>JAMPIV010011459.1:0-491237 GCA_024509875.1 Oreohelix idahoensis | reverse complement strand
GTCTGGCCGTTAACGGTTTGAATGTCCAACATTTCAGGGGACTTAAAGCAAACGCAAAAGGGGAGATAAGAAGAGTTACCGACCACATCCGTTTGTCCGTGATGCCAGGGGAGGTAATTATCTGATCTATAGCAGAGACGAGATCAAAGACGGTCTGTTCGCTTAGCGACGTCTATGGTCCTGGTCGGCATCGGTGTGCAGAAAATCTTCATCTCGGGAGTCGAACGAGTTGATTTTCCTGATATGGGCGAAGGCGCGATTTCTCGCACCCGTTAGTGAAACAACAGCTTTTCCGTATATATACCCCGTCCTTCCAAAGTCAGTTTATCTAGTCGCTTCAGAATTTTTGGAAATATCTAGCTCGTCATTCTAGAGCCATTGTAACAAGTAGATTATTAGATTCCGTGAAGATTGTTTCATTTTTCTGATTTGCGGTAATATATATTAGCATTTAAGTGATTTAATGTGTTAAGTTCCTCATTATAATTCACTGGGATTTTCTGTGTGTTAATTGACTAGCGTATTAAATAACATATAGCTATTTTTTCCAGCTGTAATGTAAAGTTAATCACTCGCTATTACCCAGAAAGAGATAGTTTAATTGACTAATAAATACACTAGGCGACTGACTATTGACGGAATATAAATTTACTTCTAATTCATTACGTGTAATTGTGTAAGTGACTAGTGTAATATCATGTGGCGAAACAAATAGCAAGTAATGACAAGCGATATTTGTAAAGCAGTCAATAATTAAATTAACACTGATATTGTGCGCTGAGAGCTTTACCGAGGGGGAAGAGGGGGAGAGGGGCATACCTTAAACCCAATCCGTCCCAGGTGAGCGAAGCGCGATAAGATAGGCTAAGACACGTATGCTTTTAATTTAATTAAATGACGGAGTAGATATGAGATCTTAACCTTACGCGTGGTAGAATGGAATATTGATATTGTGATTAAATGTTTTGTTTTCTCCTAAATGTAGTACTGATCACAAACCAGCCTGCCAGCGGTCTAAGTCTAAATACAACCAGTAACAATTCTTAGTCTTTATCGGGTCTTCGATGTTGACCTGTGCGGTCCTCTTGCTTCATCCAGAGAAAGGGTCCAAACGTATAGACAATAAGAAGAAATTGTAAACTGGAGACACCAAATATCCAGTTTTTTTTTCATTTCAATTATATCAGCCCGCTGTGGCAAAATATCTATACATAACATTGTTCCCGACTACTGACCATTGTGTTGTCAAGTGGATTTATCCAGAAAGATTTACCCACCAGACATTTCCTTTAACTATTGGAAGTACTAACTACTGTCCACTGTGAACACTAGATCTTGGTAAATATTTTGCTACCTGAACTATCTGACGTGACATTATCATATCCAATAATCACAACCAAAGTAAGCGTTTCTCATTAGGAGGATTAATTATTCGTGGAGGAACTGGGGCTCACTTCGGCGAAGCAGAACACTGGATTTTGTTACACGTACCCTGATGATTATGTTCAAGATGTTGTTAATCAACTAGTAGGTAAGCGAGATTAAATGTGGCCACAGATTGACAGAGAGTGAGTAAGAGGAGCGAATATTTATATTTGTATAATCATTGTACCCACTTCTATTTTTGTTCGTTAATACTGTTATTTTACAGGATAGATTAATTAAGAATTCTGTTCTTTACGTTATCGTCTATTTCTATACCCTAGCGCTAATCTTTGACCTTTTGGGGGTTATTAACTTCTTGCGGGATCTTGTCTCAACAGAGGGGATTGCACTTATGGGTTTATTATTTCAAATATATATGTTTGATGTTGTGAGCAGTTTATATAATAATAAACTTAACAAAACTTAATTACTTGTGTTGGTCAGCTCAGCCCATACCCATACTCCATTTACAATAGTTTTTTCACGTTTGTGTGTCTGGTTGTCACATAACTGTGCGTGTGTGTGTATAGTTAAACATATATGTTAAATGTATGGAGAGTAGGATTGTCGGTTAACAAATTACAGTCGTAAAGATAGGCTGGACTAGAGTATCTTCTCAACCCAGTGACAGATTCTACCCTTAAACTATTCACTCGTGAAATCTATTTCTCATACCTTAATTCTCACTTAATTACCACTTTGCCTGTTCTAGTCAGACGGACCTAATCTAACTTAAATACCTATCAAATTTACGACAAGTTTGTTGATTTGATTCACAATTTCATCTTGCCAATGATTTCCCATAATTTCTATCAATTCTTCATACACGGTTTTGGATAAGTAATTAGTATTTACTTTTTAATTTTTATATTTATCGAGATGTTCATGTAAAAATGGGTCGAATTCTGCAATAAGTTCAATGGCCCCCATGAAGTTTTCATTATTTGGTGAGCCCCACTTCTCCTCATGACCTCTAATGCCATACTTCTTTCACTTAAAAACTTTATAACAGCTACATCTCTTTTCAGTACTTCAAAATAGTGCTGTATAGTTTTTGTCATCTGTTCTTCAAGTTGCTGATCCACAGTATTTTTATTTGACTTTCTTGTTATCCAACACACCATCGCCCTCTTATGTTCCATGATGTCTTCATGATTCTCCAGAGTTCTGAGCACATTCATCCAGTAAGAAAACCCACCTATTGTAAGTGATGTTTGGCATTTAGAAAAGAGTTGGCAAACAAACAGTATATACAGCCTTTGCTGATTGAGTAAACTAACCAGGATCTCATCACAGTCTGGCCTTTTTTCAATCTTTTTTCAAAATATTTGTTTGAGAAACTTCTGTTTTGCTCCTTGTAAACCCTGCTTGATTCGGTATTTACATCATCTGGTTTTTTATTTTGAAAAAAACCTATGTCTTGCATTAAACAATTCTGTATGAAATCATTATCAACTGTTATGGGCCAGTTTTCGAGGTCACTGTATTCTTTGAAATCACTGAATTTGCTTACCGTTTCATGTTTCTGCTCAGTCTCTGCTTGTTCCGCTGTACTTTCACGTTGACCACTGTGATCGTCATCTGTATCAAAAGCGTCAACAGTGGGTTGAATATTGCTAGAAAGAGCTCCCACAGTTTGTGCACTATCAGTGGCTTCAATGGTGTTTGCTTGGCTTGTTTCAACTGTAGGTTGACAGTGCCAAATAGTTTTTGAGTTTTAGAGATTTCGTCAGATCGCTTTTCCTTGAGTTCGCGTTTTTTTTGTATCCACTTAAGTACTTTCGTGAACTCATTCTTATTCCTCTAGGGTCTTGACCTCTTAAAAAGGGAAAGAAATTACATTAGCCACAGTAGAACAGCCAACTTACCGCGACACTCCACCTTTACAACATCTATGCTACTGACTCTCAAACTTTGGGAATGTTGAAATATATACTTACTTACTTACTTAGTCGTTCCCCTTCTACCGTGAGGTGTAGAGGTTTGGAAGAGAGAGCGCCAGACTATCTTGAAATATATACAACAAAAAATTAATCGAGTCGTGCGACTATTGTCGCATGCTTTGAAAGGAAAAAATTGTAGGTCTACTTACTGAGAAAGCGTTTTTTCGTTTTCGGCTAGCCTACATGATACTTTAATAATCTTTTAATTTTAACTATTATTTTGTATTGAATTACACTCATCATCTCATCTCAGCCCGTAACCCGTCATGGGTCGTAGGGGTGCCATGGTGGAAGCATCAGCAGACAGGGCCCTCCACTGCTCTCTATCCTCAGCAATGCGTACAAGTGTGGAAAAACCGTGTCCTGCCCATTCTTTGATGTTATCAGCCCAGGATTTTCTCTGCCTTCCTCTTCTCCGTTTACCTTCGACTGTTCCCTGAAGGATCGTTTTCGAAAGGGAGTCATGACGAGTTACATGCCCAAACCAGGCAAGCTTTCGACGTTTCACTACTGACAAAAGTGGTTCTTGGTGACCTGCATAGGTGTTTATCTTCTCTCTAACCTTCGCTCCGTATCTGCAGTGAGTGTCCAGCCCTCACACCCATACAAGAGAATAGATAATTGTAGCGAGATTTGGTAAACACTTGCTTGGTTGTAGCGCGACACGCCCACGCGACACCCACACACACCAGCGCAAGGTCAGCGCTGCGGTCTTTCTTTGAAGTTGGTAGACAGCGGAAATGTGACTTACGGTTAAAAGCCATACAGTATTACTGAAGAATGAGGAAATAGCTATATATAGGAATGTATGGCCGACTTTAAAAGTTTGCATTTACTGGACATTAAATTATTCACTACAGGAGAACGCATGGTTGGAATAATATTAAATAAATATAACTCAACAAAGGAGATAGGCTAGGAATTATATCCAAAAGGATATTATTCAAATATAAATAGTTTTAAAGATAATTAATATTTTTCACCTTCATCACATCGGCTAAAAGTTAGCTAATAATCTTTAAAAATTTATTACACTAACAAGCCTCAACGGAATTGTATAAAACTTATATGTAATGAAAGCCCCATATGGGGAAAAGGAAATGATATATAGGAAGGAAGGAAGGAGATAAGTGTGTGAGTGACAGAAGAGAAAAACGAGTACAGGAAAAGCACAGATTGTTTCAAATAGCTTCAAAACAGGAGATGAAACTAAAATCTTTTGGGGAATTTGGGAGCTGCTTTCTCGTACGCGCGCGAGAGACTGAAATATAAGGACAGAGCGGCGCATTGTAAATCACACACCAAATCCAGAAGCCAGAGTGAGAAACTGGAGGACAGCCTCTGCAAGAAAAGTTCTATTTTCACGCTGCATGCAGGGCAGATTAAGTTAAGCCAATACAGTCTCACCGTGAGCTTATTAATCCTAAGAGGGTATGTAAGTTTATTAAAAATATATATATGTATTACTAATATCATTTTATTTCAGATTTTATTTCTGATTGATTGTAGCAGATATAATAAAAAAGGGAATGACGCTAACCAGAGATAACCTTCACCGGCATTGTCAGGAAGCATAACCATTAATTGGTTAGCCAAATATATTATGGCTAATTCTTGCCTGGAAGCTTACGACATACCAGCAAGTACATAAGTGACTTGACATCCATAAGTGGAAGGCAAAGGTTTTATCGTACCCATGTATCATAACATGTGATTTATTCATGTATATTGTTAATTCTGCACCTTATACATTATCTTATCATGCTATCTCTGTAATATACTACCATGATTCATTCATTTACATACAAACACTGAAGACATGGTCGCATCATGAACAGCAGAGGGTGGTGAGATTGTTAGAACAATGGCCACCTATTACTTCTTGTTCCAGGTTTTTATGATCAATGTTTATGATCATTCCTGATCGAGAAACTAAAGACTTGAAGAAGTTGATCCAGCTCACTGAAGCCTAGAGGTCAACCAAACTTCAACACCTTAGTCCCCCCGTAGTTATAGGGCGGGCTGAAGGAAAGTCTTCCGTACTCCAGTGTGTCGGAGGAACCTCGAGCAGACGTGGATAAAGTTGAGTTTATATATATTTCCATCCAACAAATCCTGTGAGCAGTTTCTAAAACGACTTTCTAATGATGAAAACTAGATGGCAAGAGATAATGTGACAAACTTGTTTTATAAATTCAGTGGAAGATAAATCCAAGACTTTTTCTATTAGTTATTTTAATTTGTAACTGTAAATAATCATACATTTTACCATCTTCCAACACCCATTTATCATTACAAGAATATATAGATGTACATAATAAATTGGATAATTGTACTCATTTGACTTGTTAAATTTTTAACTGTTAAATTTTGAGTTACTTTTTCTAATTTAATTATAATATCACATAGGGTTACGATAGCGAAGTAGCATCTTATACTTCTGAAGCCTAAATCTATTGTCCAGCTCAGAGTATTCACAGCTGTAACTCACTTGTGATACCAGTGTACTTCTCGGGCACTGGAACTTCATACTTTCGGAGAGAGATTCTACTTCTGCTCTACCACTACTATCATACTAGGAAAACCTTTCGCTACATTGGGGGCTCTTTCGCGGGATACTATTTTGTATCCTGGGCCACTATCTATGTATTCTTCTATCTTGAGCCACAAATAGTTTGTAAAAATAAATTTTTTTTTTTGGAAAAAAATTCTAAAAACTTAGAAATTTGTTTGTAATAGTAGTACCATTGAGTACGAAGTAAATAGGAAACGCTCACAAGGTTTTAAGGATTTGTCTTGTTCAAAGTAATTAATTGATTTTAATTAAGTTAGTTTGTTAGTGAAGATAAAATTATATACCCTCTGGTAAGTAAGCATCATGGCTGAATTGGTGAAGTTTAGAGCTGCGATTATGCAGGAAGGAAAAGACTTGGGTATGACAGGAGATGCTCTAATTCGATATATCACAACTGAAGTGGATAAATATTTAGATAGAGAGACCAAAAGAATGGAAGTTGAGGCTGAAGCTAAGAAATTAGAGGCAGAAAGAGAGACCAAAAGAATGGAAGTTGAGGCTGAAGCTAAGAAATTAGAGGCAGAAAGAGAGACTAAAAGAATGGAAGTTGAGACTGAAGCTAAGAAATTAGAAGCAGAGAGAGAAGCCAAAAGACTGGAAGAGAAGAAAAGAGACTAATTTTGGAAGCTGAAGAAAGAAGGTTACAAAGAGCGCATGAGTTAAGTTTAAAGGAACTTGAACTCCAGGGAGCAGCTAGCAATCATGGTGCTAGCTCACCTCACTCTGAGAGTAGCTCCAACCATAGCGCAGCAAATGGAGCCATGAGTTTCCACCTGGATCCATTTATTGAAAAAGAGGACGCCATTGAGTCGTACCTGGATAGATATGAGAGACTGGCCTCTACCTATGGATTGGAAAAGGAAAAATGGAGCCTTAAGCTATCTCAGGGGTTGAGGGGAGTTTCATACGATGTTTATTTAAAACTCTCAAAAGAAGACCAGGAAGATTATGAAATCTTAAAACAAGCTTTACTGGTCAGGTACGAAAAGAATTCTGAATCTTATAGAAAGAGATTCCGAACTGCTAAGCTACTTCCAGGAGAAAACTATCACCAGTTTTCTGCCAGATTGGAAACTTATCTGACAAAATGGATTAGCTTAGGAAAGTGTCAAGATATAAAAGAAATGGTCATGATGGAGCAACTGAGAGAATCCATGCCTCAAGAAATGAGAAAATTTCTTATGGAACAAGGAGCTGAGAGATTGGAAGATATTTTAACCATGGCTGAAAGATATCAAGCAGCTCAGTCAGAAGTATCAGGAAATAAGAAGAAGCAGGGTGAGAACTTCAAACCTTCACAAAACTTTACCAACTATGAACACAGGGACAATTCCAACAAGAACAAACACAGAACTGATTATAAAGACAAAAACCCTCTAGGATCAGAAAAGAAACCTCCAAGAAAGGAAGGAAAGTGGTGTAAATCTTGCCAAATGAGTAACCACAATACTGCGGAATGCAGACGGAAAAACCCTCCTCATCACGCTGCATGCCTTACAACAGAGAACAAGGGAAGGAAGGACCTGGCAGATAGTCAGAATGACCTCCATCATCCCCCTGTCTGTGAGGAAGTGACCTTGAATGGCACCCAAGTACTGTGCTTATATGATACAGGCTTGGACTTTGACTCAGTAGTGTGCTCTTCTCTGGTGAGTCCGGAACAGATAACCACAGAAACAGTGGAAATCAGAGGACCAGTCAAGGGAGCAGGAACCATGACACTGCCCATAGCCCGAATCAACATAAGATCTCGCTATGTGGAAGGAGAGATCAAAGCAGCAGTGATGGACAACCCTATCTACCCATTAATACTGGGATGTAGATATGTCTTTCTAGGAGAACCTATAAGACCCATAGTGATGGCAACAGTCCAGACCAGGGCAAGCTCTAAGAAAGAGGAGGACACTATCATCAATACTCATCCAGAAGAGATGAGAAAGGCTCAAACTGCTGACAGTACATTGAAGCCTTGCTTTGGCAAATTACCTAAAAGCCATAACCCTCCAGAGAAAGGAGACTTATATATGAAAAAAGGCCTACTATATAGAAAAGCTGGAACAGGACCAAAAGGACATGGACAGCTTGTAGTGCCAAAATCATACAGGGAGCAGGTTATGAAGCTAGGACATGCTATACCCTTCAGTGGACATATGGGAATAGGGGCCACTGGACAACGGATAGCCTGTCACTACTTTTGGCCAGGGATCACAGAGGACATAAAGAGGTATGTGAGATCCTGTCCAGAATGCCAAAGAGTAGCTCCTAAACATAGGACTGCACCAGCAACACTGGGAGAAATGCCCATCATGGGAACGCCCTTCGAACGTGTTGCCGTGGATATTGTTGGACCCCTCAGTAGGACCAAGAAGAGAAATGCATATATCTTAACCTTGGTCGATACTTGCTCTATGTGGGGAGAGGCAGTAGCAATGTCATCGATAGATTCGAAACATGTGGCAGAGGCACTGTTAACAATATTCACCCGATTAGGTTTCCCACATCAAATATTGACTGACAATGGTTCTCAGTTTAGGGGAAAGCTAACACAAGAAGTATTCAGGTTATTTCAAGCTAGACATTATCACTGTAGCCCGTACCACGCCCAAGGGAATGGTCAAGTAGAGCGGTTCAATGGCACGCTCATTTCAATCCTTAGAAAGTTGGCTAGTGAGAAACCTGAAACTTGGGACACATACTTACCCTCAGCACTATTTGCCTATAGGGAAGTCCCACATAACTCCACAGGATTGGCTCCAGCTACATTGTTGTTTGGACGACCAATCAAAGGTCCACTGGAAGCATTGTTGCGGACATGGACTGATGAAAAAGCAGAAGAAACCGTGACTTCTTCATACCAATACGTCAACGAGTTGACATCTCGATTGAAAACAAGTTGGAAACTGGCAAATGATAACTTGAGACAGGCCAGGAGGAAGCAGGCTGCTTACTACAATAAAACAGCAAAAGATAGGGAACTTGAGGTGGGAGAAAAGGTTCTGTTACTGTTGCCCAGCAGCAATAATAAATTGCAAATTGGATGGCAGGGACCCTACGTCATATTGGAAAAACTTTCCCGGACCAACTATAAGATTGACAAGAAAGGAAAGGAGAAGGTGTATCATGTCAACCTTCTTAAAAAGTATTATGACAGGGAAGCATCAGAAGTTGCCCATATCATGACCCTGGCCATTGCAACAGAAATGCAGGATGAACCAATTTCCTCCATGGAATACCCCCTATCAACTACGGAAAGCTATGCTCAGGTTAATGTGAGTGAACATTTAACTCTTGAGCAGAGGAAAAAGGTTCAGGAGGTGTTAGAAATCCATGCTGATGTACTCACAGATAAGCCGGGGTGTACTAATCTGTTAGAGTATGACATGACGATTACTGACCCTACACCAGTTTGTATGCGGACATACCCTATACCTTATGCTAAAGGACAGGCACTCAAGGATGAGATTGATTATCTCTTAAAAGAGAAAATTATTTCAAAGTCTGAATCTCCCTACAGCTCAAGTGTGGTGCTATTAAGGAAGCCTAGTGGTGAACACAGGTTATGCATTGATTATAGGAAACTAAATGCTATCACTGAATCTCAGGTAGACCCATTACCTGACACCAATCAGTTGTTTGCTACATTGAGTAAGGCTCGGTATTTTTCAAAAGTAGATCTAAGCAAGGGATACTACCAAATACCAGTGAAACCAGAAGTTAGGAAACTGTTAGCCTTTAGTACACCGGATGGACATTACGAGTTCAATGTACTCCCATTTGGTTTAAAGAATGCTCCAAGTATCTTCACCAGAATGATGAGGAAATTGTTGGAACCATTACAAAATCCTCATATCACCAACTTCATGGATGATATTCTGATTGCTACCACTACATTCGAGGAACACGTAGTAGCACTCTCCATGTTGTTAGGTAGATTAAGAGAAACGGGATTGACAGCACGCCCAACTAAGTGTCATATTGGATGTGAGACATTGGAATTTTTAGGTCACACTATCTCTACAGGGCAAATGTCTCCGGACCCAAAGAATGTAGAGAAAATGAGAAAAGCACCAAGACCACAAACTAAGAAGGATGTAAGATCCTTTGTGTCACTGTGCGGGTTTTATCAGAAATATATACCCCATTTTAACTCATTGTGCGCGCCATTAACCGACTTAACCAAAAAAGGTCAGCCGGATAAAATACAATGGACTGTGGAGTGTGAACAGGCTTATACAGAGTTGAAAAATAAGCTGACAAATAAACCTATCCTTGCCCTTCCCGATCTCACACAAGAATTCGTACTAAGAACGGATGCTAGCAATGTAGGCATCGGAGCAACATTACTACAGCGGGCAGACACACCGCCACATATGCTATTACCAGTAGCTTTTGCCAGTAGAAAGTTAAATACAGCTGAGAGAAATTATTCTACCGTTGAACGTGAATGCCTCGCTTTGGTCTGGTCGATCAACAAATTCGCCCCTTTTCTTTACGGGAAACACTTCATTGTGGAAAGTGATCACCAGCCTTTGATGTTTTTAGCAGTGTCTAAAAAATTAAATTCACGACTTTTAAGGTGGAGTTTACTGTTATCTCCATATTCGTTCAATGTGAGATACATACCAGGACGGGACAATCTTGGACCCGATTTTTTAAGTAGGCATCCTATCAAAGGAGATATAGAGAAACAGAAAATTAAGGAGGAACTGCAGCATGTGTTACCAAAAAGTTAACCGTGCAGGCACTGTTTTAAAGAAGAGGGCTCTGTAGCGAGATTTGGTAAACACTTGCTTGGTTGTAGCGCGACACGCCCACGCGACACCCACACACACCAGCGCAAGGTCAGCGCTGCGGTCTTTCTTTGAAGTTGGTAGACAGCGGAAATGTGACTTACGGTTAAAAGCCATACAGTATTACTGAAGAATGAGGAAATAGCTATATAGGAATGTATGGCCGACTTTAAAAGTTTGCATTTACTGGACATTAAATTATTCACTACAGGAGAACGCATGGTTGGAATAATATTAAATAAATATAACTCAACAAAGGAGATAGGCTAGGAATTATATCCAAAAGGATATTATTCAAATATAAATAGTTTTAAAGATAATTAATATTTTTCACCTTCATCACATCGGCTAAAAGTTAGCTAATAATCTTTAAAAAATTTATTACACTAACAAGCCTCAACGGAATTGTATAAAACTTATATGTAATGAAAGCCCCATATGGGGAAAAGGAAATGATATATAGGAAGGAAGGAAGGAGATAAGTGTGTGAGTGACAGAAGAGAAAAACGAGTACAGGAAAAGCACAGATTGTTTCAAATAGCTTCAAAACAGGAGATGAAACTAAAATCTTTTGGGGAATTTGGGAGCTGCTTTCTCGTACGCGCGAGAGACTGAAATATAAGGACAGAGCGGCGCATTGTAAATCACACACCAAATCCAGAAGCCAGAGTGAGAAACTGGAGGACAGCCTCTGCAAGAAAAGTTCTATTTTCACGCTGCATGCAGGGCAGATTAAGTTAAGCCAATACAGTCTCACCGTGAGCTTATTAATCCTAAGAGGGTATGTAAGTTTATTAAAAATATATGTATTACTAATATCATTTTATTTCAGATTTTATTTCTGATTGATTGTAGCAGATATAATAAAAAAGGGAATGACGCTAACCAGAGATAACCTTCACCGGCATTGTCAGGAAGCATAACCATTAATTGGTTAGCCAAATATATTATGGCTAATTCTTGCCTGGAAGCTTACGACATACCAGCAAGTACATAAGTGACTTGACATCCATAAGTGGAAGGCAAAGGTTATATCGTACCCATGTATCATAACATGTGATTTATTCATGTATATTGTTAATTCTGCACCTTATACATTATCTTATCATGCTATCTCTGTAATATACTACCATGATTCATTCATTTACATACAAACACTGAAGACATGGTCGCATCATGAACAGCAGAGGGTGGTGAGATTGTTAGAACAATGGCCACCTATTACTTCTTGTTCCAGGTTTTTATGATCAATGTTTATGATCATTCCTGATCGAGAAACTAAAGACTTGAAGAAGTTGATCCAGCTCACTGAAGCCTAGAGGTCAACCAAACTTCAACACCTTAGTCCCCCGTAGTTATAGGGCGGGCTGAAGGAAAGTCTTCCGTACTCCAGTGTGTCGGAGGAACCTCGAGCAGACGTGGATAAAGTTGAGTTTATATATTTCCATCCAACAAATCCTGTGAGCAGTTCTAAAACGACTTTCTAATGATGAAAACTAGATGGCAAGAGATAATGTGACAAACTTGTTTTATAAATTCAGTGGAAGATAAATCCAAGACTTTTTCTATTAGTTATTTTAATTTGTAACTGTAAATAATCATACATTTTACCATCTTCCAACACCCATTTATCATTACAAGAATATATAGATGTACATAATAAATTGGATAATTGTACTCATTTGACTTGTTAAATTTTTAACTGTTAAATTTTGAGTTACTTTTTCTAATTTAATTATAATATCACATAGGGTTACGATAGCGAAGTAGCATCTTATACTTCTGAAGCCTAAATCTATTGTCCAGCTCAGAGTATTCACAGCTGTAACTCACTTGTGATACCAGTGTACTTCTCGGGCACTGGAACTTCATACTTTCTGGAGAGAGATTCTTCATACTTTCTGGAGCTACACCAGATTTTCTACTATTGACAAAAGTCTGCTAGGTGTACCACTACTATAGACATTTGTTTTGTGCTCTTTATACTAGGATTTATGCTCGAAAGCCTGAATCCTTTCGCTACTGCAGTGAGTGTCCAATACAAGTGATTTGTATAATTTGATCTTCACAGGAAAACTGATGTTACTTTTCCAGATCACATTCAACCTTGTCATGGCAGCTGAGGCCATCTCAAGTCTTGTCTTGATTTCTTTAATTGATCTTCCATCACTACATATAGTAGACCCGAGATATTTAAAGGTGTTAACTTCTTCTAACGTTTGCCCATTTAACGTAATGTTGGTCGGAACATGTTTCTTATGGCTATTCACCAATATCTTGCTTTTTTCTATATTAATTTCCATCCCATACGTTCTTGTTACTTTTTCCAGTCTAGAGGTAAGGTCTTGAAGTTCTGATTCTGATCCAGCTATCAGATCAATATCATCAGCAAAACGTAGGTTGCACAGAGGTCGGCCTCCAATCGATATGGTTGATTTATAATCGTAGAGAGCCTCCTGCATAATATGTTCTAGATATATATTAAAGAGCACTTGTGACAGGATACATCCTTGGCGAACTCCTACAGTTGTTTTGAAAAATTCTCCAATGTCGTTGCTTACAAAAACAGCACTGCTTGCGTCCTTGTATAGTGCTTCAATGATATCTATGATGTTGGTATCAAAATTGAATTTTCTCATTTACTTGCCATAAGCCTTCATGCCAGACTCGATCGAAGGCTTTTGTGAAATCGATGAAGTTATGGTATAAATCGTGTTGATGTTGGAGATGTTTTTCGATAAGTAATCTAATATTGAAGATTTGTTCTGAGGTACTTCTTTTTGGTCTAAAGCCAGCCTGTTCCTCTGACAAGATTTCTTCTGATTTCTGTTTTATTCTGTTCAAAAGTATCCTTAACATTACCTTACTTGGATGACTAATAAGGCTAATGGTTCTGTAGTTCTTGCACATTTTTAGATTTCCTTTCTTTGGAAGCGGTATTACTAATGACTGCGTCCATTCTTTTGGCCATTTTTTTGTACTCCATATCTTCTGGCAAATTGTTGTCATGATTTTTACTATATCTGGTCCTCCATATTTCAAGAGCTCTGCTGGTATATTATCCACACCCGGTGACTTCCCTCCTTTCATCGAACATATAGCCTCTTCCACTTCTTCCCGTAATATTGCTGCATTTCCGAGTTCCCTGTTTTCGCACTTAATGTTGTTTAATATGCCTAAGTCAGTGTCAAGTTTACAGTTATATAATTCTTTACAATATTCTGTCCACCTTCTCGTTACAGCTGTTTCTTCATTGAGCAGAGCCCCATTGCTATCTTCTATGACAGTTACCCTGGGCTGTTGAGGTTTTGATAGTTTTCTTAATGTGTCAAAAGCTGCCTTGCTGTTACCTTTTGTTAGCCCCGTATTAATGGACTCACATTGATCAGCTACCCATTTTTCTTTGGCCTGTTTCATTTTCTTCCTAATATTTTTGTTCACCATACTGTATTGCCATGCTGCTTCAGGAACCTCTTTCTTAACCTTTTTCATTTCCCGCCGTGTATCACATAACTTTAGATTGTCATCTGTAACCCATGGTTTGTTTATTTTCTTTCTTTTACCAAGTATTTCTGTTGCTGATTCAATGAGCACGTCTTTCATGTTCTCTGTGATTGAGTTGATATCATCCTCCAAAAAGTTGAGAGCTGCGAATTTTCCTCCAACAGTTGCCTCAAAGATTCCCGCGATTTCTGGATCTTTCAGTTTGTCTAAATTGAATCTTAACTGAGAACATCTGTTTTGATTATAGTTCTTTTTAAGTTTAAGCTTGAGCGTCATCAATACCATGTCGTGATCACTACCAATGTCGGCGCCAGGAAAAGTCCTAGTCTTGGCTTTATTAATATTGGACTTGAATCTTTTGGATACAAGAATAAAATCAATTTGGCCATGTATCTCAGTTTTTGGGGCATGAATTACACTATATTATTAATATTATTATTTTTTTAAACCCCTTCTCATACAGTAGACCCAACATTTTTAAGCAATGTGGACTAAAGTCGCTTTTGGGGCCCCTCCGGGATTAGGGGCCCTGAAGCTTAAGCTTCATTAGTTTCATAGTAGATCCGCCACTGCGTACACCTAAGTACGTATGACACATACGCGTACGTACGTATGTATGTATGTATGCATGTGTGTGTGTATACAAACACAATTAACATAATCGTTGTTCGTTTTAGACCAATGGAAATCTGGTATGTTGTAATGAATTAATTAAGCAAAAGTAAATCCAAAGAATGTTTCGCCGTTGATAACTGTTGAAAAAATAGATAATCACATTGACTAAATTATTCCTTATCTTAATCTTCTTCTTATTCTTCTTCATCGTCAACTACCGTACCATGTGGCGTAGGCGATCACGTCTCTGCACAACGTACCGTCTCCAGTACTATCAATTCTGTTGTTGACATCATTCCAAGCCATGATGTTGAACTGTCCAGTGCTTTCTCTGGTACTCGATAAATTTGAGTTTTCTTCTTCTCATTAGATACCTAAAGAAAGTGGATCTCTTCTTTCTAACATGAGAAATAAGCTTCTTCTTTTATGCATTGGCCGCTTTCAGGACATCCCCATTATAATCTTTTTAGCTGTCCATGGTATTTTTAATATTCCTATGTAAAATCACATCTCTGTAGCCTCTAGTGCTTGTCCTACATGTTCACTAATTGTCCATGACTCACTTCCGTAGCTCGGGATTGGTTCTTTATGACAACGAAGAATTATTTTCCATCCTAAGATAATAAAATATGATTAAAAAAAGTTAGCATGCCTTTTATCATCACAAGAGCACGAACAAATATAATACAAACGTTAGTATTTTGTATCATCATAACTAGAAAGCAAAATATAATACAAATGATAGCATTCTGTTCTCAAGGTCATCATAACCAGCATGGTGTGTCCTGTTGTATATTACCAAGGGAGGAGAATTAATGTCTTTTACAAAGCCATTCGCTTGGAAATAATGTGGTAAGCTAGCACCATCACCTGGCAGGTAATAATGTGGTAAGCTAGCACCATCACCTGACAGGTAATAATGTGGTAAGCTAGCACCATCACCTGACAGGTAATAATGTGGTAAGCTAGCACCATCACCTGATCAGTTATAATGTGGTAAGCTAGCACCATCACCTGACAGGTAATAATGTGGTAAGCTAGCACCATCACCTGACAGGTAATAATGTGGTAAGCTAGCACCATCACCTGACAGGTAATAATGTGGTAAGCTAGCACCATCACCTGGTCGGTAATAATGTGGTAAGCTAGCACCATCACCTGATCGGTAATAATGTGGTAAGCTAGCACCGTCACCTGATCGGTAATAATGTGGTAAGCTAGCACTATCACCTGGTCGGTAATAATGTGGTAAGCTAGCACCATCACCTGATCGGTAATAATGTGGTAAGCTAGCACCATCAACTGGTCGGTAAGAATGTAAACTATCATGATCACTTAGCCGGTGGTAAGCTAGCACCGTCGTCTGGCCGGTACGTGGTTAGCTTGCATCATCATCTGTTTGTGAATATTCTGGTAAAATATTACATCCACCTAATCGGGAATATTATGGTAAACTTTAAAATATTACTTACCTAAAACAGAGCAAAACTTGGGAGAAAAAAATCTTAAAAGGCCAGTAAACTGACATAACAAGACAAAGCAAAACTTGTCGCCCGCCATGAGGTCTGGGGATTAGTGGTGGAAGTACAGCGGTGGTAGAGGAGGCAGAAATAAAAATATTTAAAAAACATACTAGTCAAACGGCACTTATTACACCTTGTTTTTAACACTTGTATTGTGTATCTCCATTAGATTCAAGTGAGTTTATCCAAATTTACAAATAGGGAGTGCATTTTCTAAGAGGTGTTCAATTTAGCTTTTACTGAGCAATGTGCGCCTTTTCCGTAATTTGCAGACAATGTGGCGGGATTTGTTTCCTTGTTGGTCCGGACGTTTTAGTAAGACAGTATATACTGGATACGGAAAGGTCAGCTTTTATGTGCAGTGGCGTACTAAGTGGGGTGCGAGGGAGGTAGTCCGCCCCGGGTGTCAGCTAGGAAAGGAGTGCCATTGAACAGCATTAAGACTGTACTTATTGTTAAAAATGTACTTGCAAGTGTGTTTTTTTTTTTTATTGGATGGGGATGTCAAAGGTAGGATACGCCCCAGGTGCCAAATACTTGAAGTACGCCCTTGTTGAGGTGTATTATCAGAAACTAGACAAATCACGTTGCTGATAAGTCTCAGTGAACACGAGGACAAAGAATATGCACACAAATAAACTAATGTCATAAAATATATATAGATATAGTGAACATTAACGTATGTCAACTATAAAAACACGGACATACGCACACAGACACACACACACACAGAGGATGTGACTAATTCGTCCAGGAAGTCGCACATTAACTAAGCACTAGTGACTGAAACTGACACGTCCTGTTTCTAAGCACCGCGCTGGAAGCGGACAAGGGGAATAGGGTTTGGATGGAGGGGAACAGAACAACGGTGAGATCATCGTGGGCTACAATGGATTGGATGGTGTAAGAGCACTCTTGAAGAACGAAGACAGCTCATAGATTCTAGATCTGTCAGATTAAAAAACAAGAGGAGAAAACATGTTTTAGCGATCCACTTTCATTATTGTTACCGGATGCACACACACACACATCAGTGACGGTTCCAGGGGGTTGTCATTGGGGGTGCTGCACTGTTCATTCATTTAAAATACTATACATAACACTCACAAATTGTGACCACCATTTAAAATACTATACATAACACTCACAAATTGTGACCACCATTTAAAATACTATACATAACACTCACAAATTGTGACCACCATTTAAAATACTATACATAACACTCACAAATTGTGACCACCATTTAAAATACTATACATAACACTCACAAATTGTGACCACCATTTAAAATACTATACATAACACTCACAAATTGTGACCACCATTTAAAATACTATACATAACACTCACAAATTGTGACCACCATTTAAAATACTATACATAACACTCACAAATTGTGACCACCATTTAAAATATTATACATAACACTCACAAATTGTGACCACCATTTAAAATACTATACATAACACTCACAAATTGTGACCACCATTTAAAATATTATACATAACACTCACAAATTGTGACCACCATTTAAAATACTATACATAACACTCACAAATTGTGACCACCATTTAAAATACTATACATAACACTCACAAATTGTGACCACCATTTAAAATACTATACATAACACTCACTTTCTGTGCTTCTCTATGGTGCGGAATGTTGGAGAGTAACAAAGAAGGAAATGTCGAAACTGTCCTCCTTCCACACAATCTGCCTAAGGAATATTCTCCGAATCTTTTGGCCAAACACCATCAGCAACCAAGAACTACTTATTCGGAGTAACCAGGAGAACACGCACACCATCATAGCTGGCAGACGCTAGAGTTGGGTTGGCCATGTCCTCAGAAGTGACCCTGATACCATCGCAAGAACAGCTATGCTATGGACCCCCGAGGGAAAGCGAAAGAGAGGCCGACCAAAAACAACTTGGCGGAGAACTGTGGAAGCTGAGATGCAAAGAATGAACCACAGTTAGGGCACTGTACGAAGGATGGAGACCGACCGAGCAAAGTGGAATCAATTTGTTGCTGCCCTACAAGACGCCACCAGGCGTGATGGCCGCTGACTGCTTTGACGGTTGGCGGTTATGGATCAAAGAAGAAGAACATAACACTCACAAATTGTGACCACCATTTAAAATACTATACATAACACTCACAAATTGTGACCACCATGTAAAATATCAACCCAGACACAAATGTGTCTAACCTATTTAGAAATGAAGTCCATTTTTCTGTCTTTCTTTGTTACAAAAACTTCAATAACTCTGTCATTGAAATCACTGCAGGAATCAATCATTTTACTCTCGATGCTTAGCATGGCTAATGCTGAAAGGCGGTTTTCAGATATGGTGCTCCGTAGGAAAGTTTTTATTCTTTTCAGTGTAGAAAAACATCTCTCTGGTTCTACTGACGTCATAGGGGTTGTGAGTATGATTTTCACAAGACAATTTACTTCAGCAAGAGAATTTTGTAGTCCACTTTTTAAAATTATTTCATGAATTTTGAAAGGCCCAGAAAAGTGATGAAACTCTTCCATTTCATAAAGTACGGATAGCTCGGTCCGAAGTCTCGCTTTATTCAACATCGGGTATGCCGCTACAGTTTCATCAAGTTCTCTTCACGGGAATTCTTGACTGTAAAGAGGAAATTGTTCTGGAACCAATAATCTCGCTGCGGAAAGATGACCAGTAAACGCAAATCGTTCCTTTGCTTGAAAGCAAATTGTATCACATACTTCCTTAACAAGACTGTTTAGATCAATATTCTTTTTACGTTTTCTAGAATCTATTGTGTGTTCTGAATCGTGGAAGTTAACAGAGATGTCAATGTTATTTCTGATACCCGAAATCACACGATGAAAATCCTGCACTGCTGAATAAACTAACATAGTATTAGCACACATAAAACCACACAGAAATTAAAATATTATATTTCTATATATTAGCTGCTCTAAGTTTCAGCGCTCTAAGATGAGTGCAACATAGGGAATTTTGAGTGTCAACGATTTGATCTTAATGCGACAAATATTACGCAATTTTGATCTTAAATAAAAGTGCTTAAAAAGGGAAAAATGGGTGAGCGTGAAGTAGAGTTAAGGAACCGGAATAAAAATGATGCCGATATAAATAGGCTAATGGAAATATCTCAGACTGAGATTGCATTAGATGGAAAGCTGGTGGGGCATACCACATGGATAGGTTGGTACATCTCTAGGTAAGTAGGTAAGTACGTAAGTAGGTAGGAATGTAGGTAGGTACGTAGGTAGGTTAGTAGGTAGGTAGGTAAGTTGCTTGGTTTAGGCAGGCTAAAAGGTAGGTAAGTAGGTTTTGGGACAGTGTCACGGATTGCATCCCCTTAGCTCTACAGTAGTGGTCCACCAGTGGCCAACACTCAAGAGTATCTAATATGGGTCTTCAAAGGTGTCTACCTTCTATCTCAAGAGAGTCTTCACAAGATGTTTTCAGAAGTTAAGAACAATGCTGCATATGGAGAATTTTAGATGTATATATAAAAAGTGTCTTCACTGAGACAGGGGTGAGGATTTTTTTTAAATCTGTCCTTTTGCTGTTTCCTATAATAAGAACTTAGCTGATCTAAGTGAGTCCTGCAGCCGTGGTTTCGTCAATTCTTTTGTGATGAGAGCACTTCTTCACACAACTCTTCCAATGTATACGATTAGTGTTGAATCCCTGCTCTTGACTCACAACTAGTGGCATAGAAACTTTAGCCTTGCAGCTTCGTACCACGAACCCAATGGGATATACAATCCCCTCGCACAGATGTATGGACACAGCACTTTGATTAGATGCTTCGAACACTGGTCTGGGAAATTTTATTATTCCTCTTATGACTTGATTCTGATTCCTTAAGTATCCAGTTTTTGTATTTAAAATGCGGGTTCTCTTAAGTTATAAAGACGACCAAATACTTTGATCTGTCACATTTAATTTTTGAATTCTTTGTCCTATCCTTGTGCTTCTGATTCCTTAAGTACCCAGTCTTTGTATTTAAAATGTGGGTTCTCTTTTAAGTTATAAAGACGCCCAAATACTTTGATCTGTCACTTATAATTTTGGAATTCTTGTCGGATGTCTCTCTGGCTCTTGGGATTTGCTAATTTGAAGTTGCGATGCAGTCTGATTGGTGTCTCCGAATTCGCTAGATTATATTTTCATTTCTCAGTTCAAATCCCAGATTGTACTTTTAGACCAACTTGCCAATGAAAGTCAAAGTCTATACCGGCTCTCAAATTAACTCAATCCAATCTCTTTAGACTATGTGGGTCGGGGTGTTAAATCCTTACTATCCCCCGCGTGTTTTAAAATATCAGTTTTAACATTTAAACGCGTGACCTCTTTCAAATATGGCAGTAATACTTCCGATTGTATTTGTACAAACTCACAAACACATCGGTGAACTTATTTCCTGGCTAAAACCTTCCTCCCATATTGTCTCCTCTGACAGGTTATCTGTAATCTTGATACAGAGATGATCTAGCGGAAGCGATTATATGTACCACCTGTGTTTGCGTACATTCCTCAGACGGATTTCTTAGACAGCCAATCTGGCTTTCTTTCCATCGATCGTGCGCGACCACCTTGTGTCAACAAAGATCGTCTCTGTCAAAGGTGGATAGACGACTTACGTGATAAAAGTATTATCCGCTGACCTGTCTAATTAGCTTTGTCATGCTATGATTCACATGGTGAAACGTAAATAAGTCTAGTATGTAGCTAGGAAAAAAATGTAGGTGCATAAAATAGGTCAAATAATAGGACGATGAAGGAGGGAGAGAAGGGCGTAAAAGTACATGTACAAAACGTTTTGTGACTGACAGACAATGGATAAATGGAAAGATAGTTAGAAAGGCAGACACACAGAAGAGTGGCAGACCAACAGGAAGATGAGTTGACTTATAGACTAATGTACCGGGATACTATTTGGCGGTTCGACCGACGGATGGATGGACGAATGGGCCAGCAGAAATACAAGTGGACAGAAAGTAAATATGTAATGAAAGAACAGAAATGTAGGCAAATAGATAACTTAGCGGATGTGTCTCGTTTTGGCGAGGCGCATCCCGTTGAACCTAAACACAGTACTCATCAGTTATATTAGGGCGCTTGTCCTCATATGAAAGATCTTTTGATCTGTTAGAGGTATGTGATGGAGGTTTTCCAGGAAAATGGGGGCAGAAGGGGCAACAGGGGAAGACGGAAAGCAACTGTAGCGAGATAGTAAAACACACCGCTTCATTATTAATAGAATGAAACGGAGGCAGTGAGCCAGCCAATCAAAAACCATGAGCTCACTGCAGTCGATCGATAATAGTATGGTGGTTAGTAGGGAACAAGAATTGTGCAAATTCTTGGATGGATTTAAGTATAGTTTATGATGATGCAGTGACATAAAATGATGGAAGATGGTTCAATTTTCAAAGGATAACTCCAACTATATGCACGCCTAAGAAATAGTGGAAGAAAGGCTTACTTCTGGAAATATGTGCAGATGAAGGCTTCAATATATCGAGCGATGCTCTATTGTTCATCGTTGAAAATTTGATATAATTCTAAATCGACACCAATTATGGAAAGTTTCACATGGAATAAAGCAGAAATTCTGTAAAGTGGAAGGAGATATGTCAAAAAGCCATGGATAACAGGGTTGAGATGCACGAAGGCGATTTCGGAAACCCATCTCGAAACCCATCTCGCACTTTTCGATACGCCGGGTGTCGGCCTATAAAAAGAGGCAGCGGATTTTTCAAAACGCATCCTCACACAGAAGCCAAAGATAGACTGAAGAAGGAAGCTTGCCAAGGCTATAACTTTGCCATCTGTTTTGCCGTGCAGTTCCACTTCACCAAATCAAGTCTGTTCTGTGCTTAACAGCTATCCTAAGAGGGGTCATATGTGTCTGTCGTAGATTTTAGATAGGAGAATTAAGACTTGGGTTGGTCCCTTCTGAATAGGTTAGAATAGGTGATAGACACCGTGAGAGTTAGTAAAAGAAAATAGAATTTCCACAAGTGAGATGATAGACTGTGCTATAGAGGCTGTCTCTGAAAGCGGAAAAAAATTCTTCTCTCTCTCACCTATCTTCTACGACAGCTTTTACAGCGTCAGACAGTCTAAACACAGATATATATATATTACATATATTTCTATCTACTCACGGACACGCACATACACGTGACGACAGTTAAACACACAGACGTGGGAAAATCTATAACAATGAATATATATATTTTAGAACGAGCTGACCAACACGATTTCTAAGTTCGAGATAGATTTTAATTATCATTTAAAATCTTCTCACAACACCAAAGAAATACATCAAGGAAAAACATATACAAATAGTCATAAAATTCAAGAAAATGCTACAAGGATGATAGCCCGTTAGAATCTTAACTCTAGGTTTAGCCCACAGCCCCGTTAAGAGAACAGATGATGGCCCAAAGAGTTATAGATACATAGGGTTTGAGTCTAAGAGTTTTTCCTTTCTTTTTCTCGTAAATGTATGAACAGAGTTGAATAATCTGATTTAGCCTAAGAAAAAGAAAACTCTAGCAATAGCAACAAATTCTGCAGATTAAAAAAAAAATTAAGACAGCAAATAGGTGACAATATACAACGGTAAAATAACACTCTGACCTGCGTACACTCATTCATTCAGCCATGGCCATGTGCTCACATTTATACTTACAATTTTGCTCGCTGCCTCTGGGAACATAATAAATTCTAAGACCTTCACACAGACCCGAAAATGCAGTCATCGACCAAGAAATCCCCAGTTCCAAAAGACGTACTGAACTCTCTGTCTCAGGGAACGATTCCTTGGGTGTTCTAATTTTTCGAATGTCTGATTAAGTCACATAAAATTTGTCCAGGCACGAAAGTTAGCAGAGCACAATGTCATTAGCTTTGGTTTCTAGAATTTAAGGAATGTCAGATCGGTGTCTACTTTCAGGAAGGTACTATATTTGGTCACCACAATACTAGTAAAAAAAAACTCTGTCGGAATGTTACTGATATTTGCTTGCCACAACGGGCTGAACTGTACTGAAGAGTTATTCTGGAAGAATTAATTCTGGCGCGAAGGCCTCTTACTTCATTTAACTGTTAAAGTTCAGGTAATGAAAGTGATTAGTTTCTTCACAAATAATGTTCACGTACTAGAACGCTGGCAAAGTTGGGTACCACAGTTTCACTATATAAAAAAAAAAGAAAGAACACATATCAAATAATTTACAATATTTACCCAATATAACTTACATTTTTAAACTACAAGCGTACCGCTTGACTTATCATTTAAATTTCCCGTAAAGTAAGTTATATTAAAAAAAAATCATCAATCCTCATGAATTTAGGAACACGTGCGTGTTCCGTCAACATCTCATGAGGCTTCTAGCATTTATAAGTTAGTTTAGAAAAATATGATCTCGTCTGATTACTTAGCAGTAAAATTAACTTCATTATAGCTACATTATTGTTTAATGCTAGAAATTATAATTTGTTCTGCTTTCCACTGAAACACGTCACTAGAAAATAATACAGACTATATAAATTTGGCACTCTGCGCAAAATCTAACTAGTGAAATATGAAATAAGCGACTTAACGCTTTATCACTTCACAAAATACTAGATATAATGTATTAATCTCACCCCAGAACTACGGTAACACCACGACTAGGATAATTCACTAGATAGGTAGTTAGACGCTCGTCAGAAATCTGACGAGAACTATGAAATTCGCTATACAAGCTTCATTCACTAGCACGCATGTTCCGTCTACTGAAGATGTAGAAGACTGAAATGAAATCAGATTTCAGCTCCTGGGTGGATATTTGAAAACAGGGGCAAACAATCCCACGTTTTCTCAAACTCCGAAATCATCTCCCCTTTTTACGTGTAAAACACCTACGTCAGCTTAACGCGTGACGTAACTGCCACCAGTGACCGAGAAATGCGCGTGACAGTTTCAAATCTCAGACAACCGTCTACGAGGCATGGGCGATTTTCACGCTTTCGCCGGAGCTATTTGACGAAACGCTCGCGGTTACTGAAAAATGCAGACGCTCAGTCTGCTTGCCATGTCCCGCGGAGTGAATTTTCACACTACAGGCCCCGAACTCAGCCGTAGAAAACACTGTCCCCGGGGAAACTGCAGACAGCTGTTGGCTCTCCGGTCTGACGGAATGCATTATAACACTTCTCGTCTGACTGACATCTATGTAATAGAATGCTAGTGCGATTCTCAGTTTTAAGAAAAGAAACAGGTAACGTTAAGGAATAGTATGAAAATATATTTCGCAAACGAATGGATGCAAAATATACAGGAAAAGGAAATAAAGAGAGATAACAAAATTAAAGAATTCGGGTGAAAGAATAGGAAGACGCTATAGGCAATTTAATGATCAAAACCTACGTGACAGTGTCATCAGAAATCAGAGGTCTAGAGTCCAGATCAATCTGTGCTACCTGAAACAATACAGGAGCCTCTGGTATTGTCATCCGGACTTCATCCTCAGTCCCCGTCAGTAGTTGGCGGTCTAGAGGGAGGACTACACTGATAAAAAAATCTGTGCTATTAGAGTGAAGACAGACATAAGACTTGAAAGTTGAGTAAAGCAAATGTTCAGATTCAGGCAACCAAATGAGAGCAGACCAGGACAGTGATTAGTTGATGATGAAAAACATTAGTCTGTTAGCATAGCCAAGAGACTAGACTGAAAAGAACATTTGAGGAACTTTGTTTCAACTTAAGTTGAAAATTCAAGCAAAGACTTTTTTAGTGAAATAATTTAGAAATATAAATCAACCATCATTCAGATTTTGTAAAATATTTTATTCATTGAATTCCATCATCATTCATTCACAATTTCACAAGAAGAAAAGATAGATGTACATAATAAATTCAATAATTGTACTCATCTGACTTATTAATTTTATATTGTTAAAGTTTGAGTTTTATTGAATTGTTTGATTATCATTGGTAGTTACATAGTTAAGGTGGCACTTTAGAATCTGACTTTACTTTGAATACTTTCTGAAGCAGATACCTTCACAGCCGTGAACATCCTGTGATACCAGTGTTCTTCTCCAACTTTGGGACTTCACTCATTTCAAGACAGACCACTAATTCTGTTCTTTCAGTATCTACTACTGACACTACTCTTATAAAAACCTTACGCTACAGCAGCCAACACAAATAAGTCGTTATAGAGCTGTGAAAAAGGAAGGGGTGTATGTCAATTTAAACTTCAATAGGTGATGCTATGTTAAGGTCCCATTGAAAGAAGCACCCCACCAAAAAAATGAGACTGTTTTACGGCAAAAAGTGTGGAATATTCACTTTTATTTTATGTAATAAAGAATGTGTGGACCATTTCTTCTCTGTTTATAGTTCATTTTGTAACAATAATAAAACTTGATCTCTAAAAGCTGTTGTACGTTTTTAAGTCAAAACTGAATATTAATTGTTTGGAATGTTTATCACTTATGCCTACTGTCACGAACGAGATTTTTTTTTCTCTCGCTTTCTCAATTTATTTTTCTCTTCTCCTCAATTCCTTGATTTTATTCCTTTAAATGGGTAGACATTCCGGTCACATAGCGACTTCGCACTAACCGGTCTCAAAACCACCTACACTCATAATTGCTCAGTGTATTAACTTTCACTCATCCGCTTAGACCTCTTCTCCGTATGAATAGAACAGGTGTGTTCATTAAATTTTCCCTGCACACACATCCCAGTGCCGTCACCCCAAAAATTGGACGATAGCATCATTTCACGCACCTGTGCAAATCGGTTGCCCAGAACAAGTAGCCGGGGTCCTGCAGTCCTTAATGGAAGTAACTGATATGGTGACTATTGTTGCAGGTAGTAGAGATGTAATGAGTTTTTCACACTCTCACGGTAAATTAAGGTTCTTCCTGAGACAGAATTCTAATGAAAGGAGTGTCCATGAGTTAATTAAACTAAGATGGGAAATAGGTGTGTGGTCCCATAAATCTGTTTCTAGTAAAATGGGATTTCACTGCTTCTCAGTATTTTAAGATTTTCACAATCCATTCTCCGGCACTGCATCCAATAACTTTCGTCACGAAAGAACAAACTCGAATAAAAGCAGCCTGTGCTTAGGCGTAAGTCTTCCTTTTGACAAAGCATAGCTTTTTTGCAAAAGTACAACCGAGTTGGTGATATATATACAGTAGAACTCCATTTATCCGAACCCCATGGGACCGAGCATCGTTCGGATAATCAAATGTTCGGATAATTGGATTACATAATGTATCGAGTACATGTACTCATATTTCTAAAAATAATTAACCATCACAAGGAAAATACACTATAAAACATATTTACTTGTACTGTACTTGTTTTTTCAGTATTTTACATATTCTATAAAAAGAGAAATGTTTCATCAAAATAAATTTTATCACTTCTGATATCAGAGCGATTTGGACTAACTTGTACTGTAATAATAATACCCACACTGTATTAGATCACTGTATCACCAAAATCTTTCATTACACTGCAGTGCATGTACTACTTGTATTAATATACATTTATTACATTCTTTTACATGTATGTAATATCATTATATATTGTCATTTTTCATGAGTATATCGAACTAGTAGAACTGAATTTTGTGTGCCTTTGATAGATACGAATTTACCTTGAGTGTCATAACAGAGTAGTTTCTATTTGATGAATGATCTCCCCTAGTTGTCTTTGTTAAATATAATCTTATGGATGAGTTATCTCCCCTGTGGTCTTGCCATTGGATGGAATTTAAAGCATATATATGTAGAGCACAATTGCTAACATTTGGGTGTGCTGAGTTAATATCTTAACGCTCTAATTTTATAAAAGAATAACTCACTTCCAACGTATATTGAGATAGAGAGTCAAATCCAGCTGGTGCATGTTAATGATAATGACAAGAATAATGATAATAATTATATTAGTACAGAAGTATGACAGGCTTTGTAAGATTGTACATTTCAATTCTTGATAATGAGTAGAGCCAGAAACATTGAATACTGATTGTAACAAGAGATTTGATTTATTGCAAAACTTTAGTGAACATGGCAGAGATTAAGCAGACACCATGTGTTATGAAAGACTAGTAGTGGTGGTGTACATGTTGAAGATGTCTTTTATGATATTTCTGATTGATTGACGTAAGCAAGATGGTACAAAACCTTATGGCGTACAGATTGTTGTCTCACATGCATAAACTGTAGGGCAGCAGTACAAAAGACAAATATTGGTCTGTACTGTGAATTCTGAGTGACGTGCGACCCAAAGACTTAATAATTAATCTCTCCCAAATGGGGGAATTACCGAAGTCGAGTTGTATCTTCCCCAGTTCTTTTAGGGTATTCTACACCAGCAGCTTCCGTCTTTATCGATGACGTCGAAACCTGGATCAGGGAAAGAGAACTTCCAACCCCTGAGATTGATCTGCACCTAACACATAAAGTCGAGTGACCGGCATAGCAGTTAGGAATCCAGATAAGGGGCACTATCAAGAACCAACCACTATAAACACAACTTCACCAATGTCCTAATGCTGAAAGATAAATAGTCTTTGTTTTCAAACTCAAGTGAAATTCTATAAGTTCTGAGACAAACTGTCAGTAACTTTATATACACTATTGCATGTTTGACATTTTTGATTATCATAAATTCTATACATATTTGATTGATACATATCCGATATATACGAGTATTACATCTTATTTCCATCAGTAAAGTTTAATTGTAAATTTCTAAAATCAAGATTAGTTTAATGACTTTTCTTTGGTGTTACAGTGATGTCTAATACTGTAAGATTATGTCATATTTGTATTTAATTAATGAGGGCTCTTTCTAATAATTCATTACCTTTGGGAAAAGTGTGGCTGGATACATACTAGCACATAGTCTACTCAGAGGATTCTCAACTTGCTAAGAGACAGCTATTTTCCAGTATCTCTATAAATAGATCTGCCAGTGATTCTCACTATATTTTCTTCCTGCGGAACTTATACTTACATTTTCTGCAGATTTTCTTCGAGCCAAATTCCAGTGAAATTATCTTGGACAGTTCTGGTACTTATTCATACTTTCATTTTCTTTCATCTACCCATCAATATGATCAGCCAGCCACGCCTACTAATACTCATCTTTGAACATAATATAATTTGAGAAGTTTAAACAACTAATGAAAAGCTTGCCAAACAGTTGGTCATTACTACGGTTGTGTTTAAAACTAAAGATTTGCTGATTTAGTTATTTTTTTTAAAAAAAACGGCATTGTTGTTATTGGGACATCACCATTCACTATCCGACGCCAAGTCCCTTCAGATACGAAATACAATCTTTATTCATAGTTTATTATTTTCCTTACTTTAAAACCTTTACGTAATAGAGTTATTTCAACCTTATTTTACATTGTTTTAGTTATTATATGAAATCTGCTGAGTCTTTGCTGGTTGACACTTGAAACAATAAATTGCACCAAGAAAGTATGCTGCGTGCAAAGTTCCAGCTTCAGAGGATGAGTGGGACGTACAGAATTTGAGCGTCACCTATTTGAAACACGAGATATATGCCAGTGAGTTTAATTGTAATAAATGTAGCTAACAGAAGAAGAGGTTCTGCACTGATTTTTAAAAATTGCTTATGAAAATGTGCGATTATAAAAAACATAAACAAAAGCAAACAAACAAAAAACTGTCAGACTGACGCAGAAATTTATGTCAGGCGTATCTAACCGTCAAACGTCGCATGATTAGCCTTAAGCGTACTTCGTTTTATCATCAAATCGTTTGCTTTAGCTCTGTTGCGAATAGAGTACCCACATACGCTTTGTGACGGTATTACCTCAAGAGTATCTAGTATGGGCTTCAAAGGTGTCTACCTTCGCACAAGATTACTCTTGGCAGAGATGTAGATAGAAGGATAAAGACGCTTTGATCTCCAGGGAGTGTTCACAAGATATTCAGATAAGCGAAAACAATGCTGCTTTGGCTGAGCACGTTAATTCTAGAATCTGCCGACAACTTTTGTGAAGAATTAAGCAAAGATTAATCTTAGCTCGTTCAATCCCCCACCTCTGATTTACTCAGTGGAATTCTTATTATTCTGGTATAGCTCTGTTTAGAGTGTGTTTAGTAAATTGACTGAGACAAACATGCATTACATTTAAAAGGATTAAATCGAAGTTAAATTTGTAAAATTACAAATAACAAAATGTAATAATCACTTAAGTATTAACAGTTTGAAAATAATTCGAATAGTTATGGATCAAGAAAAAGCTATCATCACGGTCGCGATGGGATGTACAGTTTTACAAGAAGTTCAAGTGGCAGCATATATAGTTAACTTAAATGCCAATGACGGTTCGGCTCCTTCTGGTGGGTTGGTTCCTTTTATACTGCTCACACTCGTCGCTGGTCAAGGTTGTCGGGTGTAGCTCGTTTCCCAGAAATGTCAGGAAAAGTCTACGAAAGTTGGTCTCCCGTCTTAAAGCGTAAGCCACGTGTCCCTTCTTGTTCCAGAGATAGTACTTTCTGGTGGTACCACCAATAACTATGATAAAGAATAGAATCGAAACGCTCTCCTGAGTATTGCGTTTCCCGGCACATAATTATGGCCACTGTAGATGTACACACTCTGAGTATTAGGCCACACTGTAGGAGTATCTGACTTTTTTAAAAATTTCTGATTACTGTTGTCCGTAGGCCATACTGGCCATCACTGTAGAAGTACTCGTAGACAGTGTAGAAGTACGTTCGTATTATATGTAGCAGTGTGGGTGGTGATGTTGTAGTACAATACATCGTTCGTATCACATATAGGAGACAGGAAGGTTGAAGACCACTTGTATGGTTCTAACGATTTATTACAATCACATCACGTCGACATCACAAACGAACGTACTGTCATTAGGACAAGGTTCAAGCACATTTAGCATCATGTACATAGCATTAGTTCATAGTATCCAACACTACAGAGACTCTTGCAAAAATAGGCCGCATAGATAGCGGGCTTCCAAGTACTCAATGTTAATCTATATATCTTCTGACACAGCAAGTTAGGTACATCTCTGGCAAAAATAGGCCGCATAGATAGCGGGCTTCCAAGTACTCAATGTTAATCTATATATCATCTGACACAGCAAGTCAGGTACATCTCTGGCACAAATAAGCCGCATAGATAGCGGGCTTCCAAGTACTCAATGTTAATCTATATATCTTCTGACACAGCAAGTCAGGTACATCTCTGGCAAAAATAGGCCGCATAGATAGCGGGCTTCCAAGTACTCAATGTTAATCTATATATCAAAGTATTGTTACCTGCTCTGCACTCCAGGAAACAGACATACAAGAAACATTAGCCATATCCTAGGCTTTACCGAACTATGCCAGAATCACAATCACGGGGAATCTTAAACATATTTAATCCACAAAGAACTCTGATCCCCTTTTACACTGCCAGAAAAACATGCGGGACACCCTCTCCGCTCACATCGCCCAGCCAGACTGTCCAAACCAGGCAGTCTTCCGGCCCCGCCAAAACCTTGGCGCATGCGCGAATCATCGCGTGACTTGAGTTTAGTTCACCACTGGAACGTACTGGGACTGTTCTAAGAAAATCTACGAACAGAACCTTATATGGGCATATAGCTAGACAATAGCAAGCCCAAGGGGAGATAACAACTAAATCTAACTTATTCCAGAAATATTACACCTGGTTAACTCTCTTAGACCACAAATATAAAAAAGCAATATAAAAAAGGTCACATTCCTAACTTACAACAAAACTGACTCTTAACAGTTTACCGCACCCCCCTGTGAAAAAAAGATAACATCATTTCTTTTTTTTAAATACATCGAACAAATGAGGGCGGTAGCATACAAATATCTACATATAAGTATAGTCTATATAAAGGCATAAACACAAGAGTAATAAAAGTAAACAAGAGGAATGTAGATAGTATGACAAGATATCAGAAGAAAAGTGAAGAGTGAACAAAGACAGAATGGGGTACAAAAGAAAAGAGAAAAGATAAATATTGAAAATATAGCAGCCTACACGACAATCTAAATACAAAATACACCAACACCAAAAAATAATAATGAGCATGATACAGGAAGCTCATAACGCATACAATGATGCGTTAACAAAGGGCATCAAAATATATAATGCCATAATGTCAGGCTATACTGACGCACAATAGAGTGTCTGGTGAGAAGAAAAAATTATCTCACAACGTTAGAGAACAATGTTCTCATAATCGCACAATAAAGTGCTGGGTATATTATAATGGTAGAAAAGAAATACATACATATGACCTTATATATCCTGTCGTGAGACATTCTAAATCCACATATATAAATTAAAAGGTAAATGTAAAGCCTAACACATAAATTCAATACAAGGAAAGAGAAATGGTAAAAGTACAGTGCTGTCACAATGGCGTACAAAAATCCCCATTGTTTTATGCTTCGTCTGCATATTTTCACGCTTTCACGTTGATAGTAAAGCCTACTGCATCACTACACGCTTTCTACAATAAAACGTGTACTGCATTTATAAGAAAACCTTGAGCTAGGCACACCGCGTAAGGACCTAAATTAATACTTCCATTAATTTCATTTTATACACGGCGTGATGAAAAGACAGATGAACTTAGGATAGAGAGAAGGGAGGGCTGAAAGCAGGAACGCATGCAACGCTTACACGCGTCTCGCGATATACAATTAATGCCACTCCTCCCCCCGCGTAAGGCCAGAAGCATTAACTTTTTTTCAAATGGACAGTGATAAAAAACACTACCCATACGAGAGTTAGGTTTAAAAACCTGAAAAACGCTTATTGGGAAACATGACAGTATACTGGTTTACGTTTGAAAGCCTGACAGTACCCAGACACCACATCGTATCGAAGTGAACAGGAGGTAGAAGAAAATGCAAATTTTGAACGCAGCCACCTAGCTCCCTTAAATTTATATAATTGGGTTCCTTAGGACTTGCTGACAAAGAACATGTTAAACGTTACGCAAATAGTCTAGGAATTAACAAATTATAGCCAAAATAAAATGGTAGTGCTGTCAGACAACACCAAAATCAGAATTGCGCAGTGGCAGGTTTTGAAACCACCATTGTACGGGAAATAGGCCAACATGTTACCTCCTATTTGATTGGCGGAAAGTATATGTAAGGCTAAACATGATTAGTCGGTCTACAAATACTATTTTTTGTTGTTAGGGGAGACGGAATTAGACCCGCCAATATAGGCAATTAGGAGCGTCAGTTCAGTGCCACATGTTAAAATAAACTTACTAAGAAACAGTGCGTTGAGAGCCCGATCATATTTTTATAAATAAAAGTCTGGGACAGAGGCAGATCGGAATTTGTGCCATTATTCATCGCCAGTCAACGTATCTGTGTATTATTTCCATGAATTGTGGTAAGCTTGATATATTCAATATCTTTTTAATGAAAATTGAATGTAAATTGATAATTTATGTCTGTATATGTGCGTGGTTCAGTAGCGAACATGAGGCAAGGCCTATATAGTGCTCCAACCTGAACAGAAGGTGTCGGAGAAAAGTAAAACTGCATGGAATTGCCAAACAGTACACTGACACCTATCTTATTGACTAGAAGGAACTAATGCTGGAATTGCAGAGGCGTAGTAACCATTTAGGAGGAGTATACTGGTGTAAATTGTTTCAGATGAAGATGGCAGTTGGCCTATCGCTCTGAACTCAGTGTTTGTTCTGTATTGTGTTCAGTCTGGAAATAGATTATAAATTAGTTATGAAGTAGGAGGTACAACCTTCTTGTTTCAGGGACTGTGGTCCTAGTTATTGAAGCAGCACCTGGTCTGAGTTTTGCTGAATCCAGAGGCTGACAGCATACTCCTTGGTCCAGATAGCGACCAGTGAGGTGTCTCCAGAACACAGTGAAGCAATCGAGCAGAGGAGTCTTTTCCTGCCGCCATCACGAAAGATAAGCTTCTGTGGCCAGAGGAGCTCAACATTATGTGCCCCCTCAAAAATTGACATTTTGTTAAACACAGAGGGACAATTAATTGGTTCAAATGACAGGAACTGTGAACTTTTCCCAATACTATTTCCCCGATAATCAAACACTTGAAGTCATGATGAAAAACAACAACCAAGCTTGAACAAAACCAGTATTACCTCATATTACTACTGCACAAATTACACACATAGAATAATAATAATAAACTATGTTAATACAAAGTTCATATATATAACCTGTGTACATAATACTTGTAATTACATTTGATTGTGATTCCTGGTTCACTGTGTAGTTGAATCAGGATATCCATTATTGACAAGAATTAATACATATATTTTTAAACTTAAACACTTGACTCATTTAAGATAGTCTTATAGAGTGTTATATGTGTGTGAGTGTCACAGTGTTGTAAGTGTTGTGGAGTAAATTAAATTGTTTATCTGTCTATTGTTGTTGTGACTTACACTTCATCATTTTCATAACCCTAGACATTTAACGTAGTCATCACAATATTCCAGAATAATTCTGACTGAGGTATAAATGTGGTAGCAAGTAAGGTCATCTGTCATACACCACACTTATTAGATACAGATACCTTTACAGCTGATCTCAGTCAGTACACTAAGTCCCCTATAAATATTTATAACATCCCATTTTACCACATATATTGGGGGCTCGTCCGGGATTTTGAATCTTTCCCTATTATAAATATTGGGGGTAATTCACTTCAGGGAATAATAAAAATTTAAAAGGTATCCTTGGATGAAAATAAATAACGTTGAGCTCTCAGTGCCTGTGGTGTCCTTGGATAAGTAATTACAGATTGTATTGTTTAGTTAGATATTACTTACATTTACCTGTTAGAAAATGGCGGACCTGGCCAAATTTTGATCGGCTGCTGTGCAGACTGCTAAAGAGTTAGGAATGGACGGGCAAATTATGATTGCCTATGTCACTGCTGAATGTGACAAATATATTGAACGGGAAGAAAGAAGATTAGAAAAAGAGGCCGAAAGAAAATTAGAATCTGAAAGGTTGGCCGAAGATAAGAGGTTAGAGGCTGAAAAGGAAATTAAGAAGTTACAATTTGAGGCTGAGGCTGAGACTAAGAGGTTGCAGATTGAGGCTGAGGCTAAGGCATTGGAGGCAGAAAGAGAAGAAAAGAGATTAGCTGCAGAAAGAGAAGAAAGAAAATTGGCTGCAGAAAGAGAGGAAAGAAGATTGGCTGCAGAGAGGGAAGCAGAAAAGATTACAAAGGGAACATGAGTTACGACTAAGGGAGTTTGAGTTTCAAGGCCATGCTCCTGAAAATGGTGCCAGTCCCTTTACCTCTGATGCCACTGCTAGTCAGGGAGCCTCAACCTCAGCTATGAACTTTCATTTAGATCATTTTGTTGAGAAAGAAGATGATATTGAGAGCTATATAAATAGATATGAACTATTAGCTACCACGTATGGGTTAGAGAGAGAAAGGATGAGCTTAAAGTTATCTCAAGGTCTTCGTGGGGCAGCTTATGAAGTTTTTGCCAAAATGAGCAGAGGTGATCAAGAAAATTATGACATGCTAAAGCAGGCTCTTTTGTTAAGATATGAAAAGAACGCAGAATTTTATAGAAAAAAATTTAGGAATGCTAAACTACTGTCAGGTGAACCCTATCACCAGTTCTCTGCACGGATAGAGACATACTTGGAGAAATGGACTTCTCTGGGGAAAACCCAAGATCTTAAGGAAATGATCCTTATAGAACAATTAAGAGAGTCCATGGCTCCAGACCTGAGAAAGTTTCTCATGGAACAAGGTGCAGAGAGGCTGGGTGAGTTGCTAAATGTTGCAGAAAGGAATCAAGCAGCTCAGGCAGAGGTATCAGGTAATAAAAAGAAACAGGTAGATAATTTTAAGGCACCACAGAACTTTAATAAATTTGATCCTAGAGATCAAAACAAAGGTAAGCACCAGTTTGATAGGCCACGGTATGACAATAAAAATAAAACCCCACAATTCGATGAAAGGAAATATGATGAAAGAAAATCTTTCAACCAAGGAAGGAGGTGGTGTAAAAATTGTAAGATGAACAATCATGACACTGACCGTTGCAGAAGGAACCCTATAGTTATGGCCACCCTTCAGGTCAGGTCGACCTCAAGAAAGGAGGAGGATATTCTGATAGATACCACTCCAGAAGAGATAAGGAAGGCACAGGCTGGGGATAAGACCCTCAAGCCTTGTTTCAGGAAATTGTCAACTTGTCATACAACTCCAGGCAAGGGAGATTTTTACATGAAAAACAAGCTGATTTACAGGAAAGCCGGAACTAGATCCAATGGTCACGGACAGTTGGTTCTTCCAAAGAGATATAGGGAAGACTTAATAAGGAGCCTACATGTGAAACAAGATGGGGACCATGAGAAAATTGGTACCATCATCCAAAAGGTGGCTCACAATTATTATTGGCCCAAGGCAAGGTGGGACATTGAGAATTTTGTAGAAAGGTGTAGCATAGCACATGAGGGAACACCCACAAGTGGAAACATTGATCAGGACCTGGACACGCCACGGGGCAAACGTAGGCCTGAAAATAAGAAGAAAAATAAATTGGATAAAGTGGACCAAATGGAATGGGAAGCCCCTTTTCACGAACAAGCTTCAATTAACTGTTTTACAATGGCCACTATGCAGAGAGTGCAAAAAGATGTCTTACCCCAGGATAGGCCGAAAATCCGTCAATCGGACTTAAACAAACTGGAGGAAGAGGATGTAGAGAGGAAATCTCTCATCAAGAATTCTAAGTGGGGAGACAGCCCCAAGAAAAGAATTGGTAGCGGTCGTTTTGTGCATGATAATTCTGGGAAGAAAAATCATCACTATAGCGCTTCGAGTGGAAGAGACCATACCGGTGCATGGACAAATAGGTCCACAAAATTAAAGGTCCATATGTAACGCTGTTAAGAACGTGGACTGATGAAAAGGCAGAGGAAAATATTACATCCTCATACCAATATGTGAATGAGCTGACCACTCGTTTAAAAACTGGCTGGAAACTTGCCAATGAAAATCTGAAACAAGCCAGGAAGAAACATGCTGCCTATTTCAATAGGAAGGCTAAAGACAGAGATTTGGCTGTGGGAGAGAAGGTACTGCTTCTTCTCCCCGGTAGTCAAAATAAGTTACAAATTGGATGGCAAGGTCCATATACAGTTCTAGAGAAGGTGTCTAGAACCAATTATAAGATAGACAAGAAGGGGAAAGAAAAAATCTATCATGTGAATCTCCTGAAGAAATATTTGGAAAGAGAAAATCAGGAAGAGACACACTTGTTGACCTTGTCCATTGCAATGGAGACGAAAAAGGAACCACTTTCATCATTTGAATATCCATTACACCCCTGTGAGACAGCGGCACAGGTGAAAATCAGTACACATTTAACGAAAAATCAGAAAGAGAGAGAGTGCAACAGGTTCTAGATAATCATGCAGAGGTGTTAACAGACAGACCGGGGCATACAAACTTATTGGAATATGATATGAAACTGATAGACCCCACACCTGTCTGTATGAAACCCTATTCGATTCCTTTTGCTAAGGAGAAAGCTTTGAAGGAAGAGATAGACTATTTGTTGAAGGAAGGAATTATTTCACACAGTGAATCTTCGTATAGTTCCGGTGTTGTACTCTTAAGGAAACCCTCTGGAGAACATAGACTCTGTATAGATTACAGGAGACTGAATGCTATTACAGAAGGACAGGTGGATCCATTGCCGGATACAAATCAGTTGTTTGCCAGGCTAAATAAAGCTAAATATTTCTCAAAAGTGGATCTGAGTAAAGGATACTATCAGATTCCAGTAAAGCCTGAGGTTAGACCATACCTAGCGTTTAGTACCTCAGAGGGACACTATGAGTTTAACAGATTGCCATTTGGATTGAAGAATGCGCCTAGTGTCTTCTCTAGAATGATGAGAAAATTATTGGACCCTCTGAATAATCCATGCATCACGAATTTCATGGATGATATCCTTATAACAACAGAAACATTTGAGGAACACATTGACTCTCTAAATATGCTGTTTAATCGACTTAGAGAAGCGAATTTAACAGCCCGACCAACCAAATGTTGCGTTGGATGTAAAGAATTAGAATTCTTGGGACACACAGTTTATCAGGGAAACATGACCCCTGACCCCAAGAATTTAGAGAAACTAAAGAAAGCCCCGAGACCACAAACCAAGAAAGACGTGAGATCCTTTGTCTCATTATGTGGTTTCTACCAAAAGTATATCAAAAACTTTAATTCCATATGTGCACCGTTAACTGATTTGACACGTAAAGGAAATCCAGATCGAATTACATGGACACCACAATGTGAATTGGCTTACCAAGAATTGAAGGAAAAGCTTACAAGCAAACCTATTTTGAAACTACCTGACTTAAGTCAAGAATTTATTGTAAGGACGGATGCCAGTAATATTGGGTTAGGTGCGACACTGCTACAGAAATCAGATGCATTGGATGGGGAATTAAGCCCAATGGCATATGCTAGCAGAAAGTTGTATAAAGCTGAAACCAACTACTTAACTAGCGAAAAAGAATGTCTTGCAGTAGTATGGCAATAAATTCAATATTTATCTGTATGGGAAGGCATTTAAGTTGCAAACGGATCACAAACCCTTGTCGTTTCTAGCGCAGGCTAGACATGAAAATTCTAGATTACTCCGTTGGTCATTACTTATGCAGCCATATGAGTTTAGCATAGAGTATATAAATGGAAAGACAAATCTGGGAGCGGATTTTTTAAGCCGACATCCGTGTGATGAGAATCACCGTAAACCCCAGAAATAATAATAAATTTCTCTATGTGTATATAGAATTATAGACTGATATATCACGTCTGTTTTAAGAGGGGAGAATTTGTCGTGAGACATTCTAAATCCACATATATAAATTAAAAGGTAAATGTAAAGCCTAACACATAAATTCAATACAAGGAAAGAGAAATGGTAAAGGTACAGTGCTGTCACAATGGCGTACAAAAATCCCCATTGTTTTATGCTTCGTCTGCATATTTTCACGCTTTCACGTTGATAGTAAAGCCTACTGCATCACTACACGCTTTCTACAATAAAACGTGTACTGCATTTATAAGAAAACCTTGAGCTAGGCACACCGCGTAATGTCCTAAATTAATACTTCCATTAATTTCATTTTATACACGGCGTGATGAAAAGACAGATGAACTTAGGATAGAGAGAAGGAAGGGCTGAAAGCAGGAACGCATGCAACGCTAACACGCGTCTCGCGATATACAATTAATGCCACCCCTCCCCCCGCGTAAGGCCAGAAGCACTAACTTTTTTCAAATGGACAGTGATAAAAAACCCTACCCATACGAGAGTTAGGTTTATAAACCTGAAAAACGCTTATTGGGAAACATGACATTATACTGGTTTACGTTTGAAAGCCTGACAGTACCCAGACACCACATCGTATCGAAGTGAACAGGAGGTAGAAGAAAATGCACATTTTGAACGCAGCCACCTAGCTCCCTTAAATTTATATAATTGGGTTCCTTAGGACTTGCTGACAAAGAATATGTTAAACGTTACGCAAATAGTCTAGGAATTAACAAATTATAGCCAAAATAAAATGGTGGTGCTGTCAGACAACACCAAAATCAGAAATGCGCAGTGGCAGGTTTTGAAACCACCATTGTACGGGAAATAGGCCAACATGTTACCTCCTATTTGATTGGCGGAAAGTATATGTAAGGCTAAACATGATTAGTCGGTCTACAAATACTATTTTTTGTTGTTAGGGGAGACGGAAGGAAGGGTACTTTTTTTCAAACGCTTGTGTAAACATGGCTCGATTGGTTAGACCCGCCAATATAGGCAATTAGGAGCGTCAGTTCAGTGCCACATGTTAAAATAAACTTACTAAGAAACAGTGCGTTGAGAGCCCGATCATATTTTTATAAATAAAAGTCTGGGACAGAGGCAGATCGGAATTTGTGCCATTATTCATCGCCAGTCAACGTATCTGTGTATTATTTCCATGAATTGTGGTAAGCTTGATATATTCAATATCTTTTTAATGAAAATTGAATGTAAATTGATAATTTATGTCTGTATATGTGTGTGGTTCAGTAGCGAACATGAGGCAAGGCCTATATAGTGCTCCAACCTGAACAGAAGGTGTCGGAGAAAAGTAAAACTGCATGGAATTGCCAAACAGTACACTGACACCTATCTTATTGACTAGAAGGAACTAATGCTGGAATTGCAGAGGCGTAGTAACCATTTAGGAGGAGTATACTGGTGTAAATTGTTTCAGATGAAGATGGCAGTTGGCCTATCGCTCTGAACTCAGTGTTTGTTCTGTATTGTGTTCAGTCTGGAAATAGATTATAAATTAGTTATGAAGTAGGAGGTACAACCTTCTTGTTTCAGGGACTGTGGTCCTAGTTATTGAAGCAGCACCTGGTCTGAGTTTTGCTGAATCCAGAGGCTGACAGCATACTCCTTGGTCCAGATAGCGACCAGTGAGGTGTCTCCAGAACACAGTGAAGCAATCGAGCAGAGGAGTCTTTTCCTGCCGCCATCACGAAAGATAAGCTTCTGTGGCCAGAGGAGCTCAACATTATGTGCCCCCTCAAAAATTGACATTTTGTTAAACACAGAGGGACAATTAATTGGTTCAAATGACAGGAACTGTGAACTTTTCCCAATACTATTTCCCCGATAATCAAACACTTGAAGTCATGATGAAAAACAACAACCAAGATTGAACAAAACCAGTATTACCTCATATTACTACTGCACAAATTACACACATAGAATAATAATAATAAACTATGTCAATACAAAGTTCATATATATATAACCTGTGTACATAATACTTGTAATTACATTTGATTGTGATTCCTGGTTCACTGTGTAGTTGAATCAGGATATCCATTATTGACAAGAATTAATACATATATTTTTAAACTTAAACACTTGACTCATTTAAGATAGTCTTATAGAGTGTTATATGTGTGTGAGTGTCACAGTGTTGTAAGTGTTGTGGAATAAATTAAATTGTTTATCTGTCTGTTGTTGTTGTGACTTACACTTCATCATTTTCATAACCCTAGACATTTAACGTAGTCATCACAATATTCCAGAATAATTCTGACTGAGGTATAAATGTGGTAGCAAGTAAGGTCATCTGTCATACACCACACTTATTAGATACAGATACCTTCACAGCTGATCTCAGTCAGTACACTAAGTCCCCTATAAATATTTATAACATCCCATTTTACCACATAACCCACCAAAAAATACAATATCGACATGTCTCATAATGCAAAATTACAAAATAAAGGTGTCATTATCATATTATCCTTTTAACATAAATATCTAACTGTATAGTGACACCAACACCTTATCAGTAAAAGGTTATATGATATCAAAATGTAATATCTTTTAACATAATGTCGTATACAATATTAACTATCTGGAGATGACTTCGAAGTCCGAGACTATACTGTACTCCAGAGGGTATTACACACGTCTAACGAAGCGTCCAAAGTCCAATGGAAAACAGGGACGTCAAATGTTGAAATAACTGGAAAACTGATGAGACACTCCATATAACAGCGTCAAGTCACATCAACAAGTTTACGCTATGAAACAATACAAATGAGAATCTCTGTTTGATAACCGTAGGATTATAAAATATACAATAGTCAATCCTACATTTCTATCTATTAAATGTGGCCATGTAAACCACCGGCCCTTATATGGTGACGATTAAACCTTCCTCCGTTACACCAGGGACGGTAACAGAGAAAGTAAATCAATCAATTTACAATCATGAATTTTAATAAGGTCAAGCAAATGTACTACCAGAGTGTTAATGTATAACAGTGTATAATGATGTAGAGAATAGTCGTGAGTATACACATGATACCCACGTCAAAAGGCAAATCTAGAAGATGGTAATGATGACTAAGAGTGTCATGATGGTTAACCATCTTGGATTTTTCGCAAGACAAAGTAAATGCAGTTGACCAATGCGTATCTCTCACAGGCTGAAATGAAGTCATAGCCTGTGTACTGGTCAAGGAAGAAAGCAAAAGGCATACAATAAAGATGCAAAAACCGACAGCAGTAAACTTGGACATACGTCGAAGTTTAAAAGAAAAGTTGTAAGTGCGACAAAAAGTCGTAAAGGACGAAGATATTGAGCTAACCGGCCCAATAAGAAAGGTAAAGAGAGTCACAAAGTATAGGTATGTACAAACAATTAAGTTCGCACATGTAGCAGCACAAACACTAGTCATTGCAGCAAAAAGGTTGCAATCAACACGACCGGATACAGATTCAGTCGCAGCGATAAAGTTAGTATCTGAGCCCGACAAAATCGAAGGATCTTCTTCTACAATAGTAGTTAAAGAGGAATGAAAGTTAGAGTTGCGACGTACCGAAGTATGTCGGACTGGGCTAAAAGAAGCACTAACATTAGTATGACGAACAGTTGTATCATCAATACTGCACGATTTCACTAAAGTAGCAGAATGCATAACGTGAGAAGATTTTGGCATAGTCCCTACGGTAGAAGTAGTAAGGCTATGTTGCCGTTTCAAATCAGCAATTTGTACCGGTGTACAAACCTTTACACAATGTATCTGTCCGACAGTAAGGTCGGCGACAGGTGCTCTGAGCAAACATGCGTGTATATAACCAGTGAAAAATGGTGTGGCAATGTGGACTATGGCAGTCGGAAAAGTCTCAACTGTCCCACCGAATGTCACATTAAATGTCTAGGGTAATGATATGTAATGTGTTGTGGTAGTTTACATACACACACACAGATCTTTAATAAGTCTAATAATATTAATAAAAATGTTATAACACACTGAACTAACTCAAGTTGTGTAAAATTTGGATAGTAATTTTCTTTAAATTTATTTGTTCTGAACCAAGGTTTTATTTTGGCCAGAACATATGAAAGGTTTTGCAATTATAAAAGAAATACATGAATATGACATAATAAATGCAAGGTGTGTACATATGTATGTTACTATACTAGTTAATATTACTACTGTTTATAGTGGTAATCTATTTGGGAGAACATTTAATGGATGTGCTGTTGGGGTGGCCTCATCACTCCCTGTCTATGGTGACTAAACATTGTCCAGTTATTTGATGGAAATTTTATGGGTGTGTTAGGAAATAAGTTGAGTTGGTGAATTCTCAGCAGACCAGTCGCTCACGTAGCTTGAATGTGTAGCTCTGGTGCTGAGATCTGGTGGCCCCACCTCTCCGTGCTTGGGGGCAATATCAGAAGTTTGGTGGCCCCACCTCTCCGTGCTTGGGGGCAATATCAGAAGTTTGGTGGCCCCACCTCTCCGTGCTTGGGGGCTATAATAGGCTGCTCTGACAAAATGTTACTGCACGGGTCCACTCTTGTAATATTCAACAACTCATTTGACACCGCATTGGTGCCAACTGAAACTCACAGTTCTGCAATCAAAGTATTAGACATGTGTCAGAATTCCATCCTCTAACCATTTCTGGACACAACACTACACAACAACACCACCACATAGACGGGTCAGATCTTTCTGACCAAACAACACATCTTACCAAGTTGGTTTCACATAGGATAAGTTCTCCCAGACTACAGATTCTGAAATATGTTCATTAGCTTCCTGCCATAGAATAGGATAGGTGATATGTTCCACTGATCTCAACACTTGATCTATCCTTCATAATCCTTGCTGGAGTTTATGTATTTTATTTGTCTCTAGACCCTGAACTGGGGCGGGGGGTCTAGAGCGAATCCTTACTTGTTGTAAGGGACAGATTATGCTATTGGAGTATCAAATCACTCGAAACCTTAAACAAATATTAAAATGTACAAAGAAATAATTTCAGTCTTACCAGAATTATGAATATAGAACACAGTTAAATGCTAGCAAAACTCAGCTGAGCTGCTGGCTTTAGGATGGCGTCCCTCTAAATATTTCAATAGCTTCTGGGAATTACACCACTTAATAATTCACTGTGTCTACTAGGACAACTTATAATGAATGGCACAAAATGCGCGTCTGAGCGCCGATAATATATTCATCTATGGCCAATCACTGCCTTTTCTTTTTCGAATTCAAATATCCTACCAAAAAGTCATTTCAGTCATATCTCAGTCAAGTATGCCTTATTGTCTGTTGGTCCGTCCGTCTCTACTTGCGTTTCATAAAAAAACACACTTGTTTTTTTGAACCAACTCTGCCTTCCCCTACACAATTTTGCCTTTAAAGTTATTTTTAGCCACAATTCTCCACCCCATCCCGTCTCTTTCATTCTAACTAGATTTTAGCACTTGAGTCTTCAAGGCCACAATTTTTTGAAAATAGTGACATGTTTTATTTCAATGCAGACGCTCGCTGATATGAACAACACAGTCTTTTGTCAATATCTTTCTTATTATCTGTCCGTCTGTATAAATGAAAGCATATTATTTCACTGCTCAAGATGGGCCATCCGGCCAGCTAGGTTTTATATTCCTAACATTATTATTAAGAAAAGTTACTTTTCAAATATTTTCTAGAATCTTCTGGAATGCGTTCATCACTGCATTCAAATAAACGGACTAAGTTATCGTAAAAGCGTCCAAGAAATGACCATTGCATATAACATCCAAGGTCCCTTTTGTCGATTTCTTTACTTTATGTCAACTTGGGGGAACGTGACTTTTTCCTCCTTTCCCCACCAATTTGCGTCCTTTTAGCCTTGCTAGTTTCAAGCACGCGTACAGTCAGATTTTTCCTTTTGATCTCCGTTCTCATCCCGTTCCGTTTTGCCTTCAAGTCTAACAATTTAATTTCCATGGCGGGTGATGACCCGCGGCGTGGGCGATCATGTATTCTAGCAGCTTACGCATTAGTTTTTATCCCTACGTTGTATCATTGGAGATATTTTAACGTTGTATCACGGTTAATTTTGTGACAGATTATTATTCACAAACCCCTTATGTAGAGTAAAATACCCTCTTCCGTCATGCGCGGCTGCGGCAGGAAGAGGGGGTAGAGTATGACCGCAACTCAAGGTAGTTAAAGCTGTAGGTTGGAACAAAGTTGTGCATTGCGGGCATTGAGATGCCCTCTCAAAATCGAAAGCAGAGCAACCAATAGCATTAGAGGCACTATTATTATTGTTACCCTGATTATTAACATCCTGGGGCTGATGTTGAGCAGAGTTATCTTGTTGGTACGATCTATTATTATTATCCTGCGATCTTTTGCGGCTATTATTACTATTGAAAGCATTCTTATTTGCTCTACTAGAATTATTGTTCTGGTTCGAACTCCAGTTAGCATCGTTGCGATTGCTATTTCCCCTTTGATCAAAATTTCTATTAGATGGGTTTTGTTGTCTCTGTGAAAAGTTATTATGGGGTTGATAACCTCTATTGTAGTTACCTCTTCCAAAATTTCCATAATTGTTGGAGCTAAAATGTTGAGGACCATTAAATTGCCTCCAGTTCCCTGAAGAAGGATCATTACGTGATGGACCCCATTGGTTCTGTCCAAAATTACGATTATCTCTCCTACCAAAGTTTCGATCAGCACTTTGAGATCTACGGCGCCAATTAGGATCATATGGCATTGCTGAAGCAACGGGTAAACCTTCTTCAACTTTAGAATTGCTAACCGTTACATTAGGATGTGCCGTCACATATTGGCGACAGTATTGCTCCATATCTTTCAAATTTGGAGGCTTTCGTTCATGTAGGAAAGAAAGAAAAGCTTTACTAACCGACGACATGACTTTGTCGCGTAGCAATAAGTCCTTTAGGGCTTCATATGTATGTTCAGTTTTTGATAGTTCAACCCAACGTGCAAACGTAAGGCTAATATCAGATATAAAGTCTGAGATATCTTTTCCTGTCTCCGGCAATAGAGACTTAAAGCGTAGGCGATAACCTTCTTCATCCAGTTGGTATTTTTTTAACAAGGCAGCTCTGACCACCTCATAGTTATTTGCGTCAGGACCCTCTAACATACTTATAATCTTCAAAGCTTCACCTTTAAATAACTTCCTAAGTTGTTCACAATATTGCGATTTCTCTATCTTATGAGATTCGCATGAAAGTTCGAATATATTTAGATAGAACGAAATATCGTCACAGTCAATGTTGAAAACAGGCAATTTAATATCATATGATTTAGTATTTGCCTTATTAGCAGAATTATTTGATTCACCTTGTGAATTACCCATATTCACCAACTTTATTTTCTCCAGCTCCATTGCTAAGATTCTTTCGTCATGTAACATTTTCTCTTTTTCCTTTCTTTCTTCAGCTTCCAATTTTTGTTTATCCATTTCCATTTGGAATTTTCTCTCCTCTGCTTCTCTTTGCTGCTGAATTTTTCTCCCTTCAGCTTCTAATTTCTTTTGTTCCATCTCCATTTGGAATTTTCTCTCATCTGCTTGCATCTGCAATCTCCTATCTTCAGCTTCCATTTTTTTTGTCTCTTTTCTTCAGCCTTCTGCGCCTTGGCATATTCCGCAAGTGCAAATTCTTTTAATTTATCTCCAGTTTCGCCAAGGACCTTTGCTCAATAAAGTGATCCAATGTAGACATTATGTCTAATTATGTGAGATCAATAACCTGTGTTAATAATTATTATCTGCGAAACTCACTTTATACCAACTCAGTGGGTGACAAGTCTTTGCCTAAGAACTTGTATCAATGCCTTAGTTATCAATAATATAATTAATCACCTATATACTTATTGTGCATACCAATATTGACAGTGTATAACAACAATGAATAACAACAACTGGAAAGACAAGACAAAGCATCAAGGACAACGACAACGTTCGCAGAAATCAAATAAACACTAAAGCAAAACTAAAGTAGAATCTTACAAAGCATGTACCGACAGCTGCAAATCACCAACAAAACAATCGACTACACAGTGTATAAACGAAAAGGTGTAAAGAAATAAACGATAGGAAGAGGAGGCAGACAAATACAAACAAATTAATAAAAACTAAAGAACAGAGAAAAATATTACTAAAACAACATAGAACAGCTCGTCACAACTAACCAAATACATCACAAATAACCAACACAGTGGACAAAAAACGACAGCAACAAAAAGTCGCTGGCAAATTCCACTGCGAGAAATTCGCAAACGTCCCTAAAGAACGCTGTCGTAGACCCTCGGTAAAGTGGGATATTCTACGACAGTCACCGCCCAACCAAACCCGCTGAAATATAAACACATATATAACATATAAACAAAGAAACATGTAACATAAAATAAGGAATATAAATAGTATGTGCAGAGAGGAAGGCTTAACTACCACACATACAGAGGCACAGTTTACAATACATATAACCACTTATCTTAACTGGTGAAAAAAATCCTGGCCTCGAGATAGCAGCAATGATGAAAACAGCGTAACAGCAACAATGAAGTTCAGACAACACAGTTATATCTTGACTGGAAATAAACTGGTGTAGAACTTCTGGGCAACGCCGGGTACTTCATGTTAACAGCAAAACTAGTTGAAAAGACATGTGACGTCTCCAAACGATTTAGGTAACTAATATCACGTCGTGGAAGTCATGGATTGTTGAAAATGACTGGAACAGTTCCGTACTATTTATTATAGTGGCATCACTTTGAGGAAGTCATGGTTGGTTGACACAATATAGCCACGGTTCCAGTAGTGCGAATGTCGTAGGTAAGAAATGACTGGAAACCACCACTGTAGATGTACACACTCTGAGTATTAGGCCACACTGTAAGAGTATCTGACTTCTTTAAAAGTTTCTGATTACTGTTGTCCATAGGCCATACTGGCTATCACTGTAAAAGTACTTGTAGACAGTGTAGAAGTACGTTCTTATTATATGTAGCAGTGTGGGTGGTGATGTTGTAGTACAATACATCGTTCGTACCACATATAGGAGACAGGAAGGTTGAAGATGTCGTGGTTGAGTTAGAGTGTAGAGTATTTGTCGAGTTGGACAATAGTAGTGAAATCGACAAGGGATAGTGGACTGACAGAGTTATAGATTACACATAAATAAAGTGTAATAGGAGATGGACTTGAGACAAACCTGGAGAAGATTTATTAAAGTTATCACTCTCTCCAAGCCCTCAACTCACTTATACTGTCTAAGCACCTCCTGCTCTCACTCTTTTCTCTTAATCATACACAGAGAGTATAGCAAAGAGCTGAAAAATGTAAATTATGGATGGAAGGGTCGTGAACAGCGCATTAATAACTGTGTAAACTTTATTAAATGAAGAAGCATGTATGAAAATAATGCATTTCATCACAACAACATAAAATTAAACCAATAATCAAAAATATGCAAAATACACCGATGAACACACACCACCACTCATAAAACCTGTAGAACACAGAGAAATGAAATAAACTGAGTGTCAGCCCGTTCGCCTTCGTGGGACCAAAAGCTAGCTCCAGAAAAGTGTCTTACATGTAGATATCCTTTAAGGGGATGAAATAAACCTATAAAACTTTCCTTGTCGGTGCTATCATTGGTGACCTCTAACTGCGCGATGTGGGCTGGAAGACTCTATTTACCTCCGGTTTACCAAATGAATAAACTGAGTGTCAGTCTGTCCGCTTTCGTGGGACCAAAGGCTCTAGCTCCAAGAAGTGTCTTTACGTAAATATATACTCCATGGGTGATGGAATTAACCTGTAAATCCAATGTAGGCGCTAAACGTTGGTGCCCCTAATTGCGCGAGGGGGACTGGAACTCTGTCTATCTCTCCTGCTGACCAAATAAACAAACTGAGTGACAGCCTTTCCGCTTTCGTGGGACCAAAGGTGCTAGCTCCAGAAAAGTGTCTTTACGTAAATATATACTCCATGGGTGATGGAATTGACCTGTAAAACTTTCCTTGTTGGTGCTAACTTTGGTGACCTCTAATTGCGTGAGGGGTGCTGGAACTCTGATTGCGCGGGAGGGGGGGGGGGGGGCTGGAAAACGCTGTTTATCTCCTGCTGACCAAATAAACAAACTGAGCGACAGCCTGTCCGCTTTCGTGGGACCAAATGTGCCAGCTCCAGGTAGTGTCTTTACGTAAATATATACTCCATGGGTGATGGAATTGACCTGTAAAACTTTCCTGTAGGTGCTATCATTGGTGACCCCTAATTGCGCGAGGGGGGGCTGGAACTCTGTCTATCTTTGGCAGGCCGCTCCTAAGTGCGAGGTTTTACATAACCCAGGATTACACCAGACGAAGCTATTTGGGGACAAAGCGTCACAGGCGCTCTTATCCGGCGCTATTGCTTGCTTGGCATTAAATCCTGTTTGGGCTTGCTTGACTGTGGCTTGACTGAGTGCCCCGTTTAGGCACACAAAGGCTGGTGATTGAAATTCTACTATAGACATGCTGGTCTGATTGATATGCTGGAAGCCGCATTGCTCTGACTGGTAATCCAATAGGCGAGTAGGAAACTACTACTGCAATAGATGATTTCAGATTTAGCGTTGGCTCGTTGCACTGCGTGAGCTTAACTTGGCGTTGACAAAGGGTTTTGGTTCAGGTATTTGGGGTTGACAACTCGTGAATGCTAGGTGTTACTCAGAAACCCTCTAGAACGAAGAGAATGGGACGTTCTTCGCCTGACTGGAATCTTGCTCTAGCGATTCGGTATCCCTGAAACTGAGACCCAAAAGAGACACCCTTTACATTAAGCAACAACAAAATCACACTAATGTTATATAACATAGTTATGCTCCGCTCCTTCCACTCTATCAATTATCAGCATGTGCCCGCATAGGCTTAATATATTTTGTACACCCAGGTACCTGTCAGTAAATGTTCTGACAGCAAAAACTACTCTTCTTCCAACTAAACATACAGGAAACCTAACCTTGTAGTACAGCTGAATGGATTCTATTCATCTTACAACATTAAGTGAATTTACATAAACAGATTACAGCATTTGACATTACAAAAAAAATAAGTCGTATGTCCCTTTGGGGAAAAATTAACATTCCACAAATGAATACATAGAAAATGCAATGTTCTAGCTATAATAATACAGTTGTGACTGAATCATAGGATAAAATGTTTTCTATGGCTGGTGACTGCTTTCTGTGAAAGTTATAGACTAGTTCCTAGCTACACAAATAAGCATATCATGATTCCACCCTGCCACTAGAAGTTTCTATTAAAAAGGAATAAGCGACTCTTCTCCTATAATTCAGTGTTTAAGTGCCTGTATCTCACTATTCAGTTTTAAGTGAATAATCCACACCTCTGACATTATCTTACAGAAATGGCAGTTAATTAGCCTATTCTTAACCCATGATAAGCATCGGTGGACTGATTCTACGCCTAGTGAGTGTCTGTTATTGTAAGTCTATCATTTAACCCATTATGAACCTTCTGTTTAAGCACCACTTAACTAAGGCAGTAGATAGCGCTACATTATCACTGAACTAAAATTACTAGGAGAAGTCCTCAGAAATGAATTCACGTCACATTCCTATCAGATATATAAAAAGCTAACATGAATATTTATATATTAATAAGATATGTCAACTCACCCCGAGAAAATGCCAAGAAATAGGCAAAAACATTTAGTTCTGTGTTAATGTTTGCCTTATTTTCATAAGGGTCTATCTCGGGCAAGAAACATCTACGAGTGTGTTTGACGTATTAAAATTCTCAAGTCTTATAGTTACAAACAACGCTACAAGGGACACCTGCATAGCCTGATTCTACAGATGTATCGGCGTAATGCGTAATAAAGAGAAAGACAGAGGTTTCTCTGGAGATACATCAAAGACAACAGACCCCGTGCGAAAGTTCCCCAGATCGGCGATGCATAATATTATGGTCAGGGGCCACAACAAATCTCTCCTGAATTGAAGATCAAACTCGTTTACCGACCACAGAAGATTGGTCCCTGCTAACGAGCCGTTTCTTTCACAGAAACCCTTCCGCTCGTTCAAACACTCTAAGCGTAACATAAATGTTTCTCTGGTCAAACGAACTACAGGTGCGTTGATGTAGGGTTACCGTTCGCTGACCGCTGTAGGAATTTATTACTGAAGGCCAGCCAGAACGTAAACAAACCTCGGGTGGGTTTTGCAAAGGTGAAGAATGAAAGAAAAGAAGAATACAAATGACGAGGAAACCAGGACATTAAAAAAGTAATAACATATGGAACGGAATGGTAAAATAAATTATCAGTCACTGTGACAAGTTGCCCCTCTATTTAAAGTTCGTGGAGTACGGACTACATGACAGTAATTTATCTTTTCCATAGACGTCCGTTACATGTCCTTAGAACATACTATAATCATAACCAAAATCGTATCCACCTTCTGTCAGTACTTAGCTATTGAGAGGATTGGTTACTATCATCCGAATGAACACCCTCCCATGGTACAAATGCAAGCTAGTAACTGACTCTCTGTAGCTTCTTATCTCAGGTTAAAGAGCTACTCCTGAAAAAAATTTAACCCTTAAACAAAAAATTTCTTACTTTTTCAACAATAGTCGTCAGATTTACCAACCCAAAAAACTCAGCAGTGATACCAGCAACCTTTACCAGCTGTCTCATGTGTAGCATGAACAATAAATGTAACTTAATATTTATGATTGCTGTGGAGAAAAGCGCTGTTCAGACTTCCTCCAAAAGAAATAGTTCGATTTGTCTAGTGGATCGAAATTCCTATAATTTGCAGAACACTAAACTCCAAGAATCAGAACAGAATCTTGTGAGAGATTCATCCTCGGAACGAGCCTACATTAAATGTGTGCATCAAATGTAGCTCACAAATATCCCGGCGAGCCAACCATTATATGTCGTGGTTGAGTTAGAGTGTAGAGTATTTGTCGAGTTGGACAATAGTAGTGAAATCGACAAGGGATAGTGGACTGACAGAGTTATAGATTACACATAAATAAAGTGTAATAGGAGATGGACTTGAGACAAACCTGGAGAAGATTTATTAAAGTTATCACTCTCTCCAAGCCCTCAACTCACTTTTACTGTCTAAGCACCTCCTGCCTCACTGCTCTCTTAAAACTCACTCTTTTCTCTTAATCATACACAGAGAGCAGAATTTTAAAGAGCTGAAAATGTAAATTATGGATTTTGTGAAGGGTCCTTGAACAGCGCATTAATAACTGTGTAAACTTTATTAAATGAAGAAGCATGTATGAAAATAATGCATTTCATCACTTACTTACTTACTTACTTAGTCGTTCCCCTTCTACCGTGAGGTGTAGAGGTTTGGAAGAGAGAGCGCTAGACTATCCTATCGGCTGTCTTCCTCCTGGCCTGGTTCCATTCTAGTCCTCGATCCTTCAAAGATTGTCTAATGTTGTCCTCCCAGCGGACTCTGGGTCGTCCTCGGGGTCTGGATCTTTGGCTCTTTGTTTCCCATGCTTGTCGTGGTATCCGATCTTCTCCCATTCTGCAGACATGGCCAAACCATCTTAATTGGGACTGTTCTACTTGGGTCTGCAGGGGGTAGGATTTAAGGCCTTGACGTATCGTCTGGTTGCGTATCATGTCTCTTCTTGTTACTTCAACCACATCACAACAACATAAAATTACATCAATAATCAAAAATATGCAAAATACACCGATGAACACACACCACCACTCATAAAACCTGTAGAACACAGAGAAATGAAATAAACTGAGTGTCAGCCCGTTCGCCTTCGTGGGACCAAAAGCTAGCTCCAGAAAAGTGTCTTACATGTAGATATCCTTTAAGGGGATAAAATAAACCTACAAAACTTTCCTTGTCGGTGCTATCATTGGTGACCTCTAACTGCGCGATGTGGGCTGGAAGACTCTATTTACCTCCGGTTTACCAAATGAATAAACTGAGTGTCAGTCTGTCCGCTTTCGTGGGACCAAAGGCTCTAGCTCCAAGAAGTGTCTTTACGTAAATATATACTCCATTCTTCTTCTTCTTCCGTCCTTAGCCAACGACCGTCAAAGCAGTCAGTGGCCATTACGCCTAGTGGCGTCTTAAGGGCAACAACGAATAGATTTTTTTAGCCGTTGTTCCCATCACGCCTAATGGTGTCTTTAGGGCAACGACAAATCAATCCGTTTGTTGTTGTTTCCGTAATCAAAGTGACTGGCAAACGGGTGATCAGCCCGTTGTTATATACTCCATGGGTGATGGAATTAACCTGTAAATCCAATGTAGGCGCTAAACGTTGGTGCCCCTAATTGCGCGAGGGGGACTGGAACTCTGTCTATCTCTCCTGCTGACCAAATAAACAAACTGAGTGACAGCCTTTCCGCTTTCGTGGGACCAAAGGTGCTAGCTCCAGAAAAGTGTCTTTATATAAATATATACTCCATGGGTGATGGAATTGACCTGTAAAACTTTCCTTGTTGGTGCTAACTTTGGTGACCTCTAATTGCATGAGGGGTGCTGGAACTCTGATTGCGCGGGGGGGGGGGCTGAAAAACGCTGTTTATCTCCTGCTGACCAAATAAACAAACTGAGCGACAGCCTGTCCGCTTTCGTGGGACCAAATGTGCCAGCTCCAGGTAGTGTCTTTACGTAAATATATACTCCATGGGTGATGGAATTGACCTGTAAAACTTTCCTGTAGGTGCTATCATTGGTGACCCCTAATTGCGCGAGGGGGGCTGGAACTCTGTCTATCTTTGGCAGGCCGCTCCTAAGTGCGAGGTTTTACATAACCCAGGATTACACCAGACGAAGCTATTTGGGGACAAAGCGTCACAGGCGCTCTTATCCGGCGCTATTGCTTGCTTGGCATTAAATCCTGTTTGGGCTTGCTTGACTGTGGCTTGACTGAGTGCCCCGTTTAGGCACACAAAGGCTGGTGATTGAAATTCTACTATAGACATGCTGGGCTGATTGATATGCTGGAAGCCGCATTGCTCTGACTGGTAATCCAATAGGCGAGTAGGAAATTACTACTGCAATAGATGATTTCAGATTTAGCGTTGGCTCGTTGCACTGCGTGAGCTTAACTTGGCGTTGACAAAGGGTTTTGGTTCAGGTATTTGGGGTTGACAACTCGTGAATGCTAGGTGTTACTCAGAAACCCTCTAGAACGAAGAGAATGGGACGTTCTTCGCCTGACTGGAATCTTGCTCTAGCGATTCGGTATCCCTGAAACTGAGACCCAAAAGAGACACCCTTTACATTAAGCAACAACAAAATCACACTAATGTTATATAACATAGTTATGCTCCGCTCCTTCCACTCTATCAATTATCAGCATGTGCCCGCATAGGCTTCATATATTGTGTACACCCAGGTACCTGTCAGTAAATGTTTTGACAGCAAAAACTACTCCTCTTCTTCCAACTAAACATACAGGAAACCTAACCTTGTAGTACAGTTGAATGGATTCTATTCATCTTACAACATTAAGTGAATTTACATAAACAGATTACAGCATTTGACATTACAAAAAATAAGTCGTATGTCCCTTTGGGGAAAAGTTAACATTCCATAAATGAATACATAGAAAATGCAATGTTCTAGCTATAATAATACAGTTGTGACTGAATCATAGGATAAAATGTTTTCTATGGCTGGTGACTGCTTTCTGTGAAAGTTATAGACCAGTGCCTAGCTACACAAATAAGCATATCATGATTCCACCCTGCCACTAGAAGTTTGTATCAAAAAGGAATAAGCGACTCTTCTCCTATAGTTCAGTGTTTAAGTGCCTGTATCTCACTATTCAGTTTTAAGTGAATAATCCACACCTCTGACATTATCTTACAGAAATGACAGTTAATTAGCCTATTCTTAACCCATGATAAGCATCGGTGGACTGATTCTACGCCTAGTGAGTGTCTGTTATTGTAAGTCTATCATTTAACCCATTATGAACCTTCTGTTTAAGCACCACTTAACTAAGGCAGTAGATAGCGCTACATTATCACTGAACTAAAATTACTAGGAGAAGTCCTCAGAAATGAATTCACGTCACATTCCTATCAGATATATAAACAGCTAACACGAATATTTATATATTAATAAGATATGTCAACTCACCCCCAGAAAATGCCAAGAAATAGGCAAAAACATTTAGTTCTGTGTTAATGTTTGCCTTATTTCCATAAGGGTCTATCTCGGGCAAGAAACATCTACGAGTGTGTTTGACGTATTAAAATTCTCAAGTCTTATAGTTACAAACAACGCTACCCGGGGCACCTGCATAGCCTGATTCTACAGATGTATCGGCGTAATGCGTAATAAAGAGTAAGACAGAGGTTTCTCTGGAGACTACATCAAAGACAACAGACCCCGTGCGAAAGTTCCCCAGATCGGCGATGCATAATATTATGGTCAGGGGCCACAACAAAACTCTCCTGAATTGAAGATCAAACTCGTTTACCGACCTCAGAAGATTGGTCCCTGCTAACGAGCCGTTTCTTTCACAGAAACCCTTCCGCTCGTTCAAACACTCTAAGCGTAACATAAATGTTTCTCTGGTCAAACGAACTACAGGTGCGTTGATGTAGCGTTACCGTTCGCTGACCGCTGTAGGAATTTATTACTGAAAGCCAGCCAAAACGTAAACAAACCTCGGGTGGGGTTTGCGAAGGTGAAGAATGAAAGAAAAGAAGAATACAAATGACGAGGAAACCAGGACATTAAAAAAGTAATAACATATGGAACGGAATGGTAAAATAAATTGTCAGTCACTGTGACAGAAGACCACTTGTATGGTTCTAACGATTTATTACAATCACATCACGTCGACATCACAAACGAACGTACTGTCATTAGGACAAGGTTCAAGCACATTTAGCATCATGTACATATCATTAGTTCATAGTTTCCAACACTACAGAGACTCTTGAAAGTAAGAAGGGGCGCAGATGTGGGAAGTGATCATCACCTAGTAGTAGCAAGACTGAAGGTGAAACTCAGAGCTGCTGGACCAGTTGCAGTCAAACAGAAAAGATATAACATCACGAAACTTAAGGACCCCCTCACCAGAAAAGCGTTCGTGGTCGACGTAAAGAGACGATATCTGATTACCAAAAGCCAGGAAAGAACAGAGACCGACGATGTCGACCAGAAATTCAACACCATCTCAACAATATACAAAGAAAGCAGCAAGTCATGCTTGGGATTCCAGGAAAGAAAGAGCCAAGACAGGATAATACCAGAAACGCTAAACACCATAGCGAAGAGAAAGGCAATGAAAAGAAAGAAAACAGAAGCTAAGTCTCCCAGGTTAAAGGCAATATATAATGAACAGTACAGTCAGCTGGACAAGGAAGTAAAACGTCAAACCCGTGCTAACAAAAGGACATTTCTGGATGACCTTGCAAGACAGGCAGAAGAGGCAGCACTGAGAAATGAACAAAGCACAGTTTATAAAATAACTAAAGCTATCAGTGGAAAACGAGGGGCAAACAACATAACGTTAGTAAGAGACAAGCAAGGAAATCTCATCACCACAGCACAGGGGCAGGAAACAAGAAGGGCAGAGCACTTCAGAGAAACACTGAATAAGGAACCACCAGAGACTCAGCTGAATGTTCCTGAGGCTGAAAGTAACTTAGACGTAAATACAGACATTCCACGAAAAGAAGAAATTATCACAGCTATCAAAGGGCTAAAAAATGGAAAAGCGCCTGGTCACGACAATCTAAATGCTGAGCTATTCAAGACAGACCCTGAACTAGCAGCAGAACTATTAGAACCACTATTTGCACAAGTCTGGGAAACTGAGACAACACCAACAGAGTGGAGTAAAGGAATAATTGTCAAATTGCCCAAGAAGGGCGACCTTGCAGACTGCAACTACTGGAGAGGAAATACCCTCCTCTCAGTTCCCAGCAAAATACTAGGCAGGATAATCATCCAGAGAATTTCAAAAGCAGTTGACCATAAACTGAGGAAAGAACAAGCGGGCTTCAGAAAGAACAGAAGATGTGCAGATCATATATTTGCCCTCGGGAACATTATAGAGCAGTGCTCAGAATGGCAGAGACAGCTGTACATTAACTTTGTTGATTTTGAAAAGGCTTTCGACAGCATACACAGGGACAGCCTATGGAAAATTCTGAGGGCTTATGGAATTCCCAGCCGCATTGTTTCCATTATAAAAAGCCTCTATTCTAACTTTACGTGCAGTGTTGGATCGAGTAATGTAACTTTCGAAGTGAAAACAGGAGTACGACAGGGATGCCCCTTATCAACATTATTTTTGACAGTCATAGATTGGGTGATGCGCCAGACAACAGAGGGCAGTCCAAGAGGAATTAGATGGACAACGTTTTCTACGCTGGAAGATTTGGAATATGCAGATGACATTGCACTACTCGCGCATTCACATCAACACATTCAAAACAAAACCGATAGACTGAATAAGTACGGACAGCAGGTTGGCCTGAACATCAATTTGAAGAAGACAGAGGTCATGACACTAAATGTGGGCAATCCTGAGCCAATAACAGTAAGGAACCAGAAGTTAGAACAGACAGACACATTTACTTACCTAGGAAGCATGGTAACACCTGACGGCGGAACAAGCTAGGACATTAACAACAGAATGAATAAAGCGAGAACAGCCTTTGCTGTTCTCAACAACATTTGGAAGTCTTCCCAGTACAGCACCAACACCAAATTAAGACTGTATGAGAGCTGTGTACTTTCTGTGCTTCTCTATGGTGCGGAATGTTGGAGAGTAACAGAGAAGGAAATGTCGAAACTGTCCTCCTTCCACACAGTCTGCCTAAGGAAAATTCTCCGAATCTTTTGGCCAAACACCATCAGCAACCAAGAAATACTTATTCGGAGTAACCAGGAGGACATGCACACCATCATAGCTGGCAGACGCTGGAGTTGGGTTGGCCACGTCCTCAGAAGGGACCCTGATACCATCACAAGAGCAGCTATGCTATGGACCCCCGAGGGAAAGCGAAAGAGAGGCCGACCAAAAACAACTTGGCGGAGAACTGTGGAAGCTGAGATGCAAAGAATGAACCACAGTTGGGGCACTGTACGAAGGATGGCCGCCGACCGAGCAAAGTGGAATCAATTTGTTGCTGTCCTACAAGACGCCACCAGGCGTGATGGCCGCTGACTGCTTTGACGGTTGGTGGTTTTGGATCAAAGAAGAAGAAGAAGTACTCAATGTTAATCTATATCTTCTGACACAGCAAGTCAGGTACATCTCTGGCAAAAATAGGCCGCATAGATAGCGGGCTTCCAAGTACTCAATGTTAATCTATATCTTCTGACACAGCAAGTCAGGTACATCTCTGCCAAAAATAGGCCGCATAGATAGCGGGATTCCAAGTACTCAATGTTAATCTATATATCTTCTGACACAGCAAGTCAGGTACATCTCTGGCAAAAATAGGCCGCATAGATAGCGGGCTTCCAAGTACTCAATGTTAATCTATATATCTTCTGACACAGCAAGTCAGGTACATCTCTGGCAAAAATAGGCCGCATAGATAGCGGGCTTCCAAGTACTCAATGTTAATCTATATATCAAAGTATTGTTACCTGCTCTGCACTCCAGGAAACAGACACACAAGAAACACTAGCCATATCCTAGGCTTTAACGAACTATGCCAGAATCACAATCACGGGGAATCTTAAACATATTTAATTCACAAAGAACTCTGATCCCCTTTTACACTGCCAGAAAAACATGCGGGACACCCTCTCCGCTCAAATCGCCCAGCCAGACTGTCCAAACCAAGCAGTCTTCCGGCCCCGCCAAAACCTTGGCGCATGCGCGAATCATCGCATGACTTAAGTTTAGTTCACCACTGGAACGTACTGGGACTGTTCTAAGAAAATCTACGAACAGAACCTTATATGGGCATATAGCTAGACAATAGCAGGCCCAAAGGGAGATAAAAACTAAATCTAACTTATTCCAGAAATATTACACCTGGTTAACTCTCTTAGACCACAAATATAAAAAAGCAATATAAAAAAGGTCACATTCCTAACTTACAACAAACTGACTCTTAACAGCCAACCTCTTCTATTCCACTATCCCATTTAACTCAGAATTTACCCTCCATGAGAATTAAATTTAATCCCTCGGGAAAAACTGTCGTTACATTTAAATGAAAAAGTTAATAGTTCTGATAGAATATGTTTACATTTACACTGATTGAAAAGTGTTCACAAAATAAATTGAATATGTTTTCATTGTAAGTATTGTATAAGTATAAGTGTTGTAATTAGAATGTACATCATTTATTTCATCTATCCCTCCCTGCTCCATATGGAACCTGGGACTCCTTATGCGTTTAGTTCTCGTTAAGAAACTAGCAATAAAGCAGTCACCAGCCTTTGGCAGTGGTGGTTCATGAAATCATCTTTCTATTCGCTGAGGTGGCCAGCCTCAAATGACTTGGACATCCACTAGCTATTTTCACATATTAATATTCACAAGGTAATATATATATATATATATATATATATATATATATATATATATATATACTATATATATATATATATATATATATATATATATATATATATATATATATATATATATATATATATATATATATATATATATATATATATATATATATATATATTAGTTCACATGTTAGTAATAAAATATAGAATGTAAAATCACAACTTCGTCAATCCTGGCTCACAGACTTTTTTTTGCTCAGGGAATAAAAGGCACTGAGATGCCTTATTTCGCGTGTACTTGGGTTCGTTAATTTTAACTTTAATGCCCTCTCTGACTCCGTCTGTTTCCTTCAGTTTCCTCTGACAGCGACTTTCCTTATTAAAATGATAGAGATGTCCTGGGCTGTTTTTGTAAGTCCGTCAAGATTCTCCAATAAAAGGTCCGGCCTGATAAAATGGAATTTCGGAATTCTAACTGGCAAGTCTGGTTGTAGTCTTCTTGGCAAGCGATTTCTCACAGTGTCTTAACACTGAAACGTGTCAGGTTATATTCACTGTCCTACCCCGCTCTGTTTGTTACGGAACTAAGTAAAAGCTCCGATCATTTCAAACGTGCTGGTTGGGGATGGGATTTCAAAAAAATGCCTGAAATGGAAAAATTTTTGAACGTAATGTAAAGGTCACGTGTTCCATATATGGCAATCGTGACATTCAAATATTCTCGTCAATGATTACATATAACTTCTTACATCTGCCTGGAAATATTACATTTCCGCTCAGATGTGTCTGTCATTCCTCCAGGTCGATTCTGGACCGGCGCTCCATGTGCAAACACAAACTCCGGTTTGACTATCTGTGCTGTGTCTTATCCCGACAATAATTAGTCGGTCACACGAGCCATATCAGCGCTAAGTAAACTCGCTTGGCCATTTACGTGTGAAAACAGTCGCACCCTTTGTGGTACAATAGGATTTCTATCGGTCAACCTTGCATCACCGTCTACTCTATCCGCAGGGATAGACAGGTAAACACACAGACATGACGACTATCGGTGAGAGGAGTGTAAGAATATTTAAAATTGAGAAAATTTCTGCTACACTGCAGAAAGAAATGGTGCTACTATTGAAAAGTACTCAATAAAATTATGTTCAAAAATATAATGAGTACTGCCGTAGTGAAACGGAGATCAAGAGTGGTCGCCCATTCTGTCACACGCTTCACGGTATGTTAGCCGACAGACTGATCTTCATTCAGTCTGAGCCAGACAAATGTTTCTCCTTTAATCAGAATTCATCAGTGACAAGTACTGCATCTCAATATCAACAGAAAAATTTACACATGATGATTTTTTTAACGATTTTTTCCACCTTTTCAACAGTAACGGTTTTTTTTAAACCGTCATTCTCTCTTCTCCCTCCCCCCCCCCCCCCCCCCACACACACACACACTTAACGCGTAAAGTTTGCATTGTGCATAACACCAGCGAAAGCTATGTCTGCGTCATGTTAAAGAGCTGGTCACAACCATGGCCTAAATGTCATAGTCTACGGAAGTGGAGACTCTTCTGAAGCATTATTTACAAGCAGGAGACGGAAATGAAACAATTTGATAAAAGTCAAGAGGATCAAGCTCCAAATAACTCGAACTCGTCTCACTCTTCTGTGGCCATCTTGTAAAAGTTTCTTCCGGTATGAGATGTCTGCACCTCGCTCCCGCAATCCCGTTCCGGAATAAGACAATTGCTGGATAAAAGTGCTTTCTTTGCAATTTTATCTCCACAAGTGGGCCATTATGCTGAGTCAGCGAACAAATTTACAAGACAACTCATAGGTTCTTTTGTTATTTTAAATGAAAAAAAAAACTATTGCAAAAATGAGAAAGGGCAGGGGAAAAGGGTATCTCCGCCAAGTTCTATCTAAACTATAGTACGGTAATGATAAAGGTACAGCACTAGCTGAAACTGCCGAAGGGGAGTGAAGTATTAAAGACTTCACTTAACCAAGTCCAGTTTCGAGAGGTGGTGTGAACTGTTCCATTCCTCGCAGTTTTTGCCTTCCTTAGCTCAAGAGCAGAGTCAGGTACCCATTTACAGCTGGGTAGATTGGAGAGGGACGCCACGTTGTTTCGAACCCGGCACCTTTGCCACGAGAGACCAGTGCTCTAAACACTGTGCCAATCGGACGCTCCAAACTATAGTATGCGATCATAATTCTCCGCAGCCTTGTGTCCTAGAGCTGTTTATCAGTTATGCAGTTGACTTTCTTTCTCGCCTTTGTGTCAAGCCTTGTTGCATTTCCTATCTTTGTCGTCCTCTGTCTCTTATTCCATTAACTTGTCATAGTGTTCCAACTTCTCTCTTCGTATAACAAACACGCCCAGTAAAAGTTTCCTTCATCTGTCTGACGATAAGTTTCTGTAGCACACTAATCTCTATCAGGACATTCTTATTAGTCAGCTTTGTATTTGATTCTGAACAGACAAACTAAAACGATATCTGTAAATAGTGGCATAGCTACAACGTACGAGGCCCCCGGGATCAAACAAAGGGAGACCCTCCTTATATAGATTAACACAGGCGTGTCATACTCGCGGCCCGCGGGCGGCATGCGGCCCGATGCTCTTATCAGTACGGCCAGCTTCACTGCCGTAACAAGCAGGTGGAATTTTCCACTTTCCTGGACCATCAGCGCAGTATGACTCGGGAAAGGTTTTGCGTAGTCATTATGAGTTATGACTTATGCTTGTTTATTTTTCATTTCCTGCAAACTAGTAAGAAGCTGTGGAACCTTTTATTGGCAACATTCTACCAAGTAGAATTATAGAGCTCTACTACTGTAAGGACTGATACATCGTTATGTATATTTTATATTTCCTCGTTTATTTATAACAGATTGTATAATATTGTATACATATAGTTGTGTCATATATATATATATATATATATATATATATATATATATATATATATATATAGAGAGAGAGAGAGAGAGAGAGAGAGAGAGAGAGAGAGAGATCGCAAAGCCAGCCAAGGATTATGGATTTGTATCTAAGCTGAGAGAAGCTCATTCTGAAAAGTAAGTTACACCATTTCCTCTGTATTATACATCAGGAAGTGATGTGCTCAAAAATAATAAAAATGGATGATATACTAGAAGAAACCAGTAAATTTCATACATTCACGTGGATCGCATTAAAGGCAATTCACTTCATTATTCTTTGAAACTGGAAGTGAGTTTGAAAGTTTGCTTTACTATACAGAGGTTCACTTGCTTTCTTGTCATAATGTTTTGAAGCGGTTCTATCTATTATGTCAAGAAATAAAAATATAAATTAAAAATGAAAGAACAGTTACAAGACAAAATTGACGGCAACAATTTGCTACATGATTTGGTATTCACAGTGGACATCAGGAGACATTTAAACAACTTGAGCATAAAACATCAGGGAAGAGAATAGATTGTGACAATAATGCACAACTGCATTAATTAAGACATTTAAAATAAAAGTCATCCTCTGGGAAATACAGCTGAAATGTGGTGATTTGTCTAATTTTCCTACATGCCACGATAACTCAGTGCTTCTTATTTTTAGCCACTACGCCTCCAATCTGAAGAAGCTACTTTTTAACTTTTTTTCAAACTTAGGGAAAAGTATTTCTCCCGAGTCAGCTTTTTATTTTCAGGTATAATGCCTGTGGTATTCCTAATTTTTATTCCTACTTGCCAAGCCATTTTGCTAATATGCGTAACTGTGCTGCGAGAATATTAACAACATATATTTGCAAGCTGTTAATTTCGTTTATGAAATCAAATAAAACTTCACAAAAACCAAGGTTGACAAATGAACCCTTATCCGTTACAAACTTGTATGTCGGAAAGATGTGTCGAATTTCTGGCAAAGCTTATTTTTTTATTTTTAAAGAAAGCTTTCATTTTCAACGGGTGTTAACTTTGTTTGTTTGTTTGTTTGCTTTGTGTTTTGTTTAACACACAATTACATAAAATGGAAATTACATATGATCTTTAATTTACTTATAGTAAATATATAGTATCTTCTTCTTCTTCCGTCCTCAGCCAAAGACCGACCAAGCAGTCAGAGGCCATCACGCCTTGTGGCGTCTTAAGGGCAACAGCAGATTGATTTTCTCTGTTGTAGTTTCCCATCACGCCTAGCGGCGTCTTTAGGGCAACAACAAATAGATCCATCTGCCGTTGTTTCCGTAATCGGTGTGACAAGCCAACGGGTGATCAGCCCATTGTGCAAATATATAGTATATTGTACCAAATTTTATTCTCCTGTAAAACATAGCTATTATGCCAAACAAATTATGACGCAACCAGTTTGAATATTTACAGTCCCGCCCTCTCAACTTCGTTTCGTCCCTTTGAGGCCCCACACAAGAACCGAGCTTGACACCCCTGACTTAACAGCTATTGTCAATATACGACAAACCTGTACAACAAATGTAACTGCTGTATTTACTTCATCATCATCAGGAGCATAGACGTTCAACAAATATGAGGCTGGTGCTCCTGTCTCATGCCATCCGGTCTCTGCTGGTTTCTTTATAGTGAAACATGGTATTTGTCAGGTTCGTTCCATTAACTAGACATTTACAATTATGTGATCATATCCTTTTTCATCCTTCCAGTCTGGGCAATCATCTTTTTGTGAATGTGTGTAGCTTCTTAGTTGGTGCTATTTTCTTTTTTAATTCTGGTTACATTAATGAAACAGAAATGCAAGTTCGTAAATCTAGATTGTCCATATGTTTTGTTAGAGTACACTGAATTCCATTTCTATTGGTTCATGTTGTTGTATAATCCAGTCTACAGCCATAAAGATGAAAGTGATGTTACGACGTGTCGCTGCCACACTCATGTTCTTATCCCTAATGATTCTAAGGATCGTCCTTTATAAAGAATTCTGCATTTGATATACAGTTAGCATTCATACTCTTCAACATATGCTGAGGGAGACTAAGCACATATGGGTTTGCTCGGAGTGCAATGATGTCGATTCTGTTCAAGAATAACATTTTATATCTTCATAAGTTATATTCATCAGGTTAATGATTTTAAGGGGGATTCCATAATGCCTTATCAGCTTCCAGATAGATTTTCTGTCTAAAAGGTGAAATGCCTTTTCGTAGTTTACAAATCCACTGCAAAGTGATGACGTCAATAACACTCTGTACAAGATCTTTTTTTTATATCCGTTTTAGCGAAAGGATATCCTGTTTAATATTTACTTTGTACTGAAAGTAACATAATTTTTCTGTGCTGTCTGCGCTCTTTAGAGATGCCCCTGTCTGCTTTGACGGTATGTGCTGGAATGCCACGCTGTTAAAAAAACAAACAAACAAACAAAACCCCATTAATGTGGGCTCGCTGTTCAGTTTTCTTTCCACATTACACATTTAGTTTCACTCACAAAACACTTCTGCTTGAGCTGTTACTCAACTTACTCGATGAAGCCTCGGTTTGAGAAGAAACACAAGCAGACTGAAGGAAATGATATCTGGCCAAGTTGCCGAGTAAGGGTGATAAGCAACAGTGAACAAATTAGGTAGTCTTACGGCAGATAGTGCAGTAGGTATGTGAAGTGTTAGAGACTTCACTATACTAGGTCAAGATTTAAGAGGTTGGGGTGACCTTACCCTTTCTCGTTGCCTTTGACTTCCCTAAGTCAAGAGCAGTCAGGTGACCATTTACAGCTGGGCCGACTGGAGCGTGACGCCACCGTGTTTCGAACCCGGGAGGCCAGCGCTCTAATCAATCTGCAAATTGGACGCTAGAGGGAACAAGTTACACAGGAATATGGCTACTGCCTTTTTTGTCTTCTTCATCTCCTTTGTCACTCCTCATGGAGAGGAAGCAGATAGTGCGGTAGAGATAAATGTTACACGTAGCCTGGACTTATTCCAAATTCCAGATACTGTGAAATAGACAAGATTTTGCGAAAGTAAATCTTTAGAGAGCTCATTAAAGTAGATCCACACAGCTGCTTGGTTGCCCTCCGCTGATAAAACGTATATACTGAGGCAACAATTTTATAAAGAAAACCGTTCATTTACAAAACATTATTAAACATTTGTTAAGTAATTAGTTCAATTTCACGCTATTTACATATCCCAACTTCTCAGTCTTCTAAATGTGCTGCAGATGTTGACAGTTTTATATGTTGGCTTTAATTCTTCTCCCGTAGGTGTTGGGACGGGAGTACATGCTGGAATAATCAGGTTAAGTATATGATACAGAAACGTAGAAATAAATTACTGAAGTACTACGTGAATCTTTTGAAGTATAATGACCATGTATGATATTTTCATGCTGATAACAACAATATATTGAAAAGAGTAAAAACTGAAGGGTGCCACAGATGTCACAATTCTTTAAACCTGAGCGACACAGTTAGTGCAGATAGTACTAAGAAGTGTTTCGTTTTAAACTTTATGTAAAGAGAAATAATATTTTCATTTAGGAAAAAAAATTAAATATGAAAACGTTTGTTCAAAGGAAAACAATCGAGCAATTGAAATAGTTTAACAACCTGAAATCTGTAACGAGGTTTGAGACAGATGCCCAACTGCAATAATGGCAAGAATTGCAAAGACATGAACAGCTTTCAAAGACACGACAAGCAATGATTGTTTGTAATCATCGCCACAAGCAGTTAAGTAGTGAGTTTTGCTGTACTATAATTACATATTTTGTTCATGCATGTAAGACCTGTTATAAAATTAGTGATACGGAAATAGATAGAAAGAAAATTAGATGTAACAGAAATTGTGGTACTTGAGAAGGGTGCAAGAAATATATGTAATGATCAGAAAATCAACCGTGAACGTCTTCAAATGACAAAAAGAAAACATTTATTTCGTCCACAAGACAGTCACATTGCTTTGGTTACATCATGAGAAGAACAATTTACAGAACCTGATAACGACTGTTGAATCCAAGAAAGAATGAAGAAGAGACAAAGAGAGAAAGACCTCAATAAACTGACTACAGGGTACGGGAGAAATTTAAAAATGCAGGCCAGGTCAAGATACTAATATTGTAGACAACTGAGCACCCTAGTCAACTTAAGTCGGCACGCCACTCGATCAAATAATAATAATAATTAAACAATATAAAAAATAGTTAATGAACAGGGAGACACCACATTCTTTAGTTTCGAATTTCCTTATTAGGCAATACCTTTTTTGCCAGATTCAGAAACACTCGAGTAAAATGCTCGGACGTCTCACTGTCAGAGCAAGTCACGCCCATCTTGCTCACATGACCAGTGCTGCAAGAGACTGAGAAGTACTAAAGGTCGACTCCTGGTAATCCAAATGTCACTTCTCCGGGGATAGCCATGGCACTCAGTTTAATACTTGCTTTGGTAAGTTTGGTAATGCATGTACAATAAGTCTTCGTTATATTATATGCTGGTTTATTAATGTTTTAATTCCGTCACAGGTAATCGTTATGAATTTGTAAAGGTGTACGTGGTTTAAATGTTTTTTTTAAAATCGTTTCAAAATAATGTGAGCTAAATTCTCTTTGTCTCTCTCTCTCTCTCTCTCTCTCTCTCTCTCTATATATATATATATATATATATATATATATATATATATATATATATATATATATATATCTATATATATATATATATATATATATATATATATATATATATATATATATATATATATATATATATATGCTTTTTCGCAAGTAACCTGTCTGTAGTTATCTAATTAGGCTGTTGTTAGTCACAGATTCAGTGGTTCTCATTTCACTTTAGATGGGTTTGAAAAAAAAATCGAAAAAAGGTGATTCGTCTTACGAGGACAAAAGACAAACAAAGTAGTCTACGTTACGGCCACAAGGCCTTCGTCAGGAAAAGAAAGAAAGTGAGGGCTAGATAGGAGACATAAGAACTTAAATAAATATAAAAATAAAACCTAGGTACTTCCCTGAAGGCGAAGCATCGAAATCCTATCACTATCTGATTGACGCTTGGCTGAAAAGGAAGTGACTTCTGCCCCCGGATGTACACAATACATACTAAGAAACTAAAATCTAAAAAACCCATCACTCTCACAGTACTGCTGTCAAACAGATCCTTTTCCGCCACCTCCCTATCCTCCGAGCAGAGCCTGCGACCCAAGAAGTATTCGGTGAAGCACCTTTGGTGGCATATAGACGCGACAAGAACTTGAAGGATCTTCTTGTTCACAGCAGTCTCCCAAAGGAGAATGCCACTCACTTTGGCACACTACCCTGTGGTCGGACACGATGCAACACGTGCAAGTATGTCATCTCAACCCAGAAGGTTTACTTTCCTAAGGCTACGTACACCATCACTAGTAGCTTCACGTGTGAATCGCGTAATGTCATTTATACGATCATATGTAAACGTTGCTGCAAAACCTATATTGGCCAAACAGGCAAACGACTTGGGGACAGATTCAGCCAGCACTTAAATGACATCTCTCAGCAAAAGTCCACACCAGCTGCCACACACTTCAATAGTCCTGACCACGATGGTCCCATCGACATCCAGGTCACTGCGATCCGATCCTGCTCCTCTGACACTGCCAGCCGAGAACAGCTTGAGAACCGTCTTATCCACCGCATGGGGTGTCTAAAACCAGCCGGTCTCAACACTTTCCACACCTTTGTCTGAGGTCACCCTTTCCTCTCTTGCTCTATTTTGACTCTTTCCACTCTTATCGTATTCTTCTATTTTTATGCCATCCTCCATAATATGTATGGATATACACGGTTTCTAATTTGTCTTGAGTTTTGATTTCATATTCATTTATCTCCCACTCATTCTGTCCTCTTCTATTTCCAGTCCCCACTTTTATTACGTTTGGGTAGTTTTTTGTTCAGTTTCGTTTTTTAGTTTTCAGTTTCTTAGTATGTATTGTGTACATCCGGGGGCAGAAGTCACTTCCTTTTCAGCCAAGCGTCCATCAGATAGTGATAGGATTTCGATGCTTCGCCTTCAGGGAAGTACCTAGGTTTTATTTTTATATTTATTTAAGTTCTTATATCTCCTATCTAGCCTTCACTTTCTTTCTTTTCCTGACGAAGGCCTTGTGGCCGTAACGTAGACTACTTTCTTTGTCTTTTGTCCTCGTAAGACGAATCACCTTTTTTCGATTTGTTTTCAAACCCATCCATAGTTCTCCACGTCTTACCGCAGTTCCCCTCAACTTCCTCCATTTCACTTTACAGTGTTTCCTCTTTGCTGTTATTTCCCTGACTATTTTAAGTTTCTTGACTTTTAAAAGAAAAGTTAGGTGCTACAAAATGGGTGTTTCATTAGCTCACGTCGTTACGAGGCCACATGACCACATCACAGCGAAAACAAAGAGTAACACAAAAGACAAGCCAAGAACATCTCTACAGAAGATACAACTTAAGATCCGCTAAATGCCAATGACATAAAGTGTGGATGAATTACAATTCGTTTAGTATAGGAAAGTAACAGCAAAGAACTCAGACTAAATTGTAGAAAAATAGAAGTATTCGCCATGTCAAAAACACAAAAAAAAAAAAAAAAAAAAATTCTTCCAGATTGCTTTTAAAAGTTCGAGTACCTGGACAGAGCCACGGTAGCGCAGTGATTAGGGCACTGGCTTCCCACCTCGGCGGTCCTGGTTCGATCTCACATCACCCCAAGAGTGCCGATGATCAAGAAAATATGGGCCTAACACCAAATTCCCAATATGCCTCAATGGGTGTGTAACGGGATCCTTTACCTTATTCCAAGTACCTGGACAAAGTATTACTATTACAAGGAAGATGTCTCACAAAGACAAAGAACAGAATAGCCAAGGTTAACGCAAATTACCAAAAATGTTGAAAAAAAAAAATGCTGTTGAATGAAAACATTGTCAATAAAAGTAAGAAACAGAGTTCACCAGTGCTACATTTAATCAGCATTCTATTATGGAAGTGAAGCATGGTCAGTGAAGACAGTAATGCATTGCGATATTGGAAAACTCTTATTTACTTTCTTTCTCGTTTCAACGACGTTTAAAAATATGTTAGATAGCGAAGAACTGTCACAGAAGAATTTTCATTTAACATTATTACAATTAAATGTAAAGGCTGTTGGTACTACTCCAGGGGCCGGGAACCTTTTCATAACAAAAAGCCAAATATTTAATTTTGTCTCCATTTTAAAAAAATTGAAGAGCCACATGAAAAAAAACATCAGATGGTATCCCTCATTCAATATACTGTATATATATATATATGCAATGCCACAAACAATTTTTCAAATGCTATTTTAATACACAATAAGTAATACAATTTTTTTCAGTAACAAATATTAACATAAAATGTAACATAATAATAAAATAAAATATACAAATGAAAAGTAAGGAAATTTAATGAGACTTTTACTGTTGGATTTCCTTGCAAAGTTGGTCAATATGTGGTGAATAATCTGTTGTTTTAATTTTGAAGCATGACTGGAGACTCGCGTCATTCAGTTGGCTTCTTAAGTTGCTTTTGATATAGTTCATGTTGGAAAATAATTGTTTACAAAAATTAGGGTCGGAAAAATATTTGCATGATAATTATTTCAGCCGTAAAAGTTTAATATAAATTGTTTCTTTTTCTTTGAGATATTGTTTTTAAAGTTACGTCGAAAAGCCCTTACAATTCTGCACATTTGGATATATAAAACATGTCTTTTGTATTTAAAATAATAAAAATATGACAAAATCTTTAAAGGCCAAAACAAAAAGTTTAGTCCACGAAAATTGTGTGTCAAAAGGTGGTTATAGTGCACGGAAACTAAGAGTTAAGTAGCCGAGAGCCACGAGCCGCACGAGATGGCTCAAAGAGCCGCATGCGGATCGCGAGCCGCAGGTTCCGGACCCCTGTACTGCTCTTTTAGTTGTATCTTTTTCTGGTTCAAAACACATCTAGCCCCGCCCCCACCACCACCACCCGTTTGAGGTTATATACCCAAACTGAACAAGTTGTGTTAACCAACATCTACAGTACTTTGTTTCTCAATTATTCGTTTGCTGGTTGTGTTTCTGTGATGAGCCTGGTCTAATCAGTCAGCAATAAAGAAATTACTTTTGCTTTAATCAAGTGGTCTGAAGCAGGATAAACTTTCCTAATACACTAACAACACTGTTTTCATATGTTCATTATGGTCTCGAATCTACTAGGGAGAGGGAGAGGGAGAGAGAGAGAGAGAGAGAGAGAGAGAGAGAGAGAGAGAGCGGGGTAGAGAGAAAGCAAAAACTCATAAACACGTGGAGACGAATCATTAAGAAGGTTGAAAATTAAGTAAGAAATAACCTGAATCAACAGGTATGGCTTGCAAAAGACATTTTATTTCCCCCCTGTAAACGCACATACAATAATAATGCCATAAACCTTTCACATATCTCTATATACACTAAGAAATGAGAACCTGCTCTGACTATAACTGGAAATATGATACAATTGACAGTAGAACATTTGCGTGCAGTATATCGGCAACGAATACTATAGAGCAGTGGTTCTCAACCTTTTTGCACCCAAGGACCACTTTTCGAACTACGTATAAATTGCAGACTACCAGCTTATATGTAATATCGCAATGCCATAAACACTTAACTGTTTTTATTCAATATATGAATAGTCCTATATTCAATAACACAAGTTTGTAATAACAAAGTATCACATTTAATATGCGATCGGGACCGAAGACGCAGCAAAAAAGATGAATGCAGTCAGCGACTCATAGCTAGACTGCTTGCGTCAGGGTCAGCGAACCAGAGCTGACAAAGACCCTACTCCACCTTCACGTGGTGGTCCTGGAAACAGGCTGCATTACTGCAGTCTGGCCGAGAGAGTAGGGATCGAAGAGGAAAGGCAAACCTGGTCCCAAAAAATGCCGTGCGGAAGTCGGATGTGTCGGACCGAAAGGCGCAAATATCGCAGCTTTGCTGTAAACGGCAACACAACGCAACCAACGTCCTTTTCAGGACGAACGAGGAAGGAAGACGAAGATATGCGATCACTAAAAACGTAGGAAGGATCAGAGCAAAATCAAAGCACTAAATACCAAATCGAAAACGCAGCCACGGAACAACTGATGATGCGCCGCGGACCACAGATTGGAAACCACTGCTATAGAGCACTTCCTTCTAAATTGTAAAATATATGAGCAACAAAGAATCTCACTATCAAAATATTTGCAATCATGTCATTATCCTGTTACTGTAGACCAGTGTTAAAATAAATCGGCCTAAGGAAATAGATAATAAAGTAAAACAGTAAATAACATAATTAAAACTTAATATATGCAGGTAGTAAAATAAGAATAGAAATATTTGATAATCAACTTTAGAATCATTAACTATGTGTTGATAAATAATATATTGGAAATATAAATAAAGTTAAAGCAAAAGTAAATGATGGTATCTCGAAATAGAAAAAAAATATATTGTCTGGAGCTATGAATCAAAATTTCGTTTTAAATAAGTATTCACATGCAACGCGTGCGCGCATAAAACCTTTTAATTTTTTCATGTATTTTTTAATGTGATCCAATAGATATGATTATATAAGATATTTTTAAAAATACTTATTATGAATGTATAATTAACTGGTGTAGAATATGGAATAAATAATTAAGAAAGAAGCTGCGAGTGAGTAAATGGAAGTAGATGAATATACTATAAACAGTTATAGACAACCAAATATCCTTATTATAACCCAGGAGGGGTTGAAAAGGATATGTTTATTCCTGTGTACGCTAGACAATATTTTATCAGTTAGAATGTTATGCTTGAAATCGAATAATTACAAAGGCAATAAATATGTCACGTGTTTCTTTCAATTTGCAGGTCTTGCTCGTGGGTCAAGTTCAGTGTCGTGAGTAAAATGTGCACACAAAACCATGTAACAGACAATGTCGTTTTAACAATGAAATTATGACGGTCAATGAATGGTTGCTACTGATTTATAAATTAGCACCAGTGAAACATACACTAACACTAGTTCTGCCGAAGCTGAAATAACATACGTACTTAATGTAGCACAAAAGATCCATAACTAAAAGTTGGACGACCAGCAATACAAAGAAGAAAGTTAAATTAAATATGATTAGCGACATTTGTGTTAGCTTTCCTCACCGAAGAATCACATTTATATTATATGGTAAATTGACCTTGCTACATTATGTTTACAGATATAATAACAAATGTCACATATTTGCTATTTTTAGATGCCAGTGCTAAATTACTTAATAAATCCTGTTACAATATTTATGCAGCTTAATTTTTGTAATCGCATGCCTTGCAGGAAGACTCCAAAAGAATATTTCTCTCCATATTGTCATATTTTCTTCCACTTAGAGCAGTGTTATTTTTTGGGACAATTATACACAAGGGAAATGCACATTAAAAAATGTTCAGTCCAGAAAATCAACTAAAACCCCTACATTATTAAAACATAGGTACACACGATTTGTGAAGCTTGATACTACAAGTAATGTTTACGCGACACCTGTACTTATGAGAGAAAGTTCTGCCGTAATTGATTAACAGGACCAGTTTTAATAGTAAAAACCTTCTTCTCAGAAATGACAGGCAAAAAAAAAAAAAAACCAAAGATACTTCAGAAACTATCACTGATATTTATGTTTCATGAATACTTATAAATATTATTGTTTGTGTTAATCTTCATTATTACTACAGAGGTGAACAGCATTACTGCTATCAACATCATTACGTTACATCTTTAGCACACCCATCATGCAACTGCTCTCTCTCTCTCTCTAATTGAAAATATATTAAAGCTTATTGCCACCGCTTGTCATGCTTTTCTAACTTTTTTTTTTTAAACTGCTAAGCATATGCTTGACATATAAGCTAAGTGTGAATTCTGAATATTGTTCTGTTTAAATGCATAATCACTCTGTGGTCGAAAAACAAGTTGTTTTATGCACTCAAGCAATTTGTTTTGTTCATCTCAAGTCAGTTTTAGTGTCCACTCAAGCTATTTGTTTTGTTCATCTCAAGTCCACTTTTGTGTCCACTCAAGCTATTTGTTTTATTCATCTCAAGTCCATTTTTGTGTCCACTCAAGCTATTTGTTTTGTTCATCGCAAGTCTGTTTTTGTGTCCACTCAAGCTACATGTTTTGCATAAAAATTTTAAATTATCAAGTCTATTGTTTTTCTAGTTTTCTACTTGTTCATTTCTCACGAGGGCGTGAAATATACCTTTATGTGCGTAATATTTATTTATACTACTTGTTCATTCCAAGTCCATTTTTGTATCCACTCAGGTTAGATCCTTGTTCATTCGAAGTTCGTGTTTTGTGCAGCTAAGACATGTACTTTGTTCATTTCAATTTAATAATTCTGGGACTGGAATAATATGCGTCTGTGCTCAAGCTATGCGTGTTTTACTATATTTTTGTGTGTTCATTCAAATCCTTTAGTATTGCATGCATTGAGTATATTCTATTAGCTTTATGCAGGCAAGCTACGTGCTCTGTGCAGATAAGCAAAATGTTTTTGGGAAGTCAGTCTATGGGACTATTTTGTAGTCAAGCTATACGTTTATTCATTTATTTGTTTGTGTGTATGCACTTAAGCTGTTCTTTCCAGGACAGAAAAAGTGGGCACACCCCTTTCCTCCAGGTTAAAGGAGGTTGGTGAAAAGGGCTGACAACCCTGCCGGAAAAAAAACAAACCAATTGTCACTGAAGCGAAAACAGTTGAAGAAAGAAGAGTCAGGAAGAATCCTCGCAAGAGAGACGTATGAGCAGACACCTGATGAAAGCCAGTCAATGGAAGTCAGGCTGCCGACATCTCTTCTAACGACGACGGCAAAAACCAGAATAGGCACCTGGAACATACGGACAATGCAGGAAGCCGGAGGGACATCACAGGTAGCTGGAGAGATGAGACGATACGAAATAAAACTCTTAGGACTAGCAGAAACGAGAATAAATGGAACTGGTGAATTCATGACGAATACAATGGAAAATGTAATATATTCAGGACACGAGGATGAAGACCACACACACACAGAAGGGGTTGCTATTATGACGTCTCAGGAAGCATCAAAAGCATAAATAGAATGGGAACCAATATCACCCAGGATAATAACAGCAAGATTTCGGGGAAAAGGAAGAAAAATCACCATCATTCAGTGTTATGCCCCTACTAACAATGCAGATGATGATAAGAAGTAAGATTTCTATGATGAACTCCAAGGAACACTGGACAAAACACACAGGAGAGACATTAAGATAGTAATGGGAGATTTAAATGCAAAAGTAGGAGTAGACAACACAAAACTGTGAACTAATCATGGGAAAGAATGGCATAGGAAACAGAAATGAGAATGGAGAGCTTTTTGTACACTTTTGTGATTTGAATGATCTGGTCATCGGAGGGACTATCTTCGCACACAAAGACATACACAAGACTACATGGAACTCCCCAGATGGGCACACGCAAAATCAGATAGACCACTTCACCATAGAAAGAAAATGGAGACGCTGCCTACAAGATTAGAGTAAAGAGAGGAGCTGACGTAGCGTCAGACTACCGCCTCCTCCTGGCATCACTGAAGATAAAATTGAGGGCGCGCAAAGACAGAGCAGAAAGATCAAGCCCGATGTATAATACCCAGAACATTATGAACAAAGACACAAGAGTTTAGTTCAACCTAAAGTTGAGAAATAGATTTGAAGCACTGGAGAACCTTGAAGAGGAAAGTATAGATAACCATTGGTGCAAAATACAGGAAGCATTCAGGAATACATGTGAAGAAGTTCTTGGCAAAAGAAATAAACAACAGAAAACACATGGAACCTCATAAGAGAAAGGAGAGACATCAAACAGCAAGTAAACAACTGTAAACAGGCAGAAGAGAAAACACAACTGCTCACAGTATATTGGGAGCTATACAGGAAAGTGAAAAAGAGTGCCTGACAAGATAAAAGAGAATTTATTGAAAAACTAACTGAGGAAGCTGAGATTGCGACAAAAAAAGGAGACTTGAAAACATTATATAATATTACTAGAACTTTATCTAAGAAACAGCTAAACCACAATACAACAGTGAAGAGCAGAGAAGGTCAAAACATTAGCAATGAAGAGAAACAAAGGGCCAGATGGGTTGAATATGTTAAGGAAATCCTAAACCGAAACCAACCAATACAGCAATCTATCATAGAACCAGCAGAAGAGCCACTACAGTGCAACATAAACACACCCACTAAACAAGAGATCTCTCGGGCAATAAAACAGCTGAAAAATGGGAAGGCCGCAGAACCAGATGGAATACCACCAGAAGCCCTGAAGTCAGATATACCATACACTACAGAGTTGCTACACCAGCTCTTCAAGAAAATCTGGGAAAAAGAGGCCATCCCAAAGAGCTGGAAGGAAGGCCACATTATCAAGCTGCCAAAGAAAGGAAACCTGACTGTATGTAGCAACTGGTGGGGTATAACACTGCTAGCTGTGACTGTATGTAGCAACTGGTGGGGTATAACACTGCTAGCTGTGACTGTGTGTAGCAACTGGTGGGGTATAACACTGCTAGCTGTGACTGTATGTAGCAACTGGTGGGGTATAACACTGCTAGCTGTGACTGTATGTAGCAACTGGAGGGATAAAACACTACTAGCAGTGGCTGGTAAAATTGTGACTAGAGTTTTGTTGGACCGTATTAAGAAGGCGGTAGATGACATACTTAGAGAAGAACAGGCAGGATTTCGTGCAGGAAGATCATGTACAGACCAGATAGCAACACTCAGAATCATCATAGAACACTCAAATGAGTGGCAGACCCTCTTGTATGTAAATTTTGTGGACTTCGAAAAGGCTTTCGACAGTCTAGACCGCACTGTGATATGGAAAATCCTGAGACATTATGGAATCCCAGAGAAATTCATTAAAATCATCCAAGATTTCTGCCAGAAGGCCTTATGTAAAGTAGTACACAAAGGAAAACTATCAGAGCCCTTCACAGTACAAAGTGGAGTCAGGCAGGGATGTCTGCTATCACCAACAATTTTTCTTATGGTCATAGATTGGGTTATGAGACAGACAACAGAGGGAAAGAAAACTGGAATACAGTGGATATTTAACTAACAAATGGAGGATCTAGACTTTGCAGATGATTTGTGCCTTCTGTCACATAGACAGCAAGATGTACAGGAGAAAACAAATAGATTAGTAACAGAAGCAGCAAAGATGGGACTACACATAAATGTAAATAAAATAAAAGAAATGAGAATAAATAATAGGCAGACGGACACGATGAAGATCAGTGATCAAGTCATTGAAAAAGTAGAAAGCTTTACATTTCTGGGGAGTAACATTGACAAAGGAGGGGGAACAGCTGGGGACGTCTGCTCAAAGAAAATTAAAGCCAGATGTGCTTTTAATGCCCTTCGACCAATATGGAACTCCTCAGCTATATCGAGAGAGAACAAAATTAGAATCTTTAACTCAAATGTGAAGACAGTCTTGCTGTATGGCTCAGAGACATGGCATGTCTCAAAGAGTATCACATCCAAGCTACAGACATTTGTAAATAGATGTCTACGACGGATCCTCCGTATAAGATGGCCATATGTAATAACAAATATAGAGCTAAGGAAAAGACGCGGACATCAGCCAATACAAACAGAAATTCAGGTAAGAAAGTGGGGATGGATAGGACATACACTCAGAAGAGAAAAATCGAGCACAGCCAGAATTGCCCTTGACTGGAACCCACATGGGGAAAAGAAGAGTGGGGAGGCCAAAGAGTAATTGAAGAAGAACTGTTGAAGAGGAGGCTAGGGAAATTGGAATGACTTGGGCACGGATGAAAAAGACAGCCCAGAATAGAAGTCGATGGATAGCAACTGTTTCTGCCCTACGTTCCACAGGGAACGAAAAGGAATGATGATGATGATGCACTTAAGCTATAAGTTATTGACTTTGCTCGGTCAAGAAGATGTTTTAAGCCATCAAATTCAGGCTTTGGGCAGCCAATTCAAATAAACTTTTTAAAAATAACAAATACTATGCGCATCTATGCTAGCTAACGTGAACTTTGTCGCTGAAGGTGAGCATGTGGCCAGGTACTTCGATTACCTAACTCAGGGCGTGTAATTAAGTTACCGAACCAATTTTCGGTAATTATAACAGCTGAATATCTAAAAAATCAGAGCTAAAAGTCTTTTATATTTGGACATGCGCCCTAATATAACCGACTAGATTGAACGGGACGCGCCTCGCCAAACAAGGCAAAATTTTAATTTTTTTAAAAAAAAACAGCAAATTAAAAAGCTGAATATCTATGAGAAAACATGAGCGTCATCTGTAAAAAGAACGTCTGGATTGTATAATTCTGAGTAAAATTGGTTGAAAGTTTTGTTAGTCAAGTACATGATCTGCATGATTAATGATTTCAGAAAAACGCCCATATCGATGTTCTATTCTATGTTTTACTGAGATTAGAAATTACAATTCCGTTTGTTTCTGTTCATAAAAATAAAAGGTAAAAGTTAAACACTCCAGATCTTATCGCAGTTTTGTTACGTGTGCTGCATTCCTCAAGAAATTTCTACACGGAAACTTTGACGTGTATTTCTGTGATTGTATATATGTCTGTTATTCCGAGTGTATAGTTGGCCGAACTACTTAGCACGTCTTTTTATTGCAGTAAGGTCGGCGATGTTCTTAATTGAATGGACAGTGTTCAAATTTCTGGAGTGCCAAGTAGTTCTTTGCATTTCTGTTCTCTTGTGCGCATGTGTATGTGTTTTTTTCACATACTTATAACCGACATGTGTTGGCTGTCCTATTGCTATAAGAATATTAAATATTGAACTCGTACATTCGAAAATGAAAAAGTAAACAACAAAAACTCTACCAGACACTTATGAATTATGAAATCTGCACATTTAAGCTTTGCTAGCACGCATATGCTTCATACTGCCCTTGCTTTTTCTGTTTCAGAAGAAAACGTGGACGAAGATGTGTGGGAACAAGGTTTGTGTTAAAAATAGGCTGGTTTCTTTGGTAGGCCATTGTTGGAAGTTTATGCTCGGAATAGAATATCGGTAAAACTGATCACTGATTCACTTTGGAACTGATAACAACAAAATGGTACCGTCAGCTCATAATACTGCATTTGAGAACTGAGGAATCTATTGATGGTTTCCATATTCAAGACTCATCTCATCTCAACCCATAACCCGTCATGGGTCGTAGGGGTGCCATGGTGGAAGCATCAGCAGACAGGGTCCTCCACTGCTCTCTATTCTCAGCAATGCGTACAAGTGTGGAGAAACCGTGTCCTGCCCATTCTTTGATGTTATCAGCCCAGGATTTTCTTTGCCTTCCTCTTCTCCGTTTACCTTCGACTGTTCCCTGGAGGATCGTTTTCGAAAGGGAGTCATGACGAGTTACATGCCCAAACCAGGCAAGCTTTCGACGTTTCACTATTGACAAAAGTGGTTCTTGATAGCCTGCATAGGTGTTTATCTTCTCTCTAACATAGACATTTGTTTTGTGCTCTTTATAGCAAATGCGCAAAATTCTTCTGTAACATTTATGCTCGAAAGCCTGAATCCTTCGCTCCGTATCTGCAGTGAGTGTCCAGCCCTCACACCCATACAAGAGAATAGATAATACAAGTGATTTGTATAATTTGATCTTCACAGGAAAACTGATGTTACTTTTCCAGATCACATTCAACCTTGTCATGGCAGCTGAGGCCATCTCAAGTCTTGTCTTGATTTCTTTATTTGATCTTCCATCACTACATATAGTGGACCCGAGATATTTAAAGGTGTTAACTTCTTCTAACGTTTGCCCATTTAACGTAATGTTGGTCGGAACATGTTTCTTATGGCTATTCACCAATATCTTGCTTTTTTCTATATTAATTTCCATCCCATATGTTCTTGTTACTTTCTCCAGTCTAGAGGTAAGGTCTTGAAGTTCTGATTCTGTTCCAGCTATCAGATCAATATCATCAGCAAAACGTAGATTACACAGAGGTCGGCCTCCAATCGATATGGTTGATTTATAATCGTAGAGAGCCTCCTGCATAATATGTTCTAGATAAATGTTAAAGAGCACTGGTGACAGGATACATCCCTGGCGAACTCCTACAGTTGTTTTGAAAAATTCTCCAATGTCATTGCTTGCAAAAACAGCACTGCTTGCGTCCTTGTATAGTGCTTCAATGATATCTATGATGTTGGTATCAAAATTGAATTTTCTCATTATTTGCCATAAACCTTCATGCCAGACTCGATCGAAGGCTTTTGTGAAATCGATGAAGTTATGGTATAAATCATGTTGATGCTGGAGATGTTTTTCGATCAGTAATCTAATATTGAAGATTTGTTCTGAGGTACTTCTTTTTGGTCTAAAGCCAGCCTGTTCCTCTGACAAGATTTCTTCTGATTTCTGTTTTATTCTGTTCAAAAGTATCCTTAACATCACCTTACTTGGATGACTAATAAGGCTAATGGTTCTGTAGTTCTTGCACATTTTTAGATTTCCTTTCTTTGGAAGCGGTATTACTAATGACTGCGTCCATTCTTTTGGCCATTTTTTCAAGACTGCTGAAAGAGAAAGGAAAGAAGAAAATTTAGTCATTTGTTTCGTGCACCGTATGCGGAAAAGTATGGTTTTTTTTTTTTTAAACTGAACAAATAATAAGGATTTATCTATTGCTCGATTTCTACACTGTTTACAACAAGCTTTTGCATCATCATACATTAAATATATATATTTCATATGGCCTTGTCATTTTAAATTATGATTCATGCATCCTTTCTCTCAAGATTATTATTATTATTATTATTATTATTATTGTTATTATTATTGTTATTATTATTTAGTCTGTGACGTTTATTCCTCAAATAAAATTCTACTCAAATATATTTGTTTCTTGTCTGCTTGACTAGCCATTGCTTCTCTAGCTTCTTAACACTGTCTCCTTGTTTTCTTTTCTTTTCTTTTTTTGTAAGTATTGGTTACACGTGGCAGTTTGCTCTATATTTATTTCTTGGCGAAAAATATTTCAAAACACATACATTTTCAGTCAACAATCAATCAATGCACTCTAACTTCAATGAAGACCCCCCCCCCCCCCCCCAACAAACACCTCCTTAGGCCCACCTCCCCGTCGCGCGTCATCAGCGCAATGTTCCCCTCTGTCTCCTCGTCTTTGCTGATTCAGGCAAAAAATGTAGAGTATAACTTAGCTAATCGCTGTTGTTTTGTTTGAATCTTCTCTTCTTCATCAAGTACGTTTTATTATTATTTTGATTTTATTAATTTTAACTATACCATCTACTTCTTTGAATTGTACTTCTAGTTTTAACACAGTTTGACAACGTACTATATGTTTCTATTTCAGAATTCGACTTTGATAGTGAACCTACGAGAGACCAGATAGTTGAAGGTAACTTCACAGCGCAAAATAAAATTACAATAATGCCATTCTACTAACCAAGCAATCACATTTTAAATTGAAATTGCCCGTCTACTGAAACTTAGCATTCAACTGTCACCAGCCAAAATACATATTGACAAGCAAAATATATTCAGCTTTATCTGGTCACATCTATCCACTCCTTTGCCTGTGATGTAATCTTAATCTACTAGCAATAACCCGCCAAAATTGGCAGGTTTTTAATTATTGTGTGTTGTTTCTGTTCCAAGGTGAGCAGATAGAAGTACATTCTTAGAGTGTTTTTGGTTTCTTTCCATTATACAGTGTTATCAAACTGTTCATGAGCACCGTCATTTGAACGCTTTTCTTTGTTGATTGTAACTATTTTCGGGAGAGTATATATAATGGAAACAATACAATTTTTCAACACGGTTGCATTCCTCAGCTGTGACCAACGTACACACGGCGAGAATTATGTTATTTTAGATTCAATTTAAAAGTTCTTTGATGACATTTAGTGTGAAAGTGCGTGGATTGTTTTCAAAGATTGTTCCCTGATAATAAGTGGTTTTAACAAAAACTTTCAAGTTTTCATGATTTGTACATCGGGTGAGTGCGACATAGAGCTGGCCGTGTCCGAAAATACAATTCACTTTGGTATGTTATTGGCTCATGCACACCAATTTTTACGCACTTTTTATTTGTTGAGCGCTACTACAGGTAATTTCGTGAAAGAATAAAAAAATAAAACCAAAGTATTTGTTTTATATAACACCCACGCTTCGCAAGTTGCACATAGTGCGTTGCGCACTTCTTTTTCTGGTGCGAGTTACTATTTTGAGTGAGACCGACCGACGTAACATACATCGGTAATTATGTTAGTTGGGAATATTTTAGAATAGAACGTCTGTCGTTGTTCCCCTACAGAAACAGGGGACGCAACAATGTTTTTGGTAATGCAAGTCAGGCATTAATTTGTATTGTTTCCCTTAACATTAATCTTGGGTCACGATTTCCCATTTTTAAAAAAAGGGATTCAAAGACAGTAATAAACCTGGAAAATGTTTGCAGCCTTGTTTTCTTTTTTCGTCAGAAAATAAATAAAACACATAAATAAATTTTTTTAACATTGCAGTCCTACACTAATGGAAGTTTCAGTCTCACTTATGACACACACAAAACTGCGAATGCAGCAATCATTTGGAGAAGATTAAAAAAAGGCAAATTCAGCGTGACGTTTTTTGTGTGTATAAAATATAGGAGTTTCCAATAAAACTGGTAATAACACACAATATACCCCAATTATAACCAATATCCAGGCTGAACAGGGTATAAAAACACAATAGTCGACTAAAATGAAGAAGAAGAAATAAAACTGGGAGATTAAGCAATGGCGGTATTTGAGAAGTGTGGCGGGAGCAGTGTCAATGCGGATGTGTTAAATATTATGGGTCTCTCTAGACCAGGGGACTGCAGCCGCTCGATCTCAATCTACCGATAGATCACAGAGAGTGATTTAATAGATCTGTATGTGCCGGACCGTCTGATTGGCAGAGCGCTGGCCTCTCGTGGCAAAGGTACTGTGTTCGAAACACGGTATCGACATGCTCCAGTCTACTCAGCTGTAATTGGGTACCTGACTTTGTTCTTAAGTTAAGGAGAGCAAAGGCATGAAAAAGGGGGCTGGTCACGACACCTTGTAGTGAAATTGACAGAGATACAACGGTAAAATCCCTCCAAAGATAACATTTAAGGATAAAAACATAATGCGTAGGCTGCTGATGTACATGATCGCCTAGACCGCGGGTCATCATCCTCCATAATAATTGACTTGCTAGACAGGAGGGGAACGGCGGATCAAAAAGAAAAAAAATATGACTGGAAAGGCTAAGGAGACGCAATTGGGGGGGAAACGGAGAAAAGTCACGTTTCCCAAGTTGACATAAAAAGTAAGCAACTCCACAGAAGGGACCCTAGATATGTTACGCCACAGTCATTTATTGGACGCTTTTGCGATACCAAGCTTTTGATTTGAATGGAGCGGTAAAACGCAGATGTTAGGAATATTACAAAAATTAAAAAGTAATTTTTTCTTAATATTAATGTTAGGAATATAAAAATTAGCTGGCCGGATGGCCTATTCTGAGCAGTGAACTAAGATGGTCTTAATTTTACAAACGGATAGATAATATTGAAGATAATGACAAAAGACAGTGTAGTTCACCACAAAAACACGACCTTGGACGCAGGTGTTCAAATTTACTTAGTATGGAGGAGAGGGTTTTTGAGCGGTAGCTGTGTCTAAATATAACTTTTAACGACAAAATTTTGGAGGGGAGAGAAAGGTTGGTTCAAAAACCAAGCACATTTTTTTAGAAACACAAGTAGAGACGGACAGACTAACAGATAAACATCCATACTTGACTGAAGCATGACTGAAATGACTTTAGTGTAGAAATTTTGAAATTCAAATAACCTAGGCAGTGATTGGCCACAGACAATCATATCATTAGCGCTCAGACGCGAAAGTGGGGCCATTCTTCAATAGTTGTTCAGTGATAGACACAGATTTTAAAGTGTGGTGATTCCATATGAAAGCAAGTGAAATAAATTTAGGGACGCCATTGGAGTTATCTACCCTTCCAAGATGGAGGTGAAATTCGTTTCTCACCTTAGACGCCGAAAGAAAAACATCAGGAATGTGTATATTTCGATGGATATCACCATGTTATGTTAAATTATAGAATAAGAGATACACCAGAGTATCTAGTGGTGTAGATATTTTCCTATAACTGACCTCGAAACCCTTGAATCGGTCGGTTGGATCGGAGGGTTGATCAGTGAGTTAACAATTCACTATCGTAAAACAAGCTATTGTTACCGAAACAGAACCAGGCTCGACAGTAAACATGACTCACTCTGATGTCTTGGGGGCTAAGGAGATTTCTAAAATTGGATACTGGAATGTTACAACTATGTCACCAGCCTACTGCTATGGAAACACCTGTTAAAGGTAAATTAGGGAATTCAATACCAACAGAAAAAGAACAAATGAAGAGATGGGCTGAGCACTTCATGGAGGTGCTAAACAGACCACCACCAACAGTAACACCTGATTTTAATAATGAAACATCCACAACCACTTTGCCAATAACTTGCGATGAATTCACGCTGGACGAGATCAAACAAGCCGTTAAAAGATTAAAAAATTTTAAAGCTGCTGGAGTTGACGAAATTTCAGGGGAAATGATTAAAGCAGTTAATGACAACAACCTCTTGAGAATTTTAGATATTATAAATGAAGTATGGAGAGAAGAACAACCACCACAACAATGGAAAGACAGTATTATTGTGAAGTTACCGAAGAAAGGTGATCTATCAGACTGTAATAACTGGCGTGGTATATCTCTATTATCAGTACCTGGAAAATTATTATGTTGCATGATGTTAGAAAGACTTAAATTGCATGCTGACGAAAAGATCAGAGAAGAACAAGCGGGTTTCAGGCCGAAACGATCATGTATTGATCAAATATTCACACTAAGAACAATTATAGAAGAATCAGTGGAAAGGCAATCGCCACTTATTATCACCTTCGTCGATTTTCAAAAAGCCTTTGATAGTCTACATCGCCCATCATTGTGGAAGATACTTACAATCTATGGTTTTCCAACAAAATATGTGAATATAATCAAAGCGCTATATGACAATGCAAGATGTTGTGTTAGAACAAATAAAGGGAATACAGAATGGTTTACAGTAGAAACAGGGGTGAAACAAGGCTGTATTATGTCACCACTACTTTTTGGAATAGCTATTGATTGGGTTATGAGAAACTATACCCACAATGAACAATTGGGTATAAAATGGACAAATGGAAAATTCCTGGGGGACCTGGATTTCGCAGATGATGTAACATTCTTAAGTTCAACACCAAGACAATCCCAAGAAGCAATAAATAATTTGTGTCATCTCTCGGTTAAAATTGGTCTCCAAATAAATGCCTCTAAAACTAAAGCTATGAACTTTTCTAACGAGACCTTTGATATCATCTTGAACGGGGAAAAACTACAGAAAGTTGAAAGTTTCAATTATTTAGGCAGTAAAATGACTCAGGATGGTGACACAACAAGAGAAATCCATACTAGAATTGCTTTGGCAGCTAGCGCCTTCAATAGATTATCTAACATTTGGAAATTACGATCATTGAATATACATACCATGCTTCGTCTGTTTAATTCAAATGTTATCTCAGTGTTAACATACGGCTGTGAGAGTTGGAAAATAACAAAATCATTGGAGAACAAGCTGAATACATTCGAGAACAAATGTCTTAGAAAACTCATGAACATCAGTTGGAAAAGAATTCAAGACTAATCGACAAATAAGAGAAGACTCTAGGCAGAAATATGTCTCCGACTATATAAGGAAAAGACGATGGTCATATATCGGTCATGTCCTACGAATGCAAAACAACAGAATACCACTACAGGCGCTCACTTGGGTTCCTGAGGGTAAGCGGAAAAAAAGGAAGACCAAAAGAAACACTCAGAAGAACAATAATAAGAGAAGGAAGAACGTTGGGCCTAAATAATGTGCAAGAGCTAAGAGGAGTGGCGTCACAACGAACAACCTGGAGAGCACTGGTTTCTGCCTTATGCGCCGTGTTTGGCGCTTAAAGAATTTATTATTATTATTATTATACTATAGCCAGCAGCTCAGCTGAGTTTTGCTAGCAATTCTGTGTTATTTATTCATAATCTGGTAAGATTGAAATTATTTCCTTATATATTTTGAATATTGTTTCATGTTCGAGTGATTTGATACTGCCATATCGAAATCTAGCCTTACAAACAAGTAGGGATTTGCTCTAGACCCCCCGCCCTAGTCAGGGTCTAGGGACCAACAATGTACATAAACTCCAGCAAGGATTATGCAAGACAGATCAAGTGTTGAGAATAATGATACATATTACCTATCCTCTTTTAGGGCCGAAAACTAATAAACATTTTTCAGGATCTATAGTCTGGGAGGATCTATCTGATGTAAAACCACCATGGTAAATGTGCTGTTTGGTCAGAGAGATCTGACCTGTCTGTATGATGTGGTTGTTGTGTCACTGTTGTGTCCAGACGTGGGTAGAGAATAGATTTTGACACATGGCCCATACTTTGATTGCAGAGCTGCGAGTTTCTGTCGTCAACAAAGTAGGGTCTATTCAGTTGGTGACTTTACTCGAGTGTATCTGTGCAGTATTTGTGACAGAGACCACCATTATTGCCCGCCAGCACGGAGAGGTGGGACCACCTGATTTCAGCACCAGAGCGACAACTACCAGATGAGTGAGCCTCTGGTCTGCTGGACTTTCACCAACGCCCTTTAGTTACTAAGAACCCCATAAAGATTCCCACCATTTTCTGGACACTGTGTAGTCAATATAGACAGGTGTGATGAGGCCACCCCAACAGCACAAACAGTACTATCCTCCCAAGTAGATGAATACTAGAACATTTTAATAAAACTAACTAGTATAGTACATATATATGTACACTATTGCATTTATGATATAATATTCTATGCATTTCTTTTCATAATCTCTAAATCCTTTTAAGTTCTGGTCAACCTAAAAAATTGACACAGAACAAAATAAATGTAATATACTTATATCAAAAAATTTTACACACGTGAGTTAGTTCAGTGTATTTTAACATTTATTAATATTATTAGTCTTGTTAATATCTGTGGGTATATTTATAATCCATTACACCACACTACATATCATAACCCTAGACACTTTACGTAGCCACATTCATTAAAAAAAATTAAGTGTGAGGTCGTAGTGGTAGCAAGAAAGGCCTTCTGACAATTCACCACTACATTTTATCTCAGGAGCCTTCACAGCTGGCCTCATACAATTTACATTTAGTAACACCATCATACAATACCATCAAACACCACTACAATATTGGGGTCTTGTCCAGGGATAATTAGCCCAACAGTAATATTAGGATCTCCTGGTGGGAGAAATAAAAGTAGGGAAATAAATTGTAAAATTTCCCTTAAAATTAAAAGTGTCCCTGCAGATAAAAGTTGGTGAATCTTCACAGCCAGTAATAATTAATTAGTTAACTGGTTAGTTAGAATTAGTTAGACTATAGTCATAAGAAATACTTAGTGTATTTACTGGTTAGAGATTTATCTTGTATATTATTATATTGTCTAAAAAGTATGGCGGAGCTGGCAAAATTTAGATCAGCTGCTGTGCTCACCGCGAAGGAGATGGGAATGGATGGTCAAATTTTAATTCAATACGTAACGACTGAATGTGATAAATATATTGAACGGGAAGATAGAAAGGTAGCTGAAGAGAAGAGGTTACAAATTGAGGCTGATAGAGAAATTAAGAGGCTGCAGATTGAGGCAGAAGAAAAAAGGTTGACTGCCGAAAGGGAGGCAGAAGAAAAACGACAGCAAAGGGAGGCAGAAGAAAAACGACAGCAAAGGGAGGCAGAAGAAAAAAGTTTGACTGCCGAAAGGGAGGCAGAAGATAGAAGGTTGCAGAGGGAGCACGAATTACGACTAAGGGAGCTGGAATTACAAGGCCCGGCCCCTGAAAATGGTGCCAGCCCTTTTGCCTCAGAGGCTACGCCCAGTCTGGGAGCCTCAAACTCAGCTATGGGGTTTCATTTAGACCATTTTGTTGAGAAAGACGATGACATAGAGGGGTACCTAGGACGTTTTGAGTTATTAGCTACTACATATGGGTTAGAGAGAGAGAGGTGGAGTTTAAAGCTATCACAGGGATTGAGGGGTACTTCTTATGAAGTATTTGCTAAAATGAACAGGGAAGACCAAGACAATTATGACATGTTAAAGCAGGCTTTGTTATTAAGGTACGAGAAGAATGGTGAATTTTATCGTAAGAAATTTAGAAATGCTAAACTGTTGTCTGGGGAGACATACCACCAATTCTCTGCTAGACTAGAAACCTATTTGGAGAAATGGACGGCTCTGGGGAAGACCCAAGATCTTAAAGAAATGATCATGATTGAGCAATTGAGAGAGTCCATGGCTCCAGACATGAGAAAATTTCTCATGGAACAAGGTGCAGAGAAGTTGGGGGAAATTTTAAATGTTGCTGAGAGGTATCAGGCAGCTCAGGCAGAGGTAAGTGGTGCTAAGAAGAAGCACATAGACAATTTTAAAGCTCCACAGCAATTTAATAAATTTGATACTAGAGAGCAGGGAAATAAAGGTAGGACAAACTTTGAGCGGCCAAGAAATGACTATCGCGACAGAAACTCACAGTTCAATGACCAAAAGTTCAATGAAAGAAAACCGTTGAACCAAGGAAAAAGATGGTGTAAATGGTGCAAGAAGGATAACCATAACACCGAATTTTGTAGAAGGAAACCTTCAAACATTGCTGCAATGAAGTCGGGGACGCAAAGATTAAAGGTTAATCCTAAGGGACAACAGGAACCTTATCACCCCCCAGTTTGTGAGGATGTTATTTGTAATGGGGTCACCATAAGGTGCCTTTATGATACAGGTTTGGATTATGATTCAGTTGTGAAGTCTAGCCTAGTGGACCCAAGTCAGTATACCACAGAAACAGTGGAAATACAAGGGGCGACTAAGGACATACCACTCATGACACTTCCCATCGCAAGGATAACGGTGAAAACTCGCTATGTGGAAGGAGAAATCAGAGCAGCAGTGATAGATGAACCAATCTACCCTCTGATATTGGGGTGTAGATACGTCTTCTTGGGGAATCCCGAGAAACCTGTGATAATGGCGACAGTGCAGACCAGGTCACAGAAGAAGGAGGAAGAAGGTGAACCTATAAATGCTCATCCAGAGGAGATGAGGAAGGCGCAGGCTGAGGATAGGACACTCAAGCCCTGTTTTAAAAAATTGCCCAAATGCCACACACCTCCGAGCAAGGGGGAATATTTCATGAAGAACAAACTATTATACAGGAAGACAGGAACTAGATCCACTGGTCACGGACAGTTAGTTCTTCCCAAGATATATAGGGCAAACTTAATAAGGAGCTTACATGTTGGAAAAGATGGTGACCATGAGAAAGTCGGTACCATCTGCCAAAAGATTGCTCGAAAATACTATTGGCCCGACGTAAATGTCGATGTTGAAAACTTTGTAGAAGCATGTGGCGTATTTCATGAGGGAACACCCACAAAGGGAAAATATGTGCAGGACCTAGAAACGCCACGGGGCAACTTTAGGCCTGAAAGGAAAACTAATTATACTCGGGTAGACAAAGTGGAATGGGAGCCCCCTTTTCACACCCAGTCTTCACTTGAATGGATTAAAATGGCCACTATGCGAAGAGTACAAAGAAGAACTTTAACCCAGAATAATCTGACAATCCCTCGGTCAGGATTATATAAACTGGAAGAACAGACAAGAGAGCGAAGATCTCTCATAAACAATCTTAAGTGGGGAGACAAACCCCAGAGAAAAATTGGTAGTGGTCGATTTGTGAGTGAGGATTCTAGGAAGAAAAGTCCTCATTATAAAGCTTCTAAGGGACGGGACCAGACGGGTTCCATGAAAAATACGTACGATAAATTAAAGATCCAGATGTAACTTTATTAAGGACCTGGACAGATGAGAAGGCGGAAGAGACTGTTACCTCATCGTATCAATATGTGAACGAACTGACCACTCGTTTGAAAGCTGGATGGAAACTGGCAAATGATAATTTGAAACAAGCCAGGAAGAAACATGCAGCATATTTTAATAGGAAGGCAAAGGACAGGGAACTGGCAGTCGGAGAGAAGGTGCTGCTTCTACTATCCGGAAGCCAGAATAAATTACAAATTGGTTGGCAAGGTCCATATACGGTTCTAGAGAAGGTGTCTAGAACAAACTATAAAATTGACAAAAAGGGGAAGGAAAAAGTTTATCATGTAAACCTGTTAAAGAAGTATCTGGACAGACCACTCCAGGAAAGCACCCCTTTATTGACCTTGGCTATTGCAACCCAGATGCAAAAGGAACCACTCACCTCACATGAATACCCATTACATCCTTGTGAAACAGCAGCACAGGTAAAAGTCAGTAAGCACCTGACTAAAAACCAGAGGGAGAGAGTTCAACAGGTTCTGGAGGAACATACAGATGTATTAACAGATAAACCAGGCCATACAAATTTGCTACAGTATGACATGAAACTGGTAGACTCAAACCCAATCTGTATGAGAGCCTATTCTATTCCGTTCGCGAAGGAGAAGGCATTGAAGGAAGAAATAGAGTATTTGTTGAAGGAGGGGATTATTTCGCACAGTGAATCATCTTTTAGTTCTAGTGTCGTGTTGTTGAGAAAACCGTCTGGGGAACACAGACTGTGCATAGATTACAGGAAACTGAATGCTGTCACAGAAGGACAAGTGGATCCATTACCAGACACAAAACAGTTATTTGCCAGACTGAACAAGGCAAAATATTTTTCAAAAGTGGATCTTAGTAAAGGCTATTACCAGATCCCAGTGAAGCCTGAAGTGAGACCTTATTTGGCTTTTAGCACTTCGGATGGACATTATGAATTCAATATGCTACCATTCGGACTGAAAAATGCTCCGAGTGTGTTTTCAAGGATGATGCGAAAATTGTTGGATCCCCTGAATAACCCCTGTATCACAAATTTCATGGATGATATTCTCGTCGCCACCGAGACATTTGCAGAACACATTGAAGCTCTGGAGATGTTGTTTGATAGACTTCGGGAGGCAAACTTAACTGCTAGGCCCACAAAATGTTGTATTGGATGCAAAGAGTTGGAATTCTTGGGACACACTGTATATCAGGGTAATATGACCCCTGATCCTAAGAACTTGGAAAAACTGCAGAGAGCACCTAGGCCGCAAACAAAAAAGGACGTGCGATCATTTGTGTCGTTATGCGGATTTTATCAGAAATACATCAAAAATTTTAACGCTATTTGTGCTCCTCTGACTGATCTGACTCGCAAGGGACTTCCAGATAAAGTTATTTGGACTGCACAATGTGAACTAGCGTTCCAAGAGTTAAAGGAAAATCTCACTAGCAAGCCTATTCTCAAACTGCCTGATTTGACACAGGACTTTGTCTTAAGAACCGATGCAAGTAATGTAGGACTCGGAGGGGCTTTGTTGCAAAGATCATCTTCACCTGATGGGGAACTGAAACCAGTCGCTTATGCAAGCCGCAAATTGAATAAGGCGGAACAAGGATACTCCACAAGCGAAAAAGAATGTTTAGCATTAATCTGGGCAATAAAGAAGTTTCAAATCTATCTGTATGGTAGGACATTTGTGGTGGAGACGGACCATCAGCCTCTCGTGTTCTTGTCTCAGGCTAAGCATGAAAACGCAAGATTGCTGAGGTGGTCTTTATTGCTTCAACCTTATCAGTTTAGTATCCAATATATCCCAGGCAAATTGAATGTCGGTGCAGATTTCCTCAGTCGGCACCCCTGTGATCAAAATTAGAGTAGTGGCAGACGTGAGGAGTAATTTTACCTATGTGTATCGCTGGTTTTGGAACTTGCCATAGGCATGTTTTCAAGTGGGGAGATGTGTAGTGAAATTGACAGAGATACAACGGTAAAATCCCTCCAAAGATAACATTTAAGGATAAAAACATAATGCGTAGGCTGCTGATGTACATGATCGCCTAGACCGCGGGTCATCATCCTCCATAATAATTTGACTTGCTAGACAGGAGGGGAACGGCGGATCAAAAAGAAAAAAAATATGACTGGAAAGGCTAAGGAGACGCAATTGGGGGGGAAACGGAGAAAAGTCACGTTTCCCAAGTTGACATAAAAAGTAAGCAACTCCACAGAAGGGACCCTAGATATGTTACGCCACAGTCATTTATTGGACGCTTTTGCGATACCAAGCTTTTGATTTGAATGGAGCGGTAAAACGCAGATGTTAGGAATATTACAAAAATTAAAAAGTAATTTTTTCTTAATATTAATGTTAGGAATATAAAAATTAGCTGGCCGGATGGCCTATTCTGAGCAGTGAACTAAGATGGTCTTAATTTTACAAACGGATAGATAATATTGAAGATAATGACAAAAGACAGTGTAGTTCACATCATCGACAGACTGTGTTGAATAAAAAAGTGTCGCAATTTGCACACAAAAACACGACCTTGGACGCAGGTGTTCAAATTTACTTAGTATGGAGGAGAGGGTTTTTGAGCGGTAGCTGTGTCTAAATATAACTTTTAACGACAAAATTTTGGAGGGGAGAGAAAGGTTGGTTCAAAAACCAAGCACATTTTTTTAGAAACACAAGTAGAGACGGACAGACTAACAGATAAACATCCATACTTGACTGAAGCATGACTGAAATGACTTTAGTGTAGAAATTTTGAAATTCAAATAACCTAGGCAGTGATTGGCCACAGACAATCATATCATTAGCGCTCAGACGCGAAAGTGGGGCCATTCTTCAATAGTTGTTCAGTGATAGACACAGATTTTAAAGTGTGGTGATTCCATATGAAAGCAAGTGAAATAAATTTAGGGACGCCATACTATAGCCAGCAGCTCAGCTGAGTTTTGCTAGAAATTCTGTGTTATTTATTCATAATCTGGTAAGATTGAAATTATTTCCTTATATATTTTGAATATTGTTTCATGTTCGAGTGATTTGATACTGCCATATCGAAATCTAGCCTTACAAACAAGTAGGGATTTGCTCTAGACCCCCCGCCCTAGTCAGGGTCTAGGGACCAACAATGTACATAAACTCCAGCAAGGATTATGCAAGACAGATCAAGTGTTGAGAATAATGATACATATTACCTATCCTCTTTTAGGGCCGAAAACTAATAAACATTTTTCAGGATCTATAGTCTGGGAGGATCTATCTGATGTAAAACCACCATGGTAAATGTGCTGTTTGGTCAGAGAGATCTGACCTGTCTGTATGATGTGGTTGTTGTGTCACTGTTGTGTCCAGACGTGGGTAGAGAATAGATTTTGACACATGGCCCATACTTTGATTGCAGAGCTGCGAGTTTCTGTCGTCAACAAAGCAGGGTCTATTCAGTTGGTGACTTTACTCGAGTGTATCTGTGCAGTATTTGTGACAGAGACCACCATTATTGCCCGCCAGCACGGAGAGGTGGGACCACCTGATTTCAGCACCAGAGCGACAACTACCAGATGAGTGAGCCTCTGGTCTGCTGGACTTTCACCAACGCCCTTTAGTTACTAAGAACCCCATAAAGATTCCCACCATTTTCTGGACACTGTGTAGTCAATATAGACAGGTGTGATGAGGCCACCCCAACAGCACAAACAGTACTATCCTCCCAAGTAGATGAATACTAGAACATTTTAATAAAACTAACTAGTATAGTACATATATATATGTACACTATTGCATTTATGATATAATATTCTATGCATTTCTTTTCATAATCTCTAAATCCTTTTAAGTTCTGGTCAACCTAAAAAATTGACACAGAACAAAATAAATGTAATATACTTATATCAAAAAATTTTACACACGTGAGTTAGTTCAGTGTATTTTAACATTTATTAATATTATTAGTCTTGTTAATATCTGTGGGTATATTTATAATCCATTACACCACACTACATATCATAACCCTAGACACTTTACGTAGCCACATTCATTAAAAAAAATTAAGTGTGAGGTCGTAGTGGTAGCAAGAAAGGCCTTCTGACAATTCACCACTACATTTTATCTCAGGAGCCTTCACAGCTGGCCTCATACAATTTACATTTAGTAATAACACCACTACACACCTCTGGAAGCTGGACCTAGTATAGTGTAGTCTCTAACACTTCACTTTACTGCAGCACTATCTGCTATGCGACTACCTTCACCTTACCTAGGTGATGGAACAAGGTGGGTGGGAAATATTAACATTATAAACATCTCGTACGAGCCCAGCATTTGAAAGCGCAGTATGTTTAATATTAAAAGTGCTTTCTCACCCTTCCCGGTGACAACTCGTGAGCTAGCTCACATAAACTCGCTTTAATCATGAACTGCATGAGATAAAAACGTGATCTTGTCTGTAAAATGAAATTAACATTCGGTAAAACTCAGTTTGAATTTTCCACCACTCTTTTGATGGAACTGCAGGAAGTTGATTGTCCGGCAGAGATATAAGTTGCAGTTATTCCAAATTCCTTTACTTTTTAAAATTCTAAATTCCTTTACCCTTTACCTTGTTTATTCTAAATTCCTTTACCCTTTACCTTTTTAAATTCTAAATTCCTTTACCCTTTACCTTTTTTATTCTAAATTCCTTTACCCGTTACCTTTTTTTGATTATAAATTCCTTTACCCTTTACCTTTTTTATTCTAAATTCCTTTACCTTTTACCTTTTTTATATTCTAAATTCCTTTACCATTTACCTTTTTATTCCAAATTCCTTTACCCTTTACCTTTTTAAATCTAAATTCCGTTACCCGTTACCTTTTTTATTCCAAATTCCTTACATTTTACCCTTTTTTGTTCTAAATTCCTTTACCCTTTACCTTTTTTTAATTCTAAATTCCTTCACCCTTTTTATTCTAAATTCCTTTACCCTTTACCTTTTTTTATTCTAAAATCCTTCACTCTTTTTATTCTAAATTCCTTTAGCATTTACCCTTTTTTTTATTCCAAATTCCTTTAACCTTTACCTTTTTTATTCCAAATTTCAAACACTCCCAGAAACAGGAAAACTGACATGATTTTTATCAAGATAGATTTTCAGGGACCTGACTGTTGTTTAAGTAGATCCCAAAAACATCGCTAATCTAGATTGATGTTAAATTGTTCATGCAATCACCAGGATGCTTTGGCAAGGTAGCAGACATATTCATTATCCTGGACTCCTCAACATCCATCTACGTTATCGACTACAGACAACAGCTTCAGTTTGCGAGAGATGTGGTGTCTCGTCTCGATATCGGCCAGAGAACCACCCGTGTCGGAATTTTAACCTTCAGCGACGACATCACAGTAAGATATAGACAGGATAGACAGGCTGACATTAAAAAAATGAAAATAGATTGACTGATAAAAAGAAAGAAAGAAAGAAAGACTGACCGACTGCCAGAAAAACAAATAGATTGCAGTGGATGGCTACGCAATTTGCCGCCCTTGGAAAGTAATACATGATACTCCATACATGATATCCAGTGCTTTTCTACTGTTATTATCAGATATACACAAATTTATTATGACAATACACGACATATATATATATATATATATATATATATATATATATATATATATATATATATATATATATATATATATATATATATATATATATATATATATATATATATATATATTTCTTTCTGAATATTGATTAGTATGACGGTAATTACATTAAGAAAAACAAAGTATTACAACTGGTACTCACAGAAATGCCACCTTTAATGGCTTTGTGTAGCATAATATGTGGCAGACATATTTTTTAAACAAAAGTTTTAAATGCATTTTTATTTCTTCTCCCCCCCCACCCCCCCCCCGCCCCCCGGGGCCATTTTGCCATTGGACCTCTTCCGCTTCTCTTAAGTTACCCCACTGAAGAAACAAAAAGGCACGAATGCCGACAGATAGACAAAGAAATATGTGATTAATAGACAGACTTACAGTAAGTCAAACAGAAAGATAAAAATAATGTCATTTGTTGATGACCAACTACTATTAATGATGCTTAGCTGTTCCCTTATAACTGCCCAGAAGAACTAAATATTAACGTTAAGAATGGCATTACTTTTAGAACGAAGCTGAGAAAGATTTTGGTGAGTGTATGTGTACTTACCAGGGTTGTGAAAGCAGGGGTTTGCCAGTTTAAACAAGAGACTGTCGATGACAAACTCCGTGAGCTTTTTGACTATTTTGTTTTTTCATAACACAACGTATTACCTACTTCCTCAGCGACCACCATTGGAGCTGAGCAGGTTCCCTACGAAGAGTGACCTGCTGTTGGGTATTACCGAGCAAAACCTACCGTACAGAACTGGAATCACCAACACAGATCAAGCTATCCGCTATGTCAGAGAGAATCCGGCTTTCCGATACGTAAGTGTCATGGGCATTATTATGTAATCACAAGATTATAAGGATTGTTTTCATTGTAGGCGTTGAAATATTTGAGCTAAGACATTTTTTTAATAAAGAAAAAGAAGCTCTAAAATGTCAACTTTCAAATGAGCTAAAATTAGGAAATATATCGGAGTTTATGTACTGAAACTTTCTACAGTAATGCTTGTTACTTATATACTTTAATTTTAAAAAGTAGGCCATATGGCCGCTGCCCTGGCTAAATTTAAAAATTAGGAAACCTACCCACCACAAAAATATATATAGAATGTGTTATTCCTGTAAACATACATTGGGAGCCTGGCCGATGCTAAGGAGTTCGTGCACTGTGCCGAGTTCCTCCTTGTGTGATCTATGGGAGGAAATCAGAGCACGGATGGAGTACCCGTGTGCAATGAAGAACCAAACCAAACCTTTATACTTTACACAGTAAGAAACAGGACGTAAGATATTAATCAGTGATTCTCAAACTGGGTTGTATCACCCCAGGGGGTTGGTCACCTAGAGAGAGCTACGAGGCAAATAAACAGCAAGGGTAGGCGTGGGGGAGGGCACTGCATGTGAAATGAATTTGCATTTGCAAGGGATTAAGGTCCAATCTGTGTCCTCTTTACGTTTATTTCTAAGTAGCTCTATTGAAGCACAATAAAAGACATCGACAGCTTTTGAGCCTGCCTTAGCCAAAATAGAAAGGTGGGATACAAGATGATGATCTCCACGTTTTATTGGTCCATTTGGATATACTGCATGAAAGTATGTCTGAGCTATTTGAGGATCTTCTTTCAATTAAAATTCCATATTGAGTGATCCATCCATTTTCAGATACTGAGGAAGTTAGGATAGTGGAGGAAGAACTAACTGAGCTTCATAATTACACTGAGTTAAAGCCAATGTTTAAAAATATCATACAAAGCGGTTTGGTTACGAAAGGAAATTTCATATCACTATCCTGCATTGTGAATAATGATTATGAAGCTCATTTTTACATTTGCAACATCGTATTTGTTGAAACGGGATTTTAGTGAGGTCATCAGATTTCTCTTTAAGCAAAGGAATTGACTCCTTAATATAAAACGTGGTGATTTGAGGATCCTGCCAAGTGACGCTAGACCAGACATTGGGAAACTGACATCACTTCACCATGCCCATCCACCACGTTAAAATTTACTAGCGGTGAAGTGGTTGCACTCTAATCCATGCTATACAGAGCTTCTACAATACTTGCAGAAATTATGCGAGGACAAACCATAAGTCAGAAGAGTTCAGAACTACCACTGATATCCTGTCACCTTATCTTTTCATACTCCTTATGGACGATGTCATCAAAGCATGTAAGGAAAGGACCAAAAAGTATTCAGTGGGGTAGTGGAAGATGAGACAAGTCTGGATTTCAGAGCTAGAATTTCCCAACGACTTTGCCCTGATTGCTAAATCAGAGCCACATCTTCAATCCAACCCGCAAGTCTGGAAAGAAGAGCTGGAGAAGAGAGGGATGGTTATCAGCAGCTCTAACACAAAAACCATTTTGATCTGAAGAGAAGGAAAAAGGCATCATATTATGCTGGGAGAACAGATCCTGGAGCAGGTCAACCACTTTAAATACCTTGGAGTTTTCATAGACTGAAAGGGATGAATCAAAGAAGAGTTGGTTACGCGAAGAGCGGCAGCTGGGAGACTTCCTCAGCAAAAAAGTAGTTGGCAAGAGGACGAAGCTGGTTGTATACCGCTCCACCACTGTCCCAGTTTTCACATATGGCTGCGAGTCATGGGCAATGACTACAACCAACAAAATCCAGCTCCAAGCCTCAGAAATGAGGTATGCCAGGAAGGGGGTTGAAGTAACAAGAAGAGACATGGCCCGAAACCATATGATATGGTAAGGCCTCAAAACCTAACCCATACAGACTCAAGTAGAACAGCCCCAGCTATGATAGTTTGGCCAAGTATGCAGAATGGAAGAAGATTGGCTACCACGACAAATATGGGAAACTAAGAGCCAGGGATCCAGACCTCCAGGACGACCCAGAGTTTGCTGGGAGGACAACATTAGCCAATTCCTGAAGGACCGAGGACTACATTGAAACCAGGCCAGGAGGAAGACTGCCTGTAGGACAGTATGGCGTTCTCTCTGGCAAACTTCTACAGCCCAGGGTAGAAGATGAATGAGTAAGTAAGTAAATAAGAAGTAGTTAAAAATGTGGTATCTAAGAATTAAACTAAATGACTATCAGACTTTGTAAAGCTGGTTCACTGGATCAAGTTCATCAGCTGTGTAGACTAAATTAAACTAAAACTTTTCATAGGAATATAAACAAATGTGGAATTAATTGTTGCTGTTCCGACTATTATTGTTATTATTAATTTCTTTAATGTAATGAAGATAATTAACTTGATAAAGAAAACTTATGATGGCATGACATGCAAAGTTCTTCAAGAAGGACAATTTACAGAGACGTTTGGGTAAAGAAATGGAGAGCGACACTGTTGCCTCTTGTCTCCCTTTCTTTTCTTACTAGCAATAGATTAAAACAACATCGCTATCGACGCCATAAACAGAAATGGAATCCAGTGGAATCTGACTTAACAGCTTGATGATCTAGATTTAGCCGATGACTTGGCTCTTCTGTCAGATAATCGTAATCAGATATCAAGTCAAAATGAAAATACTCGATGAGGGGTCACAATAAGTGGATCTGAAAATACACATAGAAAAGAAAACAAATAATGAGAGTAAATGCAGGAAATCGAATGATTGTAGTGGTTACCAGTGTAGAAATGATGACAAGAACCAGAGCAGTGTCAGTGGAACAAGAGATAAGAAGAAGACGCCGGCGATATATATATATATATATATATATATATATATATATATATATATATATATATATATATATATATATATTTTTTTTTTTTTTTTTTTTTTTTTTTTTTTTTTTTTTTTTTAACCAGCGGCACTTGGGCTTTCAGCCCCTTCGGCCCAATGACATGTCATTGCGAGGCTGGGGAACCTGAGGACTTTCCTTCCAACCCGGTCAGGAGCTTCGCTCTTTCCCATCCACAGAGGGTTTATCACAGGAGCCGTTCAGGCTATTCAGTCAAATTTCCGGCCGTAAACATTTCTTCAAACGCCGACGCCCGGGTTTGAACCATGAACACCTGGTCGCCAGTACAACGCCGAAGCCATTACACCAGCGCGGCTCCCCTATATATATATATATATATATATATATATATATATATATATATATATATATATATATATATATAGGGCTGGATTAACCATAAAGCAAAATAAGCACGTGCTTAGGGCACCAAGGAAAGGGGGCACCACAGAGTTTTCCCTGTAGCTATCATGCCCTTAACTCTCATCTCTTTCACTGCCACAGTCGTCTTTAGTCGAATTTTTTGTAATTTTCAATATCTGCCGTGTTCGACTTTAATACGAATTGTTAAAAAGCCAAAAAAAACGTTGTCTTTGGTAATTGAAAGTGTCAGACATAGACCTAGAGTTCAGTATGTTTGCCTGTCTTACCAACGTTTTTCTGCATGAATTTCAGTGGAGTCTGGCCAGGAAGAAAATTGAATTTTCAGTCTCTTCAGCATTTATTGAGTTTTAATGTTTTGTCAGTTAAGCAATGGAATCACCGCTTGGGGGGAAGGGGGGGATGCCATTGGGGGGCTTTGCTTAGTGCATCAGTTGGCCTTAATCCGGCCCTCTCTCTCTCTTTCTCTGTCTCATTCTCTCTGTCTCTGTCTCTGTCTCTGTCTCTCTCTCTCTCTCTCTCTCTCTCTCTCTCTATATATATATATATATATATATATATATATATATATATATATATAAGTACGACATGCCTGAGGGTGCACTACTCCTATTATTTCATTGTCTAAAGGATATAATATCGTCAAGTACCGGTATATATCAGAACTTTTCACTTCACTTCTACATCCTACTAATTGTTGGACTTTTACTAATTGTTGGATTTTTACTAATTGTTGAATTTTTACTAATTGTTGGATTTTTACTAATTGTTGGACTTTTACTAATTGTTGGATTTTTACTAATTGTTGAATTTTTACTAATTGTTGGATTTTTACTAATTGTTGGACTTTTACTAATTGTTGGACTTTTACTAACTGTTGGACTTTTACTAATTGTTTGACTTTTACTTATTGTTGGACTTTTACTAATTGTTAGATTTTTACTAATTGTTGTATTTTTACTAATTGTCGGACTTTTATTAATTGTTGGACTTTTACTAGTTGTTGGATTTTTACTAATTGTTGGATTTTTACTATTTGTTGGATTTTTACTAATTGTTGGACGTTTACTAATTGTTGGATTTTTACTAATTGTTGGATTTTTACTAATTGTTGAACTTTTACTTATTGTTGGAATTTTACTAATTGTTGGACTTTTATTGATTGTTGGACTTTTATTAATTGTTGGACTTTTACTAATTGTTGGACTTTTACTAATTGTCGGTCTTTTTTATTTACAATATCATCATCATTTTCCTCTGCGCTTCTTACGGAACCTGGAGCTACCACTGAAGCAGGTCCCCTTGAAACACGCCCGTACAAAGCAGTCACGTGCTCTTACAGCAGTGGTTTCTATGTCAGTTAGTTTGACAAGATGAGGTTGTCAGCCCAACCCATGTACAACCTCATACGTCGCCTTGTGCAACATATCTGAGAGTGTTGTAGTTTTATTCTTTCTTTTCTTTCTTTGTTTCTTCAAAAACCTCCATGGAACTTAGCGGGGCTTACACTATCATGAATACCAGGGATCCTCAACCTTACTGGCACCGCGTTGATTACCCCTGAGTTTACCTGTAACATTTCAGACATAGGGTTAAATTTGAAATACATCTAATTTGTAAATGTTAATTCTATATTAAAAATTGATCCCAATACAAAGTGGTTATCCAGTGTATATGACAACACAAAGTGGTTATCCAGTCTATATGAGAACACAAAGCGGTTAACCAGCTACAGTTGTGGCTCCAAGCTCCTTAAGATTGGGAAGGGGGGAGGGAGGGAATTAATGATAATTCCAAAGTAAAGTAACGATTTCTTATTCTCATACTACACAGGAGAATTAGAAAGTCATGCTGTATTTTTGTAATTTTCCTATCCTCACTTGTTGTCATACATGACATAAATGTCAAAATAATGAGCAATAATTGTCATTTGACATTTGACTAATGAGTTTTACTTTTCATTTCCAGACTCAAAATGTGATAAAAAAATATAATCTAAAATGGCTACTTAATTCACGTTACAATGATGGAAGAACAAAAATTGCAGCCCGCTGTAAAGTCAGGCGTGGAATATGTTCACGCTGATCTGTAATTTTAATAAATCATAGCAGTACATGTATTAACATAGAAGTCAGTCAATACCCTTTAGCTCCTCGAAGAGCATAGGCCTTCAACAAACACATGCCAAGTCTTCCTGTCCCGTGCCATCTGCTCAAGTTCTTTCCATGTTTTCCTCATCATTTTCACCTCTGTATCCAGTTCTCTTCTCCGTGTGTTTTTTTATCTACCTCTGCCTCTCTTTCCCTGTGGATTCCAGAACAAGGACTGCCTTGTAATTCCATCAACAGGTTTCCTCAATGTGTGTCCTATCCATCACCAGCGTCTTCTTCTCAACTCTTGTTCCACTGGCACTTGTCTGGTTCTTGTCATCAATTCCACATTTGTGACTGTGTCATACCATTTCAGTCCTTCTATTCTACGCAAGCACCCGTTTATAAAAGTCTGTAGCTTTGTGTTTGTTGTTTTTGTTGCTCTCCATGTCTGAGAGCCATACAATAGGACTGACTTGACATTTGAGTTGAAGATTCTTATTTGTGTGTTGTACTTGATTTCTCTTGTTCTCCATATATTAAAATAATAGTAAATTCTCTTTATTTTGTCGTTCGTTTTAAATAAATAAGTCAAAACAATAATTATTTAAAACCAGTGACTTTACAATAACCCTGCAGTTAGCAGGATGTGCCTTCTGGACTTAGGCAAAATACATTTGGTGATCAAAATGTATTTATCTGCGTTAATAGATTGCCTTAAAATGGTAATCTGGCACATAGGAAGACATAAGAATATACATACCCATACCTATATATGTTGACGGCCATTGCTGTTTGAGCACCTGAATGGTGATAAATGGATTAATGAATATTTACACACACACACACATGCATGTATATATATAAATATATATTTTTTTGTTATTGTAGAGCACAATCGACATCATTGCACTCCGAGCAAACCCATACGTGCTCATATATATATATATATACTTGTACAATACTAGGTTCTCCTGATTTATTTGAAATTTCCTTCTGATATAAGGTTGTGACGTGGAAAGAAATGCTGACGTGTTCTTTGTGGCTGGACCTGGCGGTACTCAGGACGCTGTTCAAGTGATTGATAGATTCGTTGATGCAACAACTGACAACAGCAACTTCCTCCGTGTCAGCTATCTCCTGGGTATCTGCGCTAACGCTGAGAACATTCCCCTCACAAATCTAAACAACTATTGTGACAGGTATTTCACTTTGTATTGTTTTTACAACAATCACAGAAGAACAAAAACATTTCAGATCTACTTCACACATCACGTGACCTTGTTTTGTTCTCATGGGTCATTGAAGAATAGAACTACTGCTCCCTCAAGCATGTCGTAAAAGGCGACTAGGATGAGGTTGTGGTTGGGACTGGCGACCTTAGCATTTAAAACACCTTACTACAGAAACCACGACTTCAAGAGTTTGTGCTTTAGGTTTAGGCTTCTTCAAGGTTGGCTCATCTACAATGATAGTTCCACGCTCCATAAGGAATGAAAAAAAGCAGATGATGATGACACAGCACAGAAACACATTAATGCATAGTGTGTGCCAGATCTACATGTACCAAACATTCACTTGACTTTGCAGCGGATGTCACATGACTTTATAGCGGATGTCACATGACTTTATAGCGGATGTCACATGACTTTATAGCGGATGTCACATGACTTTATAGCGGATGTCACATGACTTTATAGCGGATGCTTCGGAGGTTATTTGTTTTACATGATGAGGTTGCCACCTCGTTCACAAGCTCATATTCGTCGCCTTGTGTAAAATGTCTGAACTCACTAAAATATGAGAAGAATGTGTTAATAATACAAGTGTTAATAATACATGCAATGAATTACATCGTTAAAAATACGTCACGTGACATAAAAAACTACATCGTATGATGATGAACTCTTGTCCTTTGTAGTATAGCTTCAGCTCGGAGACGCCTGCGGCAAAGTATTCTGAAATTGATAGGAAACTCTCTGCACAGCTTTACGACAGGAGGCAATCTAATCATCAGAAGGAGAGGACCTCCTGTCAAACAAGTGTTTCGGCCCTCTTATCTTCTTTACACTCTAAGGGGCGTGGGCTCACTGGGGATATGACTAACAAGTGTCAGTCTCCTGTTGATTATCTGTTTACCAGCCTATGTTGTGCATAGAAACTACTCTATCTAGGTTGTAGGTAGTCTGTCACGTAATTCGGGTCTATCTCTTGTTCGCTCGGGCAGTATTTAGTTACCTTTATGGGGCGTGCGAATTGTGTGCACTGTTCAATGGTCGGCACACTGTCTTCCCCTACCTTCCAACAGGTAATTGGTATTTTCGAGCCATTGTTTGTACCTCTTCCTGTAACAATTCGTCCTGTCTGCTTACTTGCTCATCCTTGCTGAATGGGTAGACGGATGATGCAATCTTGACCGACAGTCATGTTGGTAAAGTTCTCGTGTACCAGACATTGAGCGCCGGATTCACACGGAAATTTCCAAGCTTGCTTATCGCTAGGTCAAACGAGGGTCGGTGTTTGCACAAGTACGGGGAGATAAATTAGCCGTCTGCGGACATATTACAGACATGCAAGACGGAATATTGTAATAGCTTCCGGACATAATTGTTACGAAGACATTATTTGTGATAATATAGGGAGTTGTAGTTGCAATCATTACCGCGAATCGACGGATATGACAATTCCATATTTGGAAAGTGACCTTTTAAGTAACACACAGAATTTTCCTATGATGAATTTTTAAAAATAAATCCCATCATAACACATGATTGAAACTTCTGGCCGGCATTCGAGATGTAAACATAACAATATTTCTGATTGGAGCCTGATCTAATAGTAAACAACAACGTGCGTGAGACGAAAGTTGTAATATAACCTGACACTTTCGTCGGTTGAATACACTGTGAAATTCAACTCGTCAAGAGACCAGCCAGACAGCCAGAGTAAAGAATAGGATCAGAATTCCATTTGTCGGACCGGACCTTGTTTGAGCATCTTGAGGACTTATATCCCAGGAAAACTCTACCTTTATTAACACGGTTAACCGGAATCCTAGGAATCTGAACATGAAGTCAGAGTGGGAGCTTATTGTAAAGTAATACCCCAGAACATGTGGAAGAGGCATCTTAAACAAGCTGCCATAGCTATTGCTCTGAGCCAAAAGTCTGTGATCTCAAAGACAGTTTGGGGTGAGTTGTACATTTATAATTCTATATTTTGCATTATTAACACGTGAAATAATATGTATATATTGACATGTGGATATTAATATGTGAAAATTGCTAGTGGATGTCCGTCATACGAGGCTGGCAACCTCAGCAAATAGAATGATGATTTCATGAACCACCACTGCTAGGGTTTGTGACTGTTTTATGTGAGTTTCTTATAGAGAAACAAAAGCAGAAGTAGTCCTAAGTTCCACATGGAGCAGGGAGTGAGTGATGAGAGAAGTGATGTACATACTTATTATATTGTTAACTTGTTCAATCAATGTTGAGATAAATGTAAACTTATTCAATCTAAATGTAATAAACGTTTTCCGCTCACTGGGATAAGATTAATTCTCAGAGAGGGTAAAGTTCTGAGGTAGATGGGGTGGTGGAAGGAAAAGAGGGGGAAACATTAGTGTTTGTCAGGAAAACTCAATACTCAGGAGGGTATTTGTTCTCTTCTTTTTAGACACTAGTCGGTGGTACTAATTGAGGGTACTATCTCTGGAACAAGTGAGAGTATAAGGGGCGTGAAGTTGACGCTAGACACAATCATCAGCCGGGTCTTAGAGACGTTAGACCAGCTTTGTGATTACTCCCTGATACTTATTGGAACATGTCACAACTTGCAGATATGACCAGTGAAGATTGAATCAGTCTTCTATCTGCAAAGAACCAAATATCAGCTGGAGCAGAAACAATCAAACTTATTGGCAGCTAAGTGCAAACATAAAAGCTGCTAAGTGAACTGTCAGATCATTTCCTCCAAATTCATAACATCACACTGTGATGATTACCTTTTTTTAATGAATTTTATTCATTTTTTAAACTGTTAAACATAATTGATTATTAAATTTGTTATTTGTGTATTTACAAATTTAAAGTTGATTTAATCATTTTGCATGTGCGCACCCGTATGTCTCGGTTATCTTAAATACACTTAAAACAGAGCTACTAAATTAATATCTCGCTGAATTAAATTAGCTTTGGGCTTGAACGGGCTAATTATAAGATAATCCATCTTCACAAAAGGTGACGTGTTCAGCCTCATTCAGCATTGTTCTTGACTTCTGAAATATCTTGTGAAAACTCCCTCGAGGTGGAGGCATCATTATCCTTCTATCTACGACTAATTATTGATGTTTCATTATCTTCAGACTAATTATTGTTTTCATTATCTTTAGACTAATTACTGATGTTTCATTATCTTCAGGATAATTATTGATGTTTCATCATCTTTGGACTAAATATTGATGTTTCGTTATCTTCAGATTAATTATTGATATTTCATTATCCCCCCAGGGGCAATATTAATTTGTATTCAACTCTTATTACGGGGAACATCCATTAGTGACAACACGTATTACTCTTAATACTGATATCATTCCCTCGAGGTAGAAGCCTCATTATCCTTCTATCTGCGACTAATTATTGATGTTTCATTATCTTCAGACTAATTATTGTGCTTTCCTTATCTTTAGACTAATTCTGATGTTTCATTATCTTCAGAATAATTATTGATGTTTCATCATCTTCAGACTAAATATTGATGTTTCATTATCTTCAGATTAATTATTGATGTTTCAAAATCTCTAGGGTCAATATTAATCTGTATTCAACTCTTATTATGGAGAACACTCATTAGTGACAGCACGTAATACTCTTAATACTGATGTGTTATGTAAAACTTGAAGACTGCAGGTACAAGCGCCTGCTACTCTTGACACCTACATCCAGCTTCTGTCCCGGCTGAGAACGATAGCCCGCCAGTCCAGAAGAGGTGCTAAGCAACTGGCAGTGCTCTTCGTAGATGAGGAGACCCTTCGCTTGAACAGGTGTGTATTCAATTGACTTTTACTTGTATGGTCCATTATTGCCATGAAGCGTTGTGGGGAGCTGACGTTTTCGTTCGTTTTTTTTTTAATTGCTCTTTTCTTAATCCTCTTTTTTTAAACATACTTAATTTTGATTATGATTGGAAACTATAAATATATGCTGTTATATTACCTTTATAATGTTGCATGAATTTAAAAAGTACACGTGGGAATAAATGGATGCAGTATGCAAGAGAGAGAAAAAAGAGAGAGAGAGAGAGAGCAGAGAGCATAATGTTAGATGACGTAGCGCGCCTTATTCTTAACCCTTTGAAAATAAAGTTCGCTCGTTCGTTCGTTCTTAAGCCAAATGTGTTGCATTGGCTTGTGTGGACCAGAGTTATTGAAGTATTTCTGCAGTGTTGTCTATAAATCTGCCTGTGGGTCTTCTATGTGCCTTATAACCAGATCTTATACTGTTGTAGGCGCGTAGTGGTTGCCGATCGCACCAAGTGGCGGTACTATTTACGGCGCCACCTCAGATTGGGCGAAAAGAAGCTCACACAACAAGCCGAAGACAGGAGAAAACATCGAAACGTCATCAGGAAAATAAGCAGCTGAGGGCTGTCACCTCAGGGGCGCATTCCTATAGTCAGTTATGACTATTATGTAGGCGCGTAGTGGTAATTGATCGGGCTCAATTCTCTTGAGGTGGCCAAATACCTTCATTTTCTATCTCTCTTATGTATTTTAATCAGGATGTAGTTCCTACAATTTTAATGACGTCATCGTTTCTTGTGTGCAGCTTTAATTGTTGGTCCAGCATGACGAGAGTGATAGAACAGCTTTCATTGCATTTGGAAAATATATGGAGATAACAGAAATCAAGTTCAATACAAAAATTATAATCATCTATTCAAATATCACGTCAGTCTTTTTGTGTGGCCGTGAAACATGGAGAACTACAGAATCAATAATCAAAAGCTACAAACTTTCCTAAATGCGTGGTTGCGTAGAATTGAAGGATTGAAGTGATGTGACTGGATCACTAATGTGGAACTGATGGCCAGAATAAGACATGTGTCAGTGGATCGAGAAATGAAAATAAGACGCTCGAGATAGATAGGACACACATTGAGGATACATGTTGATAGCATTACAAGGCAACCCTTCTTCTGAAATCCATAATGTAAATCTGGTAGAGGGAGATTAAATAACACATGGAGAAGAGAGTTAGAGGGAGATTAAATAACACATGGAGAAGAGAAATGGTGACTGACATGAAGGGGATGAAGGAGGCATGGAAAGATATTGAGCTAATGGCACGGACTGATAGACAGACAGACAGACAGACGGACAGGTAGGTAGGTAGGTAGGTAGATAGATCGGAAGGTACATAGATAGATAGATAGATAGATAGATAGATAGATAGATAGATAGATAGATAGATAGATAGATAGATAGATAGATAGATAGATAGATAGATAGATAGATAGATAGATAGATAGATAGATAGATAGATAGATAGATAGATAGATAGATAGATAGATAGATAGATAGATAGATAGATAGATAGATAGATAGATAGATAGTGACGGTGAACTAACGCCAATAACAGTAATGGCAGTAATTATTCTGACGATCAGGATAATAATGATAGCGCTAATTTGTGAGATTAATGATAATAGTGTTGGAAGTTGTATTAATTCTGTGTACAGTCATTATTACAAAACGAACATCTAACTGCATGAACATATGGCGGTACTGTGGTCATTTAATTTTTGCTGCTATGTACTAGAAAGGAGGGCCCTTCTGGGATACCCTGTCAAGCTATTTTTACCACCTTTTCTTTGTATGAAGTATTTTTTTTGCATTCCTCCAGATTTGCATCTGTCTCCTGATGAATTGTCTGTCCTGAGCAAAGGTCTTAAGTTTGTTCCTCTTCGTTCTAATTTTGACAAATATTCTCTGCTTCAGGATGTTCACAGCTTCCATCGCCGCATGCGTCTCAAATATTACCATCGTAATGGTAATGATTCTACCAGGGTTTCCGATACTGATGATATCTTTCGTCGTTTCGGCAAACGTAAACTAGACTGGACTCCAGCTCCAGGAGCTTCTCGTGCTCTGGATTTATATATTGCCAATACTTTACATGACATTGACCAGCTCAATCTACGCCGTCTCCGTCGATCTAACCTCACGTCTTCTGAATGGCGGGCATTGTCACGCCTTAAAAAACCGTGATGATATTGTTATCAAGCCGGCAGACAAAGGTGGTGCTGTGGTTGTTTGGCGTAAGGACTTATACATTCACGAAGGAGTTACACAGCTAGGTAACACCACCTTTTACTCACCTTGTTCTGGTGATGCTACAGTCCGGAATAATCTTACTGTTTATGAGACTATCCGGGGCCTTGTCCATGATGATCATCTCCCTTCTGGTGCTTTATCTCTCCATATTTTTGATAGTAGTCTTGGTAAGCCTTCCTTCTACATGCTTCCTAAGGTGCATAAAATTGCTAATCCTGGTAGGCCTATTGTTTCAGCCTGCTCTTGTCCCACTGAACGTATTTCTGAATTCCTTGATAGTATTTTCCAGCCTTTGGTCGCCAATCTGCCTTCTTATTTGAAAGACACTACTCATGCTATTACTACCTTTGATTCTATCAGATTCACGCCTGATCGTACTTACCGTCTTTTCCTTCTAGATGTTTGTTCCCTTTATACTTCTATTCCACATGCTGATGGTCTTAAGGCACTCCAATTTTTTCTCGACCAGCGTACTGATCTTACTATAAGTACAGGTCCGCTTCTTCGCCTTGCTGAGTTGGTTCTTAATCTCAACTCTTTTGAGTTTAATGGCCAATTCTTCAACCAAATCAGTGGCGTTGCTATGGGTACTAAGATGGCCCTAGTTACGCTTGCCTTTTTATGGGCCACTTTGAATATTTGGTCTTTCAAAATTATGATGGGCCAATACCCGAGTTTTACCGCCGCTACATTGATGATGGTATTGGCATTACTGACATGTCTGAGGTAGACCTCCGTCGATTTATCGACTATGTTGGTAATTTCAATCCTGCCATCAAATTCACTTCTGAAATTTCTACGACCTCAGTGAACTTCCTTGACATCACTGTGACTATTAGCCCTATTGGTCTTAAAACGTCTGTCTATTATAAGGCTACTGACGCTCATGGTTTCCTTCTTTATACTTCATCGCATCCTCTTAGCTGTAAAAAATTCCATTCCCTTTTCTCAACTTCTTCGCTTGCGTCGGTTATGTCACGATGACGATGATTTTCATCAGCGAGCTCAAGAGATGCTTGAGTTCTTTCGCCGACGTCTTTATCCAGAACATGTGTTATCTGATGCCCTTAATCGTATCACACGCGTCACTCGTCAGATGGCACTCACTACTAAACCTTCTGTCCAATCTGACAGACTCAAACTGGTTCTTACTTTCCATCCTCACTGCCTGGCGGTAAAGAGAATTCTGTTTCGACATCTGCCTATTCTCAACTCTGATCCTGATACCAAAGAGTTATTTCGTGATACACCTTTGGTAGCTTATCGTAGGGATAGGAATTTTAGGGATATTCTTGTACACAGTCGCTTGCGACATTCTAGCCCATCTTACTTTGGTACTAAACCGTGCCAACGCCGGATATGCAAGACCTGTCCGTTTGTACTCCAAACTCAGACAGTCACTTTTCCTAAAGGAAAATTTATCATTAGAGAGTCTTTTACGTGCGAATCCAGAAACCTGATTTATGCTATTATCTGCAAGAGATGTGGCATGACCTATATTGGTGAAACTGGTAGGCGTTTGGCAGACAGGTTTCGTGAGCACTTGAATGACATCTATCAGGACAAACATTTACCGGTGGCCCTTCATTTCAATAGACCGGACCATTCAGGTAATTCCGATATACATGTCACTGCCCTGCGTTCATGTGCCGGTAATGACAAGACTCGCTTTTCGTTGGAGAACCGCCTTATTTTTAAAATGGGCGTTCTAGCTCCCGGCGGTTTAAATATACAACATCATTTTGCATAAATTCTGGTGGTTTTTCTCTTTTTTTCATTCTTCGTTATTTTTTCCGATCTGTCTTCTTATGTTTTTGTTTTGGTTCGTTTCGTATCTTATTGTCGCGATCTTATACGTCATTTCCTTTGATACGGGATTTCTTTGATAAAGTGCCTCAGTGTTTTATTCCAAGCATCTTCCGATCTAGCTAAGTGACCTTTTACTTGTTCGAAAGTTTTGTTTATTCATTTTTCCGTTTCGTTGAATATTTACTTTCTTGTTTCGGTATTTCTTTCAGGTATTACGATTTTCTTGTATTATTATTGTTCATTTTTCGCTCATCTGCTTGTATCGCTCATTTTCTGTATGTTTCTCATCATCATATGTTTTTGTAGTATCTATATGTAATTCTTGTCCTTGTCACCTGTTTGTAACTGTGGCTGATGAAGGGTAAAACCCGAAACGTCCCTTGTCTCATGTGAACTGTAATTTGTAAAACTGATTCAATACCGTTTTATTAGTTTATAAACTTATATTCCTTCATAATATGTTTCTAGTTTATTAATGAATGGAATAACCCGTTATAGCAACTTGTACTGTTGACATCCATTTAATTGTATCTTTTGTTATTGCCCAATTCTAATACTGACAGTGATGCCATTTTATCTGTTGCTTTTGTCTACTTGTACAACTGGCCTACAAGCTATTTTTTATCCTTTGTTTTCGCCTAACTGTAAAACTGGCACACACGTCATTTTTGTCCTTTGTTGTTGCCCTTCTGTAAACTGGCATATAAGTCGTATGTCATCTGATCTTTTGTCATTGTCCACTTGTAAAAGTAGCATACATATATGCCATCTTATATCGTTGCGTTGCCTGTAAAACTGGCATACATGTCATTTTATCTTTTGTTATTGCCCACTCCTAAAAATGACAAACATGCCACCTTATTTTTTTTTTTTTTTGGTTACCCACTTGTAAAACCGTATACCTGTCATTTTATCTATGGTTATTTCCCACCTGTACAACTTGCATGCACATAATCTTATCTTTTGTTATCCCGGCTGTGCAACTAGCACACGTGGCACCTTATCTTTTGTTATTGCCCTGTTGTACAGCTGGCAGATGTGCCATATTATCTTTTATTGTCCACTTGTAAAACTAGCATAAATGCAATCTTATATTTTGTTGTTGCTCACCTGTAAAACTGACATGCGTGCCAGATCTTATCTTTTGTTTTTGCCCGTCTATGTATCATTGGCATGCATGCTACCTCCTTTTTTGTTATTGTCCACGTGTAAAACCGCCCTACACGCCGTTGTATCTTCTGTTATTATCCACTTGTAAAACTGGCATACAGACTACTTTTCTTCCCTGTACTGAGATGTTATTAGTATTATTTTTACTGATAATCCCCAAAAGTCCATCTGTAATCATTTTCTGCAACATGCATTAGGTTCGGTTTGATCAGTGAGGCACGTAACGTTGGACAGATAGACAACATTGAAATAATAGTGGTGGACCTTGGAACTCGAGGATACGGAAACATTATTCAAGGCATCGCCCCATCAAGGGACAATGTAATCACGTTTGCAACCGGCAACGTAGCCTCACAGAGGACAGTGCTGAATACACTGATAGACCGCACATGCACAGGTAAGATCAGAAATTTTCTTCTTAGCGTGTAACTTCCGTGACTATAAACCTATTCACGTGTACGACACACACAAAAAATCCTAAATAAACGTTAAGCCACCATAAATCTGGTTTATGTTCGGCTTATTGTGTTAAACTACGAAGATATAAATGTAACCGGAAATACAGTTATTGGAACTTTGCATTCGTTATACTTTATTTATTATTATTTTGGGACTATGGCGATTAAGTGAGAGCTTAAACGTACATGCTGGGATTTCAAAATATGAGGAAATGCGAAAACTTATGTGTTGCATTTCAGTCATCTTTGTTCGGGTTTATCACGGTTTTATACACTCAATATATTTAAAGATAATTTTGACATCAATAATTCACATTACTTAATAGCATAAAAAATGAATGTTCTTTAAGATAGAAACAATTTTTTTTTAATCAAAGAAATTGTTAGAAATTGTTAAATATATTGCTACAGTATTCCCGATCAGAAGGTGACAATATCTTACCACAGTAATCCTGAACGAACAGCTTGTTCAGGGAGACATTAATTATACTTTCTTGGTAGCCTTTCACATCTACTCATGATGATGATGACAGAGAACGGTAACTTTTGTATGACATGTGTTTACACTCTTGTGATACTGAAAGAGACTGCTAACTTTTGTATCATATTTACATTTTTGTAACGATGACAGAGAATGCTAACTTTTGTATCACATTCCTTTAGACTTTTGTGATAATGAAACAGAGGGCAAATTTGTGTGTCATACAGGTACAGCTACCCCCGGTCTTACGCTGTTCGATTAGCGCTTTTTCGATATAACGCAATTTCTATTTTATGCCTAATGCTCATTATACGCTTTAAAAATTCGATCTTACGCTGGGCGCTAAATTTCATAGGAGGCAGGAATATAGCTTTCACATGCTCATCAAGTTCATTCAGGGTGGTGGGATAACAAAGACGTATTGTCATTATGAGCATAATAAAGCATGACCAAAAATGGAATGCAATTCTATGGTAATCCGTAACATAGAACAAGATCTTAATTGCTGCAAGGTGCTTCTTTTAGAGACAAAAACGTAACGTAACCACAAGCGACGGAAGTAGTAGAGATTAAAGTCCTGTACTATCTTATATATATATATATATATATATATATATATATATATATATATATATATATATATATATATATATATATATATATATATATATATATATATATATATATATATTTTTTAGTACAGTACACATAATATTTCGTTTGTGTACATGTTTCTGATACTTATAGGTAGTTAATAAATGTTGTTAACTCTGTAGTTTTTTAAAATACATTTTTACTTAGTTTTATACAACTTTCTTGACCGCGGTAACGAATGAATTTGATTTCTATTAATTCTTATGGGAAATCAATTTTCGTGTAGCGCTTTTTCGGCTAGCGCTCGATTTTTCATGAACTATTAACAGCGCTAAGCGGAGTGTTGCTGTACTTGCATTCTTGTGATAATGAAAGAGAATGCTAACTTTTATATCACAGTTGTTTGCGCTCAGTGGTAATGATAGAAAATACTAACTGTTGTGTCATATTTTATGTTCTTATGATGAAAATTATCATTAATTAGGTCAGTGTGTTTATCTGTTTTATCTATTTCTTCTGCAGTTATCAACGGCGAATCATTCATCGACGGATTTACACCTTCCTAGTTAACCCAGTACAGCAAGGCGGATTTACATTAGTCTAACAAGAACATGATTCTGATAATAGTGTTTGTGTATGTAACCCCAGCATATGTTTTGCCCAAGGTAATTAACTGTATAACCATATTAGGAAGCGAATGTGCTTAAAATATAGGTAGTATTATGTTGTGTGTGTTTAGATGACACTACGTCATTTTCGTAACTAATTAACTTGGCGTGGAATAAATATAGCGCTTAGTTCTTTGGGGTTTTTTAATGTATTTTTTTTTCCTTTTATTTATGTAGAATAACACAGCTACTAATTCAAAATAATTTACATAGAATGCAACAAGTGTATTCATAATATATAGACACCATTTTAAGTACACCACCAACGAACTCCGGCAGCCCAGAACAAACAAAACATCCCGGCAGCCCAAAACAAACATAACACTCCGGCAGCCCAGAACAAACATAACACCCCGGCAGCCCGGAACAAACATAACACCCCGGCAGCCCGGAACAAACATAACACCCCGGCAGCCCAGAACAAACATAGCACCCTTCTCACAGAGAGCAAGCGACTAGGTCTTTTTGTTTTAGGGTCATGGTTTTTTTTTTTCATAAACCATATTCACTTTGGCGAGGTGCGCCCCGCTCAATCTAGATACAAGGACCGTCGGTTATATTAGGGCAAAAATCCGAATATTAAAGACCATGTACCATAACTAGATGATAGACATTACCTTTCAATATTGTAAAGTAATTATTACGTATTGTCAAGTATGCCTTTACTTGTTATTATTTCAAAGTGTATTTATATAGTTACGGCAAATAACACGTAGTCTAATAATCAGGCAAAAGAAAACTATTTTTTTAACTGCTTGAGGAAGTTCTCGATCACCACGCATTTAGGAACTTTGTTATGCCCAGCGAGTATGATTTTATTAATATACTCAATCCTGCTTTAATGTTTCTACATATAGAAACGCTGCTTTTAATATGTGTGCTTCCATTTAATCTTGTGTACAATTTCTTTTTCTTTAAATATTAAACGATTAAATACTGCGTTCTGAGGGTTTTCTCTGTTTTTTGTTTGTTTGTTTGTTTGTTTTTTCTTGTGTGTTTTAAAGGAAATCTGGTCATGCCTGGGTACGCGGCAATGAAAGAGCTGACAGATTAGCTTCAAGAGCACCCATAGAAGGTGCATTGGATACGGATAAGGGAGAGATACTGAGAGCAATTAAAGATCGCCTGTTAGAGAATGACACTGCCATTGATGAATAATCAAGGCTAAGTTTTCTGGATTTTGACATCAAACGTAAGACCAGCAGAGATGGGCGTATGAGAGAATGCACCCGACATGTATACAACTAGCTCGCAGCAGGAACAATTAGCATTCATACTCTTCAACATTTGCTGAAGGAGACTGAGCATCTATGGGTTTGCCCGGAGTGCAATGATGCCAATTCTGATCAACAATAACAACATAGAACATAGAAAAAAAATAGCAGTCATATTTACATGCTGTCGTGCACATCGAGAAGTGAACTAGTGACACACAATGAAAGGGGTAAATTGACACAGAAAGGCTTTAAACGGATGTCGCTGGACATGAAGTTTTGGTACGAATGTGATGAAGTCCTGTACTCTACAGGGAGCCGAAGGATAATGGATATAAAATGCACTAGTAGTCCCCTGTAGTTTCCAGGGATCCCTAAGCAGACACAGAAAGAATAAGCCTACTGCATCATCAGGCGTGTTGTAAGTGCCTACTAATATGAAGTTGTTCATGGGACTGGCAATCGCATATAAAACCAGTTGCTACAGAAATTACCACGGCAAGAGTATATCAATGTTTTGGTGCAGACTTTATGGAGATGAGCAGAAGTTGTGGCTCCATGTTTTCATATGTAGCGAAAAGGAAATGACGACAGTACTCTAATACCAACACCCGGTCTCTCTCTCTCTCTCTCTCTCTCTCTCTCTCTCTCTCTCTCTCTCTCTCTCTCTCTCTCTTTCTCTCTCTCTCTCTCTCTCTCTCTCTCTCTCTCTCTCTCTCTCTCTTTCTCTCTCTCTCTCTCTCTCTCTCTCTCTCTCTCTCTCTCTCTCTCTCTCTCTCTCTCTCTCTCTCTTATTTTATTGTATTTTATTTTGTTTATTTTATTATATAAAAAAAAAATAATATTTAAGATCCATGTGAGAATAAATGGATTCAATATGGAAGACGAGAGAAAGGAAGGGCTGAATGTTAAACAGGCCTGCGTGTCCAATTCTAAACCCTTTGAAAATAAAGTTCTTTCGTTCGTTCTCTCAGACACACACATACCAGCATTTTTGCTGACATTCAAGTGGTATTCCCAGAACTTTGACATCATAACGAAACCGTAAAAAGCAATAAATTACTTTGACTAGCCCAGCACAATTAAATCCTCTGTACTGAACACACAACATGAAGGTTAACGTTCGTGATTTGCTGTGTATATATTTAGGAGTGCATCATCAGACACAAGACGGAGATCCATTGCAGCCGACCTTCGATGTGAAAATGGCACCTGATGATGATGTATAAGTGTACACTTCAATTAAGTAAACGGGCGAAAAAATATTTCTATTTTTGTGAAGTAAAAAAGAAATAAGTACACAATGGCTATCAGTTTTTGACCGGTGTATAATCTACAATTACACACGTTTATTTGTTCCATTTTATTTGTGCAGTATCGCGTGCAAGGTTAGTATCCAGTCAGTAAGGAAAGCTGTTGGAGTAATGCCTTGAGTTGTAGCTGAATTCCCACCAAGATTCCAGTATCTGAAAGAGAAAACACATTTTCTGACAACAAGTAAGAAAATAAGCTGACAAGGACAGATACTATACTTTGATCGTAGCCGAAAGGTCGAGAAGCGATAATTTTTAAATTTTGCCTCGTTTTGGCGAGGCGCTCCTTTCAACCTAGACACATTGGTTGTCGGTTACATTAGGGCGCATGTCCAAATATAAAAGATGTAAGACAATGATTATGGCAACACAAAATAGATGCGGACTTGTAGGCTGACAGACGAATAAACAAACAGCAACAGCAACTAGCAAACAACCAAATGTATCTTATATTGTGAGGCTAAATCTTCATCCTCTATTGTCTACTTTTTAAATTAGGAAGCGTCGCAGGTGAAGCTGTCTACATGTCTCTCATAGCTGAATATCACTAAAAAAATGTAATGATCTGTTATATAATGACGGAGATAAAAGTATCACATACTATGGTTTCTTAATTCACAACAGTTAGCACTGAATAATAAACGATGAACTACGAGGGACGGTCAAAAAGTAATGCCTCGTAATTTTTAATTTCATTCAATAGGTAAGAAAACAGATAAAATTCACATTGAAATGTAGCCCCAAGTCTGAACTTCAAAAATTTATTTCTCAATGTAGTCTCCGTTATTTGTTACAGTGTTTGTCCATCTTCTCAAAAGGGCATGTATCCCCGCACGGTAAAAATGTGTGTCCTTTTTCCTAAACCACTGGCGTACGGCACGTTTAAGGGTCTCGGTGTCCTCAAAGTGATGTCCGCGAAGATCTTCTTTCAGTGGTCCAAACAGATGGAAGTCAGAAGGTGCAAGATCGGGACTGTAAAGGGGATGTGGTAATAATGTCCAGCCAAATTCTGCAATCGCATCAATGGTGCGTTTAGCGGTGTGTGGCGTGGCATTATCGTGCAACAGTAGTACAGTTCTCTGATCATTTAATGGGTAAAGTCGCCGAAGACGACCTCCAAGCTTCTTCAAAGTTTCAATGTAACGGTCTGCATTCACCGTGTTTCCCTGTTCCAAGAAGTCGAGAAGAATCACACCCTTCTCATCCCAAAACACGGAGGCCATAACTTTCCCTACAGATGGTGACCTTTTGAACTTCTTTCTTGTCGGCGATGTTGTGTGATGCCATTCCATTGACTGCCTCTTGGATTCTGGTTCAAAAAAATGAACCCAAGTCTCATCACCTGTCACAATATTCGATAAAAACTCTTCTCCTTAAGTTTCGTAACAGTGCAGGAGGTTGATGGCTATGGTTTTCCTTGTTTCTTTATGCCTGTCTGTCAACATTCTGGGTACCCACCGTGCACAAACTTTTGAATAACCCAGGTCTTTAATGATGTTCTGGACACTGCCTTTACTAATGGACAACATGGAAGAAAGTTCATCCAGTGTTACCCGACGGTCACCACGAATGATGCCATCAACTAGATGAATGTTATGTGGAGTCACTGCGGTAGACAGACGGCCAGTCCGCTTTGCGTCAGCCATTGAGGATTGACCTACTTCAGCTTCCATGTACCCAACGTCGGACAGTGCTAACATCCACTGTTGAATCTCCATAAACATTCTCAAACGTTCGTGGATGCGAATTGGGGTCTCGCCTTCAGCATTGATGAATTCTATGACATAACGTTGTTTTAACCGAACGTCTTTGGCAGCCATTTTTAAACTGTTACAGTGGTGCCACCTGTTACTGAAACAGGTTGGTAATGCTATACAGTGCAGAAGAGTGTTTAAGGAATCCTGCTAAATTTACAAATTGCACACGGATGCAGTATTTACATAAATAAAAAATAGGAGGCATTACTTTTTGACCTTCCCTAGTATAAACATTCTTTTCCTTAATAACTTATCTTTGCTTGTATACATCTCTGACAACAATAGGTAATAAAGATTACAATAAACAATGATAATAAACGATGAACTATAAACATTATGTTCCTTAATAATTAATCTTTGCTTGTATACATCTCTGACAACAATAAGTAATAAAGAGTACAATAAACAACAATATAAACGATGAACTATAAACATTCTTTTCCGTAACAACTGAGCTTTGCTTGTATACATCTCTGACAACAATTGGTAATAAAGATTACAATAAACAACAATAATAAACGATGAACTATAAACATTCTTTCCCCTAACTACTGATCTTTGCTTGTATACATATCTGACAACAATAGGCAATAAAGATTACAATAAACAACAAAAACAAAAGATGAACTATAAATATTCTTTTCCCGAAGAACTGATCGTTGCTTGTATTTACCTCTGACAACAATAGGTAATAAAGATTACAATAAACAACAATAATAAACTATAAATATTCTTTTCCATAACTACTGATCTTTGCTTGTATACATCTCCGGCAACAATAGGTAATAAAGATTACAATAAACAACAATAATAAACGATGAACTATAAATTATGTGAGGACAGCAAACCATAAGTCAGAAGAGTTCAGGACCACCACTGGTGTAAGACAAGGTGATATCCTGTCACCTTATCTTTCCATACTCCTCATGAACGATGTTATCAAGGCATGTAAGGAGAGAACAAGAAAGTATTCAGTGGGATAATGGAAGATGAGACAGGTATGTATTTCAGAGCTGGCATTTGCTGATGATATTGCCCTGATTGCTAAATCAGAGCACATCTCCAATCCAACCTGCAAGTCTGGAAGGAAGAGCTGGAGAAGAGAGGGATGGTCATAAGCAGCTCTAAAACAAAATCCATGGTGATATCACCAGAAGAAAGAAGACATCAGATTAAGCTGGGAGAATAGGTCCTGGAGCAGGTCGACCACTTCCGAGCTATTATAGACCAAAAGAGAGGCATCAAAGAAGAGTTGGCCACTCAAAAAACAGCAGCTGGGAGACTTTTTCAGGCCATAAATCTAGGATTCCTCAGCAAGAGAGAGGTTGGTAAGAATACGAAGATGGCTGTATACCGCTCCACCTATGTCTCAGTATTGACATATGGATGCGAGTTACGGGCAATGACTACAACCCACAAAAGCCAGATCCAAACCTCAGAAATGAGGTATCTGAGGAATGTGATTGAAGTAACAAGAAGAGACATGGTCCGCAACCAGACGATACGTCAAGGCCTAAAATCCCACCCCCTACAGACCCAGGTAGAACAGCCAACTAAGATGGTTTGGCCATGTCTGCGGAATGGGAGAAGATCGGCTACTGTGACAAAACGGGGCGGCCCCTATCGATCTTTGTTTCTCTCCGGCAGTATCGGTACATTTGTGGTACTGATTTTTATTATGTGCTCTCAAGTATCGCACTTTTCTTTCTTTCTTTCGTCTTTATTTTTCTGCTAAGTAGCAGATATTTGATTTTATCAAATCATTCGACACTCCTCTCTGTGATGTCACCTGTTTGTTACCCGGTCATCCTAGCTTGCGATGAGCAACTGAGATAAGATAGTCGCAGTCGTGTTTTGATTGAACCGCTGATAAGACGACTAGTTTGGTAACCCAAATGGGAGTTTTGCGTACTCATACGATAGATAACGAGATTACTGTCTGGGTGACACATGTGGGCAGACAAATGTGACGTAATCGCTTCCGTCCGACTTGTTATGACAACATTACTTTCTAATAAAGTGTGACAAAACGTCTGAACATGCTCTTTCGCGTGATCTCTCACACATTCAGCCCTCTGGCAGTACCCTTTCTTTTTCTTCATTTTTCTCACTCATCGCTTTTATTTGGTATAAATCATGCCATTTCATTCGCTATTTTAACTATTTTGCTCTATGCTGCACATAACATGGTGCATTCTCTAACACGCCACTCCCCATTGGCAATATTTGCTACGGGAGTAATGCGTATCTTATTGTTTCACACTCCACTCCCAGACTGTTGTTACGATTCGACAGGTTTGGTGACCCGGCCAGAGATAATATTTTATCGCCTAATTTGTCTGTCCGCCTGTGGAAACTGGGCGGTCAAACATTTGACCCCATTGGAAAGCTGTTGATCATGTTGACACAATCTGGTGTGGTGATACGATGAAAGAAGACCACCCGGGGACTGACCAGACATCTGTCTGGCGGAGGCATGCAGATAAAGGGGATAAATAGATAATCTGTCGAGCTAGACATCTGGGCGGAAAATATTACGCCAGGAAAACTGTCACAATATTGTGATAAACAGAGGTGCGCCGGAAGTCGTATGTAACGATATGACATCACTGTTGTAAGAGGCCACGCGTGTATATTAAATTTAATATTTTCAAATAAGCGTGGGATGAGTAATAATAAACTTCCCCATCCAAACAGTGCTAGATGGATTTGATTGGTTCGCCAGAAGCTACAATAAATTGATTGGAACATTAAGCAGGAAACACAGCTGGGATTTGAAATTAAGGATTCTGAGATATAATCTAACAAACTCGGAGTCACAGCACACAGACAGACTGCATCGCAGCGGCAACTAAACACCTCCTACAAGCCAGAGGAAAGAGGATAGGACTTGTCATTCCATAACTATAAGTACCAGATCGAGTATTGGGCAACTTTGAAATTACAAGTAAACCCACAATTTTAATACAAGACTGGAAACTTGGGAATTTTATCACAAGGAGTCATAAGAGGAATTATAGATTTCCAGACCAAGTGTTTCACCCGTAGTAAGAGGAATTATAGATTTCCAGACCAAGTGTTTCACCCGTCATAAGAGGCATTTCTCAGACTTAAGTGATTCGAATAGCATCTAAATATAGAGCTGTGGGCCCATTCTAATCTGCCCCAGGAGAAGTGTAAATTCCCAAAATGTTGGGTTCGTGGTTACAAGACATCAGACTTAAGTACTGAAGTTCCTACGCCACTAGTGTGAGATAAGAGTATCACCACCAACCGCCTACAGTGGACGAATTATGTGGGGAAGTGTACTCATCACCAAAAAGAAGTGACGGAAACCACAGCTGCAGGACTCATCTGGAGTTAAGTTGTGTGTACCAGGCTACAGCAAAAATACGGACATTGTTATTAACGCCCAACCAAAACCTCAATGAGGAAAAATGTAATATAATTTTCACCCCATTTAATCCTTATTTTAACTTGTTGCACTAATTGACTATTAAATTTGTTGTATGTTATTTTACACTAAACAATAATATTTGATTCAGCTTATATGTACGAAAGCAAACGTATGAGCCAGTTTTTTCTTCATAAATAAATAAATAAATAAATAAATAAATAAATATATATATATATATATATATATATATATATATATATATATATATATATATATATATATATATATATATATATATATATATATATATATATATATATATATATATATATATATATATATATATATAAACATAGAGCCATTACTTATAAGATGGCATTCATTGGATTACTCCAACTGGGGGCTTGATGGGCCAGAATCATTGCATAACCCCTTCACAAAAGGCGACGGACCAGATAATAAGTTAACAAATTTGCTCAGCCCTTAAGCAGCGTTTGTTTTTTACTTCTGGGAGTATCTTGTGAAGGCTCCCCTACGGTAAAAGCGCCATTCATCTTCTATCTACATCTTTGCCAAGAGGAATCTTGCGAGAAGATAGATACCTTGGACCACCTACTTTTAGATACGCTTGCTTTGTGACCATTAGTGGACCACTACTGCAAAGCAAGGGGAGGCAATCCCGTCACATAAAGTAATATGTATTACAGCTTACACATGTTGTTATGTGAGTTCCCCGATCTGTCTGTAAGTTTGTATACAAGGGCATCGGACATCATATTACCATATATGGGAGAGTTGACCTCTGCCTTACGTTCAAAATTATCCGATGTCGGAATATTTTTGAAATCATCACACCCTATCCGCATGATTTGAAATTATTGGATCTTTCTGAATAGATTCATAACAACAATACCTGGGAAGATAGGAATATAGTCTGACCATTTTTGCAGTTTTATGTCACTGTGAATTTCACGCTTGCCAAGACAACATCAGACCTCGCCAGAGTGAAGACTTTTTTAACCGGACCTTTTATTGGAGAACCAAATAAGACTTACAAAGCACAGGAAATCTCTACATTTTAGTAAGGAACCCTGGGACTAGGAAATTGAAGAAACACTCGGAATCAGAGAGGGAATCTATTGACAAATTAAAGACACCCCAGACGCTTGTAAGAGACCGACTCGTCTCTTTTATTCATCTGAGCAACAAGTCTGAAGCCAAGATTGGCGTAAGTAGTGCATTTTTCATTCTATGTTTCATTACTAACATGTAATATATATGTATATATTTCCATGTGAATTTTAATGTGTAAAAATTGCTACAGGACGCCAAAGTCATTTGAGGCTGGCAACCTCAGTATCTAGAATGATGATTCGTGAACCACCACTGCATGGGCTGGTGATTGCTTTATTGATAGTTTCGTAAAGAGAACTAAAAGCATAAAGTAGTTCCAGGTTCCCTATGGAACAGGGAGAGAAAGATGAAAGAAATGATGTACATTTTAAGTATGATACTTATATTTTCAAAGCAGTGTAAATGTCCCTATAAACATAGTCACTTTAAAATTAATGGAAGTTTTCAAGCTTAAACCAGTGTGAATGTCTATGTGAAAATTTTCATTTTAAAGTAATGGAAGTTTCAAACTTTTCAATCAGTGTAAAACATAAATGAAAACATATTCAATTTATATTGTGAACACTTTTCAATCAAATGTATATGTAAACAGACTCTATCTGTATTGTTAACCTTTTCATTTAAATATAAAGTAACTATGAAAGCTATTTTATTTAAATGTAAAGAAAGTTTTATCCCGAGGGATTAAATTTAATTCTCATCGAGGGTAAAGTCTGAGTAATTGGGATGGTGGCATGGGAAGATAGGAACCCATAACTATGGGGTGGAAAATGCCATACTCAGAAGAGCTTTTCGTTCTATTCTTTACCATAGTTAGTGGTAGTACCAGCAGAAAGTACTATCTCTGAAACAAGAAGGGAACCGTGGCCTAAGCTTTAAGATGGAAGACCCTGAACTACCCTCAACAACCTTGATCAGAGACGAGCGTGAGCAGAGTGAAAAGAACCACCCCATAAGAAGGAGCAGAACCATCATTGGCAGCTAAGTTCAAATATAGGCTGCCACTTGAACATCTTGTAATACAGTATCTCACATTCCCTAAAGACTGTGAGATTAACTTTTCTTGATCCATAACTATTCAAATTATTTCAAACTGTTAAAACCTAAAGTGATTATTAAATTTTGTTATTTGTAATGATACAAATTTAACTTCGATTTAATTATTTTAAAGTTACTGCATGTTTGTCTCAGTCAAATTACTATACACACTCTAAACAGAGCTATACTAAAATAATAGAATTCCACTGAGTAAATCAGGGGTGGGGCTTAAACGAGCTGAACTTAAGAAGTGCTTAAATCCTTCACAAAAGTTGTCGGCAGATTACAGAATTAACGTGCTCAGCAACAGCCAGCATTGTTTTCGCTTATCTGAATATCTTGTGAAGACTCCCATGGGATAGAAGCTTTACTACTCTTCTATCTACATTTCTGCCAAGAGTAATCTTGTGTAAAGATAGACTCCATTGAAGCCTATAATAGATACTCTTGAGTTTTAGCCACTGTTGGACCACTACTGCAAAGCAGGGGAGGCAATACCGTCACAGCTACCACGAAAAGCATGGGAAACAAAGAGCCAGGGATCCAGACCCCCAGGACGACCCAGAGTCCGCTGGGAGGACAACATTAGACAATCTTTGAAGGACCGAGGACTAGAATGGAACCAGGCCAGAAGGAAGACAGCCGATAAGATAGTCTGGCGCTCTCTCTTCCAAACCTCTACACCTCACGGTAGAAGGGGAACGACTAAGTTAAGTAAGTAAGAAAAGCCAAACAATACATAGAGAAGAGAGCTACAGACAGACATGAAGGGGGATGAAGAAAACATGGAAAGACCGTAAACAGATGGCACGTGACAGGAAGACGTGGCATACGTTTATTGAAGGCCTATGCTCCTTGTGAAGCCGAAAGGTGAAGAAGACACTGACAAAAAACAACATAATTCACAATAATAGTAAACAATCTTCACACTAACAATAAACACCAACACTCTCTTTACATTATTATAATCTTCTTGGTGGATGTGTAGTGTGGTTATGATGATAGTGGCAATGTTGATGATGATGTTGGTGACCTATGTGGCCGTAACTATACTTACAAAAACATCTCTGAACTTCACATCCACTTTGAACACTGCAAGAAAAGAAATAAATCTATCAGGTCTCATGAAATAATCCATCCCATAATACGTGGCAAGGAAATAAACTCGATTACTTCTCTTGCAATAATGCATCCCATAATATGTGATACACCTCCATACACTCTGGCTAACTTAGGAGTTGATATAATTTTAAACACCGCTGAAGCTATTTATTTGGATTGACATATCAACTTTCAGATGTCAGTCCTACAAAGAAATTTAAAAAAAAAACTTCCGCTTCACGCCAGTTAAATTAACAATGTCACAGAGATTAAAAATTATTAATTATTAACATGTTCTTGAAAGCTGTCCTAAGATGAAACATCACTGAAATACTCAATTGTCACTCCTATAAGACACTCTAGGAATATTTAATTAGTCCTATGTTTCTATAATTTGAGACACACTGTATCAACCATCAGTCTTATGTTTCTATAATTTGAAACACACTGTATCAACCATCAGTCTTATGTTTCTATAATTTGAAACACACTGTATCAACCATCAGTCTTATGTTTCTATAATTTGAGACACACTGTATCAACCATCAGTCTTATGTTTCTATAATTTGAGACACACTGTATCAACCATCAGTCTTATGTTTCTATAATTTGAGACACACTGTATCACCCATCAGTCTTATGTTTTATTTAGAATCGGCCATTCCAAAAGTGTTTTTATCAGTCTCATGTTCTCAAAACCTGATATTTCAGCCATATTTTATAAACTATCAATACTATATTCTCGGAACTTGGCAACAGGCAAATCTGTTAGGGCGACAAAGAAAGATATTACAGAGCAGTCAGAATGTGGCATATTTAAAATAAAGCGAACAACAAAAGTAATGCAGCACACACGAGAAATTTATTGTTATTGTTGTTCTGAATCGACATCATTGCACTCCGGGCAAACCCATAGGTGCTTATTCTCCCTCAGCAAATGTCGAGGGGTATGAATGCTAATTGTTCCTGTTGCGCGCTGATTGTACATACGCCGGAAGCATCCTCTCATACGTTCATTCCTACCAGTCCCACGACTTATGCCAAACTCCAGCAATCTCAGCCATGATGATTCATCGATTGCAGTGTCATTCTCTAACAGGCGATCATTAATTGTCTTCAATATCTCTCCCTTCTGCCATCACCGGTGTCAATACCTTGTCGAGGTATGGCGGCTTGCGTACCCTGTGTTACGGTATATGATATTAACGCCGTCTGCTAAAGGTTACCAGACGTGCAATTGTAAAGGTTAAGACATTTAATATATTGCGATAGATGTTTCAATTACTGAACGCTTCATACACGATCGATTATGACGTGTATAGCGTTGTTTAGGACACAGTCGGTAACTAAGAAACGCTACCCTTTGTTACTTGACCGCCAAGCTGAATAGCTGCGTTTTTCTAACCTTCCAATTTAATGGCAGGATATAGCCATTTTATGTGCATTTTGATGAATCAGGGTCAGTCCTAGAACTCTATATGAGAGGGAAATTATTGGAGGTTAGTATTTAACTAGAATCCTCAGAAGGATGAGAATAATCGTCAAATTCGTATGAATATATTCAGACTCGCAGTCTCACTGTCGGCAGGTAGCCATGTCTATCTGCTCGTGCATATAGCTGTGATGTTCTGACGACAATACTGCATTGTATCCTCATAACGGACATTGACACATAACCAGCAGTCTACGTTGTTGATTAATTTATGCATGACTTATATGGACTTACGCTCTACCCCTATTGGAATTGATCATCATGTATGTATCACTGTGAATAAATGTATGGACTCAATGAACCGACTTATCACGTCAATGGAATTACAAGTTCAATATAATTGCAACTTTCAAATGTTTGCTCACACGTTTTTTCTACCCCACCCCGCATTCGCGTAAAGCAACACCAATTGACACGATGAAAATCTTGAATGAAACCATATAAGAACTCAACTAACATGGCCAGGATTTATAACCACTTTATTGACATTATATGGAACATTGTTGTCAAATTGAATGTTCCAGAACAACAGAGAAGATCGCCTTCAACAGATGGTGGCCAGTGTGGGGATCGAAAAAAAAATTCGGAAATTAACAATTGTTTACATTTGAAGGACGATCACATGATGTGCTGAATTATGACCTATGACGCAGTACTCAGTATAATCCCTAACAACGTGACGTCACCAAAGTTCGTGTACATGCCATACAAGTTGACAGCAGCAAGCCTAGTTTCTACGGAGGAAAAAAATAACAAAGTCAACGAATAAACCCTGTATATGCATCAAGAGCAAACAGTCAGACATACTTCTACACCGTTGGTGCATACCGTCATCGACAGGAGTCCGAACTGAGCACAAAAGATAAGTCATTTAAGTGTGACCTTTGTCGGTCGATAAATAACAGTGCTGAGTCCATTTTGCTTTGATCAGGCATGTCTATGTATTTTCATGTATATATGTTAAATTTGTTTTCCATCGTAGGTATTTGTTGTTAATTCGTGGGCCGGTTGGAGGGAACTGAAATCTCTGGGGAATGTCGCGAACAGCTGACCACCTAGATTTCAGTCGTTCTTAGGGAACTTAAACGATTGCATTTTTGGAAGCCCCACTGAGGTTTGCCATTGGACGACCTGTCCAAATTTGCTACCGTTTGACGATTTGCGTTAGTTGTACTGTCCCGTAGATAATTGGTGTATTTTATTCATACTCAGTTAATAATTTTATTCAGTTCTGTACCATGTTCGTTACTATTCGTCCAGTCTCCTCTGACTATCATTTATTTTATGATTGTTAAATTTTCGTCCGTTATGAGTCCTGTGACGTCATCATTTTTCGCAGTCATTTTTTTTGTGTGTACTTTGAATATTCAGTTGACCTCGGGTCAGACCTTGACCCTTCATTAGGTCTGTGACATTTCCGCTTGTTTTATTTAGTTCATAAATTCATTTTTAATTGTGAAAATGTCTTGTTTGCGTCTTAACATTGTTTGTACCCCTTAGTTGCATCATTGTTTTGTTTGTCTTCATAATATATATTAATACTACATTAATAATATGATATTATATGCAATAATACACTTGTAATTTAATTTAATTAATTTTTTCTGATAATTAAGGTTAATATGGGACATTGCATAATTATGCAGTGATAGTCCAAGAAAGTAGCACCACAATTTATAACAGATGCCTAGGGCATAATAATAATATAATATATATATATTGACAAAATAAAATAATCTTATAGCTACCTTTGAGGTAATAGACCCATTGTATATTATTTAATATACTTTTCTGGTACTAAGAGAGTGACTTAGTACATTGAACAATAATAATTACTAGGAATTATACCCAACATTATTGGATATTGAGATTAATTGTGTGATATAATTACATTATATTTAACAGATATCATAACTATTTATGATATAGTATTATTTAGATACAATATTGTTACAAAATATTGTCTATTAGTTGAACTTAGACATTAAGTTCAATACTATTGTGATTAATTATATTGAATATTTCTAAGTTGAGTAAGTATAATAATTACTCTGAAGCTACTATTGACTATTTTAATCAGTAATTATCAATAATTACTTACAGATAAAAGTCAAAATGCTTACTATAGACCATTTCGTTAAAATTGGTCGGGAATATGGTTATAAATCTCAAGAACTTCGTCAGTTTGCTGAATCAGAACTGGAAAAATATGAAAGAAAAGAAGAAGAGAAAAAAAGCTGCATTAAAGAAAGAGGAAGCAGAACTTGAGATGAAGCAAATTGACAAGGAAAATAGACTGAGAGAGATTGCTCAACGTGAAAGAGAAGAGCAAAGAACAATCGCCAAACAGGAAGAAGAGAATAAATTGAAACGAGAGGAAATTATTTTACAACAAGAAATGGAATTGGCGCGTATTAAATTGGAGACAGCAAGATTACAAGCACAAAATGCTGATGCAAACCAGAATAATAACGCACAAAATGGATCATCATCCAGCCAACCTAAACACTTCTACAACTTTAAATTACCCATTTTCAACTTGAACGTCGACGACCTTTCATCGTTCCTGGCACGTTTTGAACAGACTTGCAAATCTAACCATTTGCCTGAAGAGTCATGGGTACTCAAATTAAATGAATTCTTGGTTGGAGAACCATTGACAGCTTCTCAAAATGCTGACCCATCAATAGCAAATAACTACGGTGCTATTAAGTCCTTGCTTTTACGAAGGTTTCACCTGGACGAGGAACACTGTAGGTTGAAATTTAAGGGAATTTTACCTGAATCTCCAAGGGATTTTGCAGGATTCATTGCGAACATACGCAATACATTTAATAGATGGGTTGAACTGGCAGAAGTCAACAAATCATACGACAAATTAGTTGATTTACTACTACGGGATAAGGTATTATCTTCGGTTAGCCAGCCATTTTTTGCATATTTGCAGGAGCGTAAACCAGGTACTATGGATGAGTTAGAAAAAATTTCTTTAAACTACTGTTCGGCACATCCGAATGCAACCATTTCTAACTCCTCATTAAGAGAACCTCTACCTGTGGCGTCTAATATGGCCTACAATCATAATAACAAACAAAGACATCACAGTGTAGACAGAAGCAGGTTCCAAAGAAATCACAATGTTAACTTTCAGAAGGGACATAATAATGATTTCAACAATAAAAATGAGTTCAACAGAGGTAGATCACGAGATAGAAATTATTCACCTCAAACAAACTACCACAATGGTCAACATAACACTCATTATAATCGATCACATACCCCAATAATAATAATAACTGGAATGGTAATAATCATGGCTCGAGACATCGAGATAATAGTTACTATAGAGGACGACGAGATAATTCTAACAATTATACTCGGAATCGATCTCATTCTCGGGGATCATCTCATTACAACCATAATACAGGGGCGGCAGTTACAAATAATACTACCCCTACAGCTCAGGTCCCACTTGACAATAATACAACACAGTCTTCTGCTGCATGTTTTGCTATTAATTATAATGTGGCAAATAGTTGCCAACAATGCAATCTTATTTTTCAGAAGGCGAAAGAAACAGTGCTTAACTGCGGACATATTACACCAGAGGTAGGTCTTGCAGTCAACGATGGAACAGGCCTACTAATTTTTAACAGGGGATTAGTTAATGGATCCGTCGTCTCAGTGTTGAGGGATTCGGGATCCACAACGATTGGTGTACGACAGTCGCTGGTACATCCTAGCTGTGCAACGGGGGAATATGTCCGTTGCATGACTTTTGGTGGAACAATAGAGTTTTACCCCACAGCTATTATTCATGTTAACACTCCTTTTTTCACAGGGAACGTAAAAGTATGTATGCTAAAAAAGCCTATAGCTGATCTGATGGTCGGTCGTATACACGGCAGTAAAGATTGTACTCCAGATGAGATTATAGAATGGGAGAAACATAACCTATGCACTGGAAACGCCGTGACGACTAGAGCGCAGACTCAACTCATGGAGAAAGTTGATGATAATAAAATGGATGCAGACAACCAAGAGGAATTTGTAGTCAATTCACCTATTGACAGGGAAACATTTGCAACCAAACAAAAAGAGGATAAATCTTTAAAAAAAATTTTTTAAGTTGGTTGATAAAGTTGACAATCTATCCTCAGGTAATAATAACAAACATTGTTTTGTTATTAAAAATGACATATTGATTAGATGTTTTAATGACAAATCACAAATGAAACAACAAGTTATGGTCCCATATACTTTTAGACGGTACATTCTTCAACATGCACATGACTCACATTGTGCTGGACATATGGGATATACTCGAACACGATCTCGAGTACTGTCTTCATTCTTTTGGCCAGGGGTGTCAAGAGATATTTCGCAGTATGTACGTTCCTGTACTACATGCCAAGAAGTGAAAGCACGTGGAGCTTTTCACACGGCGCCTATTCAGGCTTGCGATATCTCAGTGAGACCTTTTGACAAGATGGCAATAGACATTATTGGTCCATTGCTACCATCGGCCAGAGGACATAGATTCGTCCTTACGTGCATTGATTTGTGCACACGATGGCCAGAAGCTATCCCATTAAAGACCACCACTACCACAGATGTAGCTGATGCACTACATCTCATCTTTTCTAGAATAGGGTTTCCTAGAAAACTTTTATCAGACCATGGGTCACAGTTTATATCTGACACCATGAAGGAAGTCATGAAAACTTGGGACATTGATAGGAATTTAAGTATTATTTATCATCCGATGAGTAATGGTGCGGTTGAAAGACTTAACCGTACACTTAAACAACTACTACATAAGGTTACTGCTAAGCACCCTCATGACTGGGACAGAGCACTCCCAGCTGTTCTATTTGCTTATCGGGAGGTACCGCATGAACAAACTGGCTTCTCTCCCTTTGAATTAGTTTTTGGTGCTCCCCCAAGAGGTCCTATGGGACTAATAAAAGACTTATTAATTGACGCGGAGATGACTCAGGACACTCAGTCATCTTACGAGTACGTAATTAATCTTCGGAAGAACATTATTGAGTCTTGCCAGTTGGCAACAGCTTCTTCTGAGGCTGCAAAAGCTAAGGCTCGATCTCTACAAAATAGGTCTCGACGATTACGCCAATTATTCCCAGGCGACGAGGCTTATGTGTTACTTCCTCACAATAACAATAAATTATTGATATCTTGGAATGGTCCTTACAAAGTCATTGATAAAATTTCCGACGTTGATTACGTCTTAGATATCAAGGGACACAAAAAGATATTTCATATTAACATGCTCAAGCAATTTCATACACGTCCTGAACACTTACAGTCAATTTTTCATGAACTAGATGACAACACAGTATCCACTTGTCATTATTCTAACTTATCTGTCATCCAGGAAGAAGAATCTTCTTTTCCTGAGGTACAGTTACCGTTACCGGTACCAGTAGTTCAACCTACTGAATCTTGGCGGGATGTAACCATCTCTTCAACGGTTACACCGCAACAGCGTCTACAGATTGCTAATCTATTACAATCTTATCCAGATGTATTGACCGACGTCCCGGGTCGCACATCGGCTATCAGTCATGACATTACTCTCAATGATGATACACCTATTCGTGTACATCCCTATTCTGTTCCTTTACATTTCCTTGCTAAAACTACTAAGGAACTTGAACAGATGTTGTCTCTGGGAATCATTGAGACTAGTAATTCGCCATTCTCTTCTCCATTAGTGATTGTCCGGAAGAAGGACAATAACATCAGACTATGTGTTGATTTGATTATAGAAAATTAAATGCTAAGACTATAGTTGACAGCGAACCACATCCACTTATTGACGACTTACTACCACGTCTATCCAACGCAACTATATTTAGTAAGATAGACTTAACTAAAGGTTATTGGCAGATACCACTGACCGAAAAGGCTAAGTACTACACCGCATTTTCCACTCCACAAGGTCTATACCAGTGGAATGTGATGCCTTTTGGGCTTGTTAATGCGCCAGCTACCTTCATTCGCCTGATGCGACAAATTTTATCAGGTAGACCAGACGTTATTACATATATTGACGACATATGCTTGTTTAGTTCGTCGTTTGAGGAACATGTTTCGGGACTTAGATATGTTTTTGACACTCTAAGGAATTATCATCTAACTGCTAAACCTACAAAGGTGCAAATCGCGTGTAATGAGATAACCTTTTTGGGACATATCATTGGATCGGGATATATCCGAACGTTACCTAGTACAGTCTCCAAAATTCTAAACATAGCAGTTCCTCAGACGAAGAAACAGGTCAGGAGTTTGTTAGGACTTGTTCAATATTACAGTAGATTCATACCAAACTTGTCATCCATCACGGCTGTATTGTCTTCATTGTTAAAAAAAAGATATGCCGGTGAAGGTGACATGGACTGGTACATGCAATGAAACTTTCAACAAAATTATAAATTTGTTCTCGCATGAACCAATTTTAAGACTTCCCGATGCTTCCAAAAGATTTTTCTTACGAACAGATGCTAGTAACTACGGCATTGGTGCATGCCTGCTCCAGAACCATGATGGCATTCTACATCCTACCTTATACATATCAAGAAAGCTGAAGCCGGCAGAAACAAAGTATTCAACAGTCGACAAGGAACTTTTATCTGTGATCTGGGCAATAACCAAACTTGAAAAATTCTTGCTCGGTGCTCCCTTCACCATACAGACGGACCAACGTGCTGTGGCATCCTTGCGTCGATCGAATCATAAAAGCCAGAAACTCGCCAGATATTCAATCATCCTACAGCCATTTGAATTTTCCATTGAACATATTCCTGGCACTGAAAATTGTGTGGCAGATGCATTGTCACGTAATCCTATTGACGACGAATAATCAACATTGACACTCTTAAACTATTTCAATCAGCACTACATTGGATTGAACGAAGTATCAACTATAAAGGAACTAACCTTGCCTTCAATTTAAACTTTATATACACTATATGCATCACAGAATTGAACTAAAAGACAATCAAGGTATATATACTGACATTCGAACTTCGTCTAATGTCCATACACGATATACGAATATCATTAACAACCATGAAACAATCTCTGAAGACAAGTCGACCTTATTACCCTATACGCACTTAATTCTTGGATGCTAGGATAAATGACATTTCTTTCCAACGTAAACGTTTGAACATTTTTGCCTAAAAGAATTCATCAGGATCAAGACTACGGATGGATCATCATATCCTATACTAATTAATTAGTTAACTTAACTTCTTAATTGAATTATTATCAATAAAATGAAATGTGAGAAAAAAATGAAATGAAAGAACAAAAAAGAGAACGAAATACTAAAAGAAGAAATTATGAAAAGAGAAAATAAATCTCACACAAGTATTAGATTAATAATTTTTTTTTTAATGTACCTATACATTATTTAGTTAGTTAAATTAGATAGTTATTATTCACTAACACTTAACACACACAATTAAGTTAAAACTTATATTCGAATTTCTTTCTATTTCTTCTCACTTATTTTGTCTTTTTCTTCTCTCATAACATCGCGTTACATTAGAACCTTAATAATTTAACTCTTAATTTAATTAATTAATTTAATTTTAATTAGTCAAATTAATTCCTATATGACATACTAATACGACAGACCTTACTTTAATTTAATTTTATCATTCACTATTAACATTGGACATTTATTTAGTTGATATAATAATATGTATAATATTGATATATAATGTGATTTATGTTAGATGACTATGACAAATAGTTAGTTGACACGACCGCAACACGGTTCTACTCAGAACATCGTCGGCCATATGTCACAATTGTGTTAAATTTTTTTTGAAAAATTGTTAAGTCGGATAGATATTGAAAAAAAAAATCTATCGATTTTTTTTTCCCCGGTGTACAGGGAATTGTTACGGTATATGATATTAACGCCGTCTGCTAAAGGTTACCAGACGTGCAATTGTAAAGGTTAAGACATTTAATATATTGCGATAGATGTTTCAATTACTGAACGCTTCATACACGATCGATTATGACGTGTATAGCGTTGTTTAGGACACAGTCGGTAACTAAGAAACGCTACCCTTTGTTACTTGACCGCCAAGCTGAATAGCTGCGTTTTTTCTAACCTTCCAATTTAATGGCAGGATATAGCCATTTTATGTGCATTTTTGATGGATCAGGGTCAGTCCTAGAACTCTATATGAGAGGGAAATTATTGGAGGTTAGTATTTAACTAGAATCCTCAGAAGGATGAGAATAATCGTCAAATTCGTATGAATATATTCAGACTCGCAGTCTCACTGTCGGCAGGTAGCCATGTCTATCTGCTCGTGCATATAGCTGTGATGTTCTGACGACAATACTGCATTGTATCCTCATAACGGACATTGACACATAACCAGCAGTCTACGTTGTTGATTAATTTATGCATGACTTATATGGACTTACGCTCTACCCCTATTGGAATTGATCATCATGTATGTATCACTGTGAATAAATGTATGGACTCAATGAACCGACTTATCACGTCAATGGAATTACAAGTTCAATATAATTGCAACTTTCAAATGTTTGCTCACACGTTTTTTCTACCCCACCCCGCATTCGCGTAAAGCAACACCAATTGACACGATGAAAATCTTGAATGAAACCATATAAGAACTCAACTAACATGGCCAGGATTTATAACCACTTTATTGACATTATATGGAACATTGTTGTCAAATTGAATGTTCCAGAACAACAGAGAAGATCGCCTTCAACACCCTGATTACCCCCAGAGCTATGCCACCGGGAGTTTTACTCCTGGAAGGTTCTACCAAGCTGGACAGGTTTGCGCGGGCAGGAGTCAGACTAAAGCAGACACCCTGGTCCTCCAGGTTGGGGGTTTTAGCATAGGGCTGACACCCATGTCTATGTAAAAAGAAATGAAGTTACGGAAACGACTACAAATGAACAAACTTTGATACGGGACGGACATCTGGAGTCTGAGGCTCGTATGACTGTCAGTGGTGAAAGCCGAAAGGAAGCCACTGACACGAAAACGGACGTCCTGACCGCAGAACGTGAAACAAGAATAGGATTTTGGAATTTCAGGACAATGAACGAGACGGGAAAACTGAAACATGTCACAGCGGAAATGAGAAACTATAGATTGCACATTCTAGGGATAAGCGAGAGCAGATGGACAGGGACAGAAAAAGTTAAAACAACAACAGGAGAAACAGTACTTTACTCTGGCAGAGAGGATGGACAGCACAATGAAGGTGTAGCCATTATTCTACAGAAAGGAATAGAAAGGTCATTACTGGAATGGAAATCGATCAACAACAGACTGATAAAAATAAGATTGAAAGGGAGGTTCACCAACACTGCAATAATACAATGCTACGCACCAACAAATGACAGCGATGATGAGGTCAAGGATGAATTATATCAACAACTGCAAAAATAAATGGAAGACACACCTAGATACGATCTTACCGTAGTAATGGGAGAGCTCAGTGCGAAAGTTGGAACACACAATACATATAATGAAAGAGTATTGGGGAAATGCAGCCGCGGAACAGCAAACTAAAATAGGGATAAATTAATAAGTTTCTGTAGCATTAACAACCTGGTCATTGGAGGAACACTTTTCCCACACAAAGAAATTCACAAATTAACATGGGAATCACCAAATGACAGGGACAGAAACCAGGTAGACCACATGATGATTAATGGTAGATGGAGACATGCATTACAAGATGTGAAGGTAAGAAGAGGTGCAGATGTGGGAAGTGACCACCATTTAGTCGTAGCAAAACTGAAGGTGAAAATCAGAACTGCTGGACCAACTGTAACTTCACAGAAAAGGTTTGACATCAGCACATTGAAGGACCACCTTACCAGAAAAGCTTTTGCGGCTGATATAAAGAAACGATATCAAATTGCCAAAAGTTAGGAAAAGACATCGACTGATGATATAGACCAGAAATTCAACACCATTTCAACAATATATAAGGCAAGCAGCAAATCATGCTTGGGATTCCAGGAAAGGAAGAAGCAAGATTGGATAACACCAGAAACATTAAACACCATAACGATGAGAAAGGAAATGAAAAGAAAGAAAACAGGAGCGAAGTCTCCCAGGTTAAAGCAACTATATAGCGAACAAACCTGAGCCAACAAAAGGAATTTCCTAGACGATCTTGCAAGACAGGCAGAAGAGGCAGCACTGAGAAATGAACAAAGCACAGTATACAAAATAACTAAAACCATCAGCGGAAAACGAGGTGCAAACAATATTACATTAGTAAGAGATAAGCAAGGAAATCTCATCACGACAGTAGAGGGACAGGAAACAAGATGGGCAGAACATTTCAGAGAAACTCTGAACAAGGAACCACCAGAGACACAATTGAATGTTCCTGAGGCTGACAACGATCTAGATGTTAATACAGACATTCCACGAAAAGAAGAAATCATCACAGCAATCAAAGGGTTAAAGAATGGAAAAGCTCCTGGCAATGATAACTTAAATGCAGAGCTATTTAAGACAGACCCTGAGCTAGCAGCAGAACTATTAGAACCACTATTTGCACAAGTCTGGAAAACAGGGACAGCACCAACGGAGTGGAACAAAGGAATAATTGTCAAATTGCCCAAGAATGGAGATCTTGCAGACTGCAATAATTGGAGAGGAATCACTCTTCTCTCAGTTCCCTCTGAACAACATCATCATCAACATTGTCACTATCATCATAACCACACAATAATCAGTTCTCTCGGTTCAGAATAAAAGGGCGCTACGACTTGTTTGCCTGAATGATAACATTCCCAGTGCTCAGCTATTTTCACAGCTGAATGTTCTTCCTCTTGAAAAATTCTTCTTCTTCCAAGATCTCCTGTTTGTGCATCAAATTTTACACGGCAGAACGCCTTCATACTTGCAAATGTTCTTTCGCTATAAATACTGCTCATATTTTATACGAGGCGACCTACTTTTGGACCTTGCAAAACCTCGAACTGACCTCTTCCGAAGTTGTTTTAGTTATGCAGGTGCTTTAGCATGGAATTCCCTACCCAAGTCTGTCAAAACTGATAATTACATCTCATTTAAAAGACATCTGCATTCACATGTCATGAAATCTTGTACACCCATTTAACGACAATTCTGTTTCAGTTATTTTAACATTTCCACGAGCATATAACTGTCTTTGTAATATTTTCATTTTAAAATGAATTTTTTAATATTAAGTAGCTTCATTGCTTGACCTCTCTCTCTTTCTCTCTCTCTCTCTCTCTCTTTCTTTCTCTCTCTCTCTCTCTCTCTCTCTCTCTCAGAGACCATGAGGGCAGAATGTTAGACGGGCCTGTGTGCCCAATTCTCAACCCTTTGAAAATAAAGTTCGTTCGTTCGTTCTCTCTCCCTCTTTCTATGAGCGTGAATGACTATGAGTAACTGTACTTGTGTTTGCTCAATTTCTGATTGTGATGATAATATTAATTAATCCTGTCTGAAGTTGTTAATATTTTAATTTTAATTTGTAAAACACTGAAAATTGTATTGCAGGGCAGAAATGTAAAAAGGCAATTATGCCTATTTCTTTACCCTGATGAAATAAAGATTTCGTTCGTTCGTTCGTTCCCAGCAAAATACTAGGCAGGATAATTATACAGAGAATTTCAAAAGCAGTAGACCACAAACTGAGGAAAGAACAAGCAGGATATTAGAAACAACAGAAGATGTGTTGATCATATATTTACCCTCAGGAACATTATAGAGCAGTGCTCAGAATGACAAAGACAGCTGTACATTACTTTCGTTGATTTTGAAAAGGCTTTTGACAGTATACAATAGGGACAGTTTATGGAAAATACTGAGGGCTTATGGAATTCCAAGCTGCATAGTGTTAATCATAAAAAGCCTCTATGCCAACTTTACGCGTAGCGTTGGATAGAGCAACATAACCTTTGAGGTGAAGACAGGAGTACGACAGGGATGCCCCTTATCAACCACTCTATTTTTAACAGTCATAGACTGGGTGATGCGCCAGACAACAGAGGGCAGTACAAGAGGAATAAGATGGACTACATTTTCTACATTGGAAGATCTGGAATATGCAGATGACATTGCACTACTAGCACATTCACATCAACACATCCAGGAAAAAAACGGATAGACTTAATACGTATAGCCAGCAGGTGGGCTTGAACATCAAATCTAAAGAAGTCAGAAGTCATGACGCTCATCAGCAGGTGGGCTTGAACGTCAATCTAAAGAAGTCAGAGGTCATGACGCTCAATGTGAGTAACCCTGAGCCCATATCAGTAAGGAATCAGCAACTAGAACAGACAGACACCTTCACATACCTAGGATGCATAGTAACACCAGACGGCGGAACAAGCAAAGACATCAACAACAGAATGAATAAAGCAAGAACAGCCTTTTTTAGTCTAAACAACATCTGGAAGTCCTCTCAGTACAACACAAGCACAAAATTAAGATTATATCAGAGCTGTGTGCTTTCTGTGCTTCTCTATGGTGCGGAATACTGGAGAGTTACAGAAAAGGAAATGTCAAAATTGTCCTCTTTTCACACAACATGCCTAAGAAAAATTCTCCGAATCTTTTGGCCGAATACCATCACCAACCAAGATCTGCTTACTCGAAGCAAGCAAGAGGACATGCACACCATCATAGCTGGCAGACGCTGGAGCTGGGTTAGCCATGTCCTCAGAAGAGACCCTGATGCTATCACAAGAACAGCTATGCTATGGACCCGTGAAGGAAAACGAAAGAGAGGCCGACCAAAAACAACTTGGCGGAGGACTGTGGAGGCTGAGATGCAAAGAATGAACTAGAGTTAGGGCACTGTACGAAGCATGGCCACCGACCGAGCAAAGTGGAATCAATTTGTTGTTGCCCTACAAGACGCCACCAGGCGTGATGGCCGCTGACTGCTTTGACGGTCGGCGACAAGGGTCAAAGAAGAAGAAGAAGTATCTCTCCCTTATCCATATCCAACGCACCCACTATAGGTGCTCTTGAAGCTAGTCTTTCAGCTCTTTCATTGCCGCGTACCCCTGCTTGACCAGGACAGTAGATCCACACCAGTTCCTGAAGATTTGAGGCTGCTATGGAGGTTTTCCATTCATGCCGTAGCCATCGATTTTGAATCTTCCGAAGCATGGACTGAGAGTCTGGCACAATAACTGCTCTTGTCAATGAAGTTTCAGACAACCACCTTAAAGCAGCAGTAGCTGCCACTACCTCCATTCTCATGCTGGAGGTTGTTGTCATGTAGGCCCCACTATGTTCATCGACGATCATGCCCTTAATTAAAGCCGAGAAGCCCCATCCTGATTTCCCACCACGGGCTACAGACTCATCGGTGTACACAACGGTATCATTATTCCCAACATTTTCATTTATCTGTTGATCAATTTCCATTTCTGCTTTTCCCCAAGCTCTGCATTCTCTGCCAAGGCTGATGATGACCTGTTGGTAGGTCGCCAAGTTCTCACTAGACCTACTCCACTCCTCTCCCTTGAATATGTTTTCAACTGTGGTCACCTGTCGAATAGTTGACTCAGCCTGCGCCATCTATGGCATCCCACTCTTTATTCGTACTCCCTTGATGTCAGCTATGTTCATGTGTATTGGATGACTTTTATCTGTGGTTACTCGCATATAATTTTTACCTGAGCCCTCGCATATCTGGATTTAATAGACAGCAAGCCAAGCATATACTGCATCGTCACAATGGGGGTATCTCGCGCACAGCCCAAGACTAAACGCATCCCTTCAGTTTGAATGCGTTCCAGTCGTTCACGTTGCGATACTGACAGCGTGAGTATTCCCTGGCCATACTCAGCTACTGACTGACAAGACCAGATAATAATATAGAAGAAACAGTAGTCTCTGCTCCAGGTGCGCAGACAATTAATGAACCACCTTGAAAATGCACACATCCTCCCTGATACCCTGGGCAGTTATAGACCAATGAAAATAACACGGGATAACGCTGGTACATTTGCGTACGATGTATGTGAGGGTTTCCAGCGTAAACAAGAAACGGTAGCTGTGGCAATTGACCTAGAGGATTCGTACAACAGTGTGGGCTTTGCAACCTTAATCGACTGTGCAATGGCATGTGGTGTAAATCCTTGGCTAACAAGGTGGATTGCAGCTGCCTTAACTGAAAGATCAGTTGCATTTCTTTTGGGAACATGGACATCAGAACCAATGCACATTTGCCCGGCTACCCCAGGGTTCTCCATTGTCTATACTTTTTAACATCTGTGCAGCAAAAGTAGCTGCAATTCAACAAACAGGTCTGGGACGAACATTAACTTTTGCCGATGACATACTCATTTACCGGACTGGCTCAAACAGACAGGAAATGGTCAGAAGCATACATTAGAGTCTACAGGCGGTTTCTGAATGGTGTGAGGAAACGTACTCCAAAATCAATCCTAACAAAGCATGTGTGCTATGGTGCTCCCTGAACAACTCCATATTGAAAGCAGATCTCCCAGACAAAAGAAAGAAAACTGCGTAAACATAATTGTGACGTGGAATGGAAATATTGATACAGTAATCTGACAGCCTTTGCTTTCCCATTTAGTGTCTACCATTGGCCAAGCCAAACCACGCAATTTTCTGTTTGTATGACTCACCTTTGAATCCACGCCCTTTTTCTGGGAACATAACAACAGAGTTGTTTACCAACTTTTCGCAACCTACCAGTCTTAACAGGGGAGCGAATCACGTTTGTTTACCTGAGTTTCTCACGCGAGCTGATTTGCCAATTATTGGTCATTAGACAGATCGCACGTGGGATAAACACTTAACCCTTTGATCTTCAGATACAGGGGAACTCTGACGCCGTTTTGCATTTCATCTCGAGAACGCGAGCGATTTCGAAAGAAACCCTGTTATCGGGACGAGGTCTTTGATGTCGGGCAAAGCAGCGCTAGACGAGGAAAACGGTGGCCGTCAGAGAACGTTTCATCTGGTCCACAGTTTCTCAATCCTATGGTTCGCACGTTAATGCGAAATTAACACCATTAGGGATCTGAGAGCAAATGAATAGATATAAGCAGTGGTCCCTTAAACTCACTGATCAGTGTCGCTCAGAATTTTGGATAATCTAAACGCGTTATTCTAGAACCATTATAGGAGTGTGTTAGTAGCATTTCGAGGGGATTGTTTCATTTCTGATCTGTGGTAATAGAAATTAGCATTACGTGATTTAATGTGTTAAGTAAGTTTACCATTATAATTCACTGTGATTTCTAGCGTTAAAACTAGTGAAATAAATAACTATTTTTCTTTGCCAGGTAGGAATGATAATTTTATCACCCGCTTCTCACACCAGAAGATACGGTTTAATGACTGATTAAGTATAAGCGCGACTATAGTGGCCGAATAGGATTCACGTTTATTTTATTTTTGTGTTTTATAGTAAGTGGCTATTGTTATACCTTATGACTAAACTAACAGGCGCCGACAATAAAATAACTATTAACGACAGACGATATTTGTAAGTGCGCGGGGGAAAAAAACTGACCGTATTTAAATGTAAATAAAGTCACCGTGTGCCTTTTATCTGTAAGCAGGACTACCGGAGTGGGAGAGAGATTGTCTCGTCCCCGTCCGTGGGTTTATAGAATAGTTGCATTTCTTTTCATAATGTCTTGTTTATTTCTCCCAGACCTGACAGGGCGGCCAGCGGTTTTTTTTCCCTTGATTATAGTCTCCAGTACGGATGGGATTTATGCTTTCTTCTTCGTGACTTTCGAGTCCATAAGTCCATGCTGTGAACAGGACTGGCTACAAGACACATAAACATTTTAATTATTAAGTTAACTGAACTATCAATTCCCAGATATTTTTTCCAATTTATCAGCCCACGGGAGTGGTATATATATAAAATAATATCAACATCTAACTTTTGACAGACGCAGCACTGGATTCATTCAGAAAGTTGTGCTGTTTCAAAATCAGCACTCACCTTAGAGCCAGCCGATAGGATTTACCATCATCATCATTTTTACATATTGTAACATTTGCCTTAGCAACCAGATGCTTAGCAATACTGGAATTACTTTTCTCCTTTTGCAACTGTGAACGTCAAGAGCAAGTCTTGCTTCAGTAACTATTCGCGGTGCCACCTATTTCATCCAGGGAAAATTACACCACCAAATTTGGCGTCCACCTTGTAATTATTATTCGATATATAGGCTGGACTGGGGCCATATTTGGGCAACCCACCTAACAGTATAGGTTCAGGAACTATTGTAATTTTTTTTCAAGGGATTCAACACCACGAGTGGGTAAGCGAGATTGTTGTGGCCACGCATGAGAGCGAGAGAGAGAGAGAGAGAGAGAGAGAGAGAGAGAGAGAGAGAGAGAGAGAGAGAGAGTGAGAATATTTTTTCTTTTGTTACAATCATTTACTAACTTTTCTTTTTTTATTTCGCTAAACTTGTGTACTTTACTGAGTAGTAATTTAGTGGGGAATTTGTTCTTCGTATTCTATTCTGTAACCTAGTGCTTATCTTTGACCTTTGGGTTATTAACTTCTTTTGGGATCCTTTCTTAACAAGGAGAGGGCACTTATTCGGTGATATTCATATGTCTGTAAACAATGATTTTATTGATTTTTCTATAGGTTTTGATGTTGTAAAAGTTTAATGATAATAAACAACAAAAAGAACTAAACGTTGTGTGTTGGTCAGACCCATACCCAATTTAACCATAGTTTTTTCACGTTTGTGTGTCTTGTTGTCACATAGCTGTGTGTGTATGCGCGTGTATAGTAAACTTATATTTCTCAATATAAGAGGGTGCAAGATTGTCTGTTACTAAATTATAGTCGTACAGATAGGCTGGACTACAGAAACTATTCAGTCCAGACACAGATCTTCTCCTTAACTATTCACTCGTGAAATCTATTTCTTACATTTTAATCTCACATATTTACCACTATCACCTCTGCTCAGACGGGACCATAACTATCTTCTAACCTCTAAACTTTACGACAATAATCATTTCCAGCAATCGGCACTGCAGCAGATTTTATAGTCGACAACGTAAGAGAGAAGTCGACACATTTGAGTATCGATATTTGAGCGAAACGAAAAATTCGGCAATATCAAAAACTAATTCTCGAGCAGTTGTTTCAAACGCACCAACAAGTAGTAAGATGTAAAGCGGCGGAATTAATAACAGCCAGCCTTCCAGGCAGAGATGGCCTTTTGGACTATGACTGAAGCATAATTTCCTTACTAGTTCCTTAGGTCTATACTTCCTTCTTTTTAAAATCAGCTGATAGTTTTGTTAATATAACTCTTGACTCAGAGTGTTGTGGTGAATTTTTTTCAACGTTCTGATGCCCGGTTTGCGAGAAATATATAACTTGTATTTTTAAAACAAACTACACGAACACCAAATTCAAAGCAGATCACAAGTGCAGCTTTTCATAAATACTAAAGAATGTTTATTAGTTCAAAGTACTTAACGATAGGTGTGACCTTAGCAGGCAGTGTAAACCTTCGACTTGGGATTATTGTGGCAGTAAAGGAAGGAAGTGTGAAAAGTCTTACTTGAGTTGGTATAGAGGGGGTAGAAAAGGGGGATGCGCAAAAGGAGGGTTGCGCATAAGAAGGGTCAAAACAGAACAGAGGTTAGGCACGTTTTTCTCAGCATGAGGCAAAAGCGTGATCCAGGCCGAGCAGGACAGGTACTCAAGTAGGAGAGGCAGCCATGTTGATGTCTATAGTGAAGTAGACAAGGTGCTGTGTAATTTCTTAAATACACGGAGACAAGATTGGGTAGCAATAACCCAACATATTGATATTATGAATTCTTGACAAGACTGAAGAACGAAGGAGCGAGTTAGGCTCCACTCAGAAAAGGGTACGTAGAGTAAATTAGTTACGTCCATACCATAGTCCTGTTACTCGGCTAAGATAGTGGCCATCTAGAACCAGGAAAAGGAACAACCCCGGAGGAGTCCGGTTATCACTTCGATAACCCGAACCTAAATCGATAGTATCAATGGACAAGGATTTGTTTAGACGGAGGAAAGGATGTAGATACTAGTAACATCTGAACAATAGTAGATAAAAGGCATTACAATATTGATTATAATTCTCAATGGTGAGCGAGTGTTAAAGAGGAAGTGGGACGGACCAAGATTGTTGGAGGTCCGGTTAACAGCAGTGGTCCTTCTTCTTTGATCCTTAGCCGCCGACCGTCAAAGCAGTCAGTGGTCATCACGCCTAGTGGCGTCTTGTAGGGCAACAACAAATTGATTCCACTTTGCTCGGCCGGTGGCCATCCTTCGTACAGTGCCCTAACTCTGGTTCATTCTTTGCATCTCAGCCTCCACAGTCCTCCGCCAGGTTGTTTTTGGTCTTGTATCATGTTTTGCGGTCAGGACGTCCGTTCTCATGTCAGTGGCTTCCTTTCGGCTTTCACCACTGACAGTCATACGAGCCTCAGACTCCGGATGTCCGTCCCGCAGCAAAGTTTGTTTATTCGTTGTTGTTTCCGTAACTTCAATTTTTTTTTTTTTTACATAGACAGGGGTGTCAGCCCTATGCTAAAACCCCCAACCTGGAGGACCAGGGTGTCTGCTTTAGTCTGACCCCTGCCCGCGCAAACCTGTCCAGCTTGGTAGAACCTTCCAGGAGTAAAACTCCCGCTGGCATAGCTCTGGGGTAATCAGGGTACGCAAGCCGCCATACCTCGACAAGGTATTGACACCGGTGAAGCAGTGGTCCACATTGTAAATAAACAGTATTCCAGTTGACTGTGGCGTTCCCTATTTGTATAGAAGATCTGCTTAGCGTTATGTCGTCGCTCACTCTGTGTGTTGTAACCATTCATTAATCATAGAGTTGATCGCTACCTTCTGAGGCAAAGAAATCCTGGGTAAGCAACGGCCACACAATACGAAACGGTGCAGTGACTGCGCTGTAACATTATCTTAAACTCCAGAGCAGAGATGTACAGTTGTTATTTTAGAGAGGTGACAGGAAGCCGAAGAGCTCAGCTGCATCTTTCATACACCGTTATAGTTGCCTAAATTGTGCACGAAAAAAAAAACTGGAGGCAGCGGAAATGTGGTTTTTGAGAAGGATACTGAGAATATCGTGGACAGAGAAGACAACAAATGCCGAGGTATTAACAGCTGTGGGTGTTAATAGATCGCTCGTCAAAACCATCAGGAAAAGGCAAAAGAAATTTATGGGACATATTAACAGAAGAGGAGGAGTGGAGGAATTAGTCTTATGTGGGAAAATACCAGGTATGAGAGGAAGAAAGAGAAAGATGTATGTGGAAAGCTTAAACAACTGGGCAACAAACAACAGCATGGGCAACAACAACCTCATTAGACTATAAAAAGACAGAGAAGATTGGAGGGTCATGATCGCCAATGTCTGTTCCAGACCAGGCTCCCGAAGAAGAAATTGTGCACAAAGAGAAGACACGAGAGAGAGAAAGAATGGGAGGCTAAAAGTGTTCTTATTTGACTGATTCTGACTGAAGGCCAACAAAAGATAAAACTTGAGGGAATAAGATGACACAATATTATCAAGATCACTGTTCAGTTCCCCACAGAGCATAGGACTTCAGCAAACTTGTGCCTAGTCTTCCTATCTTGTGCCGTCAGCTCAAGTACTTTCTGTGTCTTCTTCATACCCTTCATATCTGTCTCCAGTTCTCTTCTTCGTGTGTTCCTTGGTCTCCCTGTAATTCTCTTACCCTGAGGGACTGGAGAACATGGACTGCCTGGTAATGTTAAGAGCAGGTTTCCTCAATGTGTCCTACCATCTCCAGCTAACAGCAGGTTTCCTCAATGTGTGTCCTACCATCTCCAGCTAACAGCAGTGTTGCGTGATAAATTCTCGCAACATCATTTTATTACAATATCTATTTTATAACGCAAGGGCAACAACTGCTTGAAATTTATAGTTACTTTTCTCGGTAAGCATTTGTCTTCTCGCGTTGGTGTTGAATGCAGTTGAGTTTTTGAGCTGTGGTCATTTTTCGCGCCGGACTGCGCATGACTGGTCTTGCTTTTTGGTCGATCGGTTTCCGCCCACCACTAGTGGAGTGAGCGATTTGGAATGGCGAAAGAGATGCCTCGTTGAAGAGGGGATCTCCGCTATTTTTTGTTCTGTCAGGGATGTGTAGTCCTCTTAATGGATATTTCGTTTATTCGAGATAATACCTCTAGTGTTTCCCACATGTCGGGAGGCGTGATATTTCTGTGTATTTCATGAAAGCAAGGTAAATTGACTTTTTCATTAACTCTATCGATTTTTGGTCGTGAACGATTTCTGGTTCATAGCCTGTCTTCGAAAGTCGTCGTCACGAGATGTTTTCCTAGCTCACATGTCGCTGTATTGTGCTGCATCGGTTGATGCAGGTCCCAAGGACTATTACTTGCTACTTGGTTACCTGAACTAGGTTTGAAAAACCTTTGTTATCTAGAGGATATTTTTGAGGACATTATTTATACTTCGGCAGACGTGTCTGTCTTGCTGAAGTCAGATTAAGGAGAGTGAACTGATCTCATACATCTGGTTATCTCCTGGCTGTTATAGAAAAGGATGGAGTTTTTCACCTGACTACATTTACAGCACTATGAAATATAACATGCATCTGACTCATCATTGTAATGCTGTCTACCGTCTATTGCTGTATTGAATGTTGCTGTGATAATGACTGTTTGATGTGTCTACATATTCGCGTAACCATTTTGTCACTGTGGCGTCCACAATAAATAATGAAGAAAAACGTCAACGGCTGTTTCAAGAATCATTGACTTTATACGTCGTGAGTTTACTGACGTCCTATGTGGATTGCCCTGTTATTTTTGTATGAACATTGTTTGACTGAACACATCTGCACACTACACAAAACCAGACATGCGGATACCATCCATCATCATATGGCATCACGCATCATTTGGTGGCCATAAGCTGGTTTGATTCTGGTACCAGCAAACACGGGGTCCCTTACCCACTTCATTTTCAACAAGAATTTATCAGCATCCTTCAAGAAATTAACATTCTTCAATACAGTCAACATCTTCACCATTTTCAAAGTACTCGGCGTTGCCCGGTAAAAGTCAAAATTTCAATTTTTTGACGGAAACAAGAATTTGACAGTACCCGGCGTTGTTACATGTTGCCGGATAACTCGGACTGCTGTTATCTTTTACGCAAGTCAAGCAAGTTGCTGCTGTCAAGGTTCCAGTGCTGTCGTTTTTGTGAAGGTCAAGTGCCGGTTGAAACGGGTTGTTTTCTGAAGAAGGCCAAGTACCGATTTCCATCAACTTACTTTTGGATTAGAAGGTCAAGTGCCGAAACAACTCAACACACAGTATGTCAGAAGCTCAAGTACCATCGTGTTAGCAGTGGAAGCAGTTCAGATGTGCCATCATCGTTGGAGCTTCGCTCTTTAGGACGTTGATTGACATCCGTTTTTTTGCTGTTCTACGATTGGAAGCCTATAAGTTAAGTGGCCTGTTTGTATGTAAACTGTGCCCTTATACTTCTGCTGAGTCTTCTGTGTATCATCTCATTCTATATGTTATATGTCTATATGTTATTTGTATATTTATATGTTTATATTTCAGCGGGTTCTCGGTTGGGTGGTGTCTCCGTTAGATTATGCCACGTCATAGAGGTCGTCTATTGTGAGCGTTTTCTGTAGGGTTTGCAAATTTCCGATACTGGAATTTGCTAAGCGACTTCTGTTGCTATTTATGTTAGCTGTGATGACATGTTTTAATATTGTTTTCGTTATTATTTCGCATTCTTTAGTTTTGTTTTGATTTGTTTGTATTTGTTAGCCTACTCTTGTCTATAATTTAGTTTCATACAACATTTTTGTTTATACACTGTGGTGTCATGTATTTTGTTTAATTATAGCGCAGATATCGTCACATTTTTTGTGATATTTCATTAATTTCTGCTTTATTTTTAGTTGATTTCTGCGAACGTTTTTGTATTGTTGCTGATCTTTGTTATTGTTTACATTGTTATTGTTTACATTGTTTGCATTGTTTACATTTTCAATGTTTACATTCTGCATGTGTTTACATAGTCATTGTTTACAGTTATAGTAATTAGTTAATGGGCTATGCTAATGCACTGTTACTACTACACTGATGATAAATGAATGATGAATAGTGTCGTGCACTATTGAATGAGAAGTGCACTTATGATCAAGAATTGATTGGTGATATTTCATATACAAGTTCTTTGATTGGAGACTTGTTTCCCACAGAGACTGGGATAATATAAGGTGATGTGAATATACAAGTGCTTAATTAAGACTTGTTACACTTAGGTTTGAAATAAATTAGTTAATTATTTCAGGTTTTGGACGCATATGTTAGACAACATGTCTACATTTGAGCACTTTATTGAGCAGGGTAAATTGCTTGGGAAGACTGGTGATAAGTTAGAAGAATTTGCAACTGCTCGATATGATAAAGCAATGGAAGCTGAACAAAAGAAACTGCAGATGGAAGCTGAACAAAAGAAACTGCAGATGCAGGTGGATGAAAAAAGATTCCAAATGGAAATGGAAAAACAAAAAAAGGGAATCAGAAGCTGAGGAAAGAAAACTCCAGCTAGAGGCTGAAAATAAAAGACTTGAAAAAGAGGCTGAAAATAAAAGACTTGAAAAAGAGGCTGAGAATAAAAGACTTGAAAAAGAAGCTGAGAATAAAAGACTTGAGAAAGAAGCTGAAAGACTTCAAATAGAGGCTCAGGCTGAGGAGAGAAGATTACAGAGAGAATCTGATGAGAGGAAAGAGAAAGCAAAAATGGAACATGAAGAAAAGGTCTTAGCTTTAGAGTTGGAAAAATTGAAATTGATGAACATGAGTAATGGTAATGATTCAAACAAGGGTTCATCTTCTGGTAAGGCTAATAATGATACTTTTAAGATTAAGTTACCAACTTTTAGTCCTTCCAGTGATGACATAATGTTCTATCTGGACAGATTTGAACAAGCATGTACAGCTCATAACATAGACAAAGCAAAATATGTTTATCAGTTATCAGGGATACTGACAGGTAAAGCTCTAAGTATATTAAATATGGTGGATGAACCTGACAAGAACAATTATGAGGTTGTCAGGGCCGCTCTGTTAAAGAAATATCAGCTAACGAAGACGGCTATCGTCTACAATTTAAAAACATGTTACCTGAAAATGGAGTTGAATTCTCCGAGTTTATTGCAAGAATACGCATTACTTTCTCACGATGGGTTGAACTATCTAAGACGGAAAAAACTTATGAAGGACTTATGGACTTAATACTTAGAGACAAAGTCATGTCGTCTGTCAATGAGTCTTTCCTTGCTTTCCTTCATGAACGTAAACCTAAAACAATAAAAGAAATGGAAGATTTCTGTTGCCAATACGTAACTGCGCACCCACACACATAACCATGGGTAACTCTAAGGTGAAAGAAGGTTTACCAGTTGCTTCGGCAGCTCCGTATGGTCAAAACTTTGCTCGTAGATTCCAACAAAATTTTGATAGAAAGAGCAGCGGTAATTTCTGTCAAAATCATGGAAACCAATTTCATGGTGATTCTTCTTCGAAGAATTGGAGACAACCTGATAGTGGTCGTTACTATCACCCTAATAATTATAGGCATTTCAAAAGAGGATATGGTAATAGAGGTTATTCCTGCCGAAGACCTCAGAACCAAACAAATAGATGTTCGCATCAATGTGAACATGATAGTAATCGTGGAAACTGGAATTCGAACCAGGATAACAATTACAATAGAGACAATAATAACTGCAGAGATAATAATAACTCTGATAACTTCAGAGGTAATAATAGTCGGGGTAGATCTCAACACAAAAAAAAAAGAGATATCAGCAGGCTAATGCTGTACAACAGGAAACTGAGGGAGCCTGTAATCATGTTGTTGATAATAAAAACTTTGACGCTGTCACTGGTTCTGCTTTTGACTTTGAGAGAGCAAACAAATGCCCCCAATGCAGTACTTTATTCGAACCGGGTACCATAACTACTTTGAGTTGTGGTCACCCACTTCCCGCTCTTCCTGCTGCTGTTGCGCATGACGGGAGGGGTTCTTTAATTCTACATAAGGGTCTTGTTAATGATACTCCGGTCTCACTACTTTTCGATTCCGGATGCACCATTATTGGTGTTAGACAATCGCTTGTAGATCCATCTTGTGCTACAGGAAGGGTTATTAAATGTGTCACATTTGGCGGCACTCTAGAAAAATATCCTACTGCTGTAATTCGCATTGCCACTCCTTTCTTTACTGGTGATGTGCATGCTTGTCTCTTACCTAATCCTATTGCGGACCTTATTATTGGTCGTATTCACGGAGTTAGGGAGTGTACCCCACAGCAGATTGCTGCTTGGGAAGATAATAACATGCAAGCTACAAATGCAGTAGTTACAAGAGCACAAGCTCTACAAACACCCGAAACATCACTGAATAGTGATAATGAAGTTGATAGCCAAGATAGTCACTTAGTAATCACTCGTGACTCTTTCATAAAATTGCAAGAAGAAGATCCTTCTTTAAAAAAATTCTTCGTTCTTGCGAAGAAAGGTGATCCGAATCAGGATACAAATAGAAAATCTTGGATTGCAATGAGAAACGGCGTACTTGTACGTATGGTACAAGATTCGACTACGTCGGCACATTCGCAAATTCTTGTTCCCAAAGAGCATGAGAGTCCAAATATTGCAACATGCTCATGACTCGCAATGTGCTGGACATATGGGTTTTGCCCGTACGAAGTCGAGAGTCCTTGCGGCTTTCTTTTGGCCTTTTGTCAATAAGGACATTCGTATTTACTGCCGATCATGCAAGGTATGTCAGGAGGTCAAATCTAGAGGACCACGACATGCTGCGCCTATCCAGGCTGCTGACATTCCTATTCGGCCGTTCCAGAAAATGGCCATAGATATTATTGGCCCTTTTAAGGTCAAGTCGGCCAGAGGACATCAGTTTATCCTTACATGTGTCGATATGTGCACACGTTGGCCAGAGGCTATTCCTCTTAAGAGCATATCTACTACAGATATCGCAGATGCTCTTTGGTTGATATTTTCTCGCTTGGGGTTCCCCAGAGAAATATTATCAGACCATGGCACTCAACTCATATCTGACACTATGTCACAGGTAATGTCTACCTTACATATTGAACGATCTCTCAGTAGTATCTACCATCCTATGTCTAATGGGTTAGTTGAGCGTCTGAATAGAACGCTCAAGACTTTGCTTGGTAAGATAACTGAAGATCATCCTCAAGATTGGGACAGGGTTTTACCCGCGGCTCTCTTTGCCTATAGAGAAGTCCCTAATGAACACACAGGATTTTCTCCCTTCGAACTTGTCTTTGGCGCGCGTCCACGCGGCCCTATGTCTTTATTACATGATCTCATCACTGCCGATGATATTAGCGATGAAACTCAATCCTCATATGAGTATGTCATTGCTCTTAGACAAAAGATCATTGAGGCATGTAAGCTAGCAACTGCTTCATCAGAAATTGCTAAAGAGAAGGCAAGGCAGTTTGCTAACAAGAATAGATGTCTACGACAACTTTGTCCAGGTGACAAAGCATTCGTCCTACTCCCCAGTAGGGAAAATAGACTTCTTATTGCATGGAAAGGTCCGTATGCAATAGTCTCTCGGATTTCCGATGTTGACTATGTGGTAGATATTGATGGAAAGCATAAAACTTTCCACATAAACATGCTTTCGGAATTTCACGAACGTCCGGACTATTTGCTGCCTATTTTCCAGGCAACGGATGATGCTCCTGCACCTCACGGTCATTATTCATCCCTGTCTGTCATACAGGATGAGGAAGCTACCTTCTCTGATGTCAACCTTCCCCTTCCAGTGGTTCCATTACATTCCACGGAATCTTGGAAAAACGTTTCTGTTTCTCCTAATCTTTCTGGTGACGAACATCGACGAGACTTGTCGATGTTACAAACATTTCAGGATGTTCTCACTGACATTCCTGGACACACAGATGTCATAGAACATGACATAATTCTTACCGACAATAATCCAATTAGGGTTAGGCCGTATCCTATTCCTATACACTTTCAGTCGCAAGTGGAAAAGGAATTGGATGAAATGATTCAATTAAATATAATTGAACCATCGACTTCACCATATTCTTCTTCCATGGTTATTGTCCGGAAGAAGGATAAGAACATACGAATTTGTGTTGATTATCGCAAATTGAATCAGGTCACAAAGTTCGATGCTGAACCGATGCCTTTGTTAGAAGATCTACTGATTAGACTTTCTAATTCTAGATTCTTCACTAAACTTGACTTGTCTAAAGGTTATTGGCAAGTGCCTTTAGCAATGCATGCCAAACCTCTTACTGCTTTTTCTACACCTAGGGGTCTATTTCAATGGAATGTTATGCCTTTTGGTCTCATGAACGCCCCTGCCACTTTCGTTCGCATGATGCGTCGAATTCTGTCACATCGTTCGGATGTCATCGCATACTTAGATGACATCTGTCTCTTCAGTGATACCTGGGAAGATCACTATTTAGGGTTATATGACTTACTGTCCACTCTACGTGAGAATAATTTGACAGCGAAACCTTCTAAAGCTTTTGTTGGTTTTGGTGAAATCTCTTTCCTGGGTCATCGTGTTGGTCATGGTCTCTTGAAGACAGAAGACCACAATACTTCAAAAATACTGAACATCTCTGTTCCTAAAACGAAGAAACAAGTTAGGAGTCTCTTAGGTTTAATTCAATTTTATGGGAGATTTATTCCAAATTTATCTTCGATCATGGCACCTCTCTCAACATTGTTGAAGAAAGGTTCGCCTAATCTGGTCCGTTGGTCTGAAGAATGCCAATCTTCATTAGACCAAATCAAGAATATATTTTCTTCTCCTCCCATCTTAAGATTACCTACTCTTGATAGGACTTTTGTTCTTCGAAGTGATGCTTCATCCACTGGGATTGGAGCAGCACTGATGCAAGAATATGCAAATACTCTGCATCCTGTTATGTACATTTCTAGAAAACTAAATGCGGCAGAGAGGAACTACTCGGTTTTAGACCGTGAGTTGTTAGCGATGGTTTGGTCAATTCTAAAGCTACAAAGATTCCTCCTGGGCGCACATTTCATTCTAGAGACTGATCAGAAAGCTCTTACAGCTATTCAGACTAAGAATTTGAAGAGTTCGAGATCCACTCGATATGCTATAGCTCTTCAACCTTTTCACTTCACGGTACGAGCTATCCGTGGTGCGGATAATGTGATGGCTGACATTTTGTCTAGATGCCCACATGACTCCAACTAATACTTCTGTCCTATATTCCTATATATTACAGAGTCATAACACACCTATATTACTACAATAGATTAGCACATCTGTACTCACTTTATATGTACACACTATCGTGCTTTGTTGTCATCTTCTTCTGTTCGTTTTTTTAAGATGATAGAGGAGGACTGAGTAGTTAATATAAGGGCCGTTAGTTTACTAAACAGCCACAATTATTAATAATGTATTGTACCTTATGAAGCATATTAGTTATTAATTAGCATTATAATGCTTGTACTTTCTCAGAATGTCATTGTTGAGCTGAGGACTTACCTTACTAGTATCAAGCATGACGAGTTCTAGATTGTGTACTTACCCTCGGAATGCCAGAGCATATGTCCTGGATCGTCATGTAGTTTAACTTTACTATGTACTTATGTCATTACATGTCAAAGAATGTACTATTTAAATTTTCCTATCAGATTTGTACATCCATTTTTAAAGACAATATTAGAGTATGCTGTTTAATGATGATTATGGTAACTTGCATACGTATATTGTGTTTACATGCTAACGTGATGTGTGTTGGTGACACCTCCCCGATGTGAATATTTTTTGAGACATATTTATTTTTCTGTTGAGGTATATCCTCACCAGACACTCTATATTTAGCCTCATGTTAGGCAATTTAATTAATTATCAGCGCATAATTCGTGCGTTTTGAGCCGCTTATCGCATGCTCTTTGATATTTAAAAAAAAAAAATATGTTCCACATTTTTTTTTTTATCGGGAGGAGGTGGTGATATGTTGCGTGATAAATTCTCGCAACATCATTTTATTACAATATCTATTTTATAACGCAAGGGCAACAACTGCTTGAAATTTATAGTTACTTTTCTCGGTAAGCATTTGTCTTCTCGCGTTGGTATTGAATGCAGTTGAGTTTTTGAGCTGTGGTCATTTTTCGCGCCGGACTGCGCATGACTGGTCTTGCTTTTTGGTCGATCGGTTTCCGCCCACCACTAGTGGAGTGAGCGATTTGGAATGGCGAAAGAGATGCCTCGTTGAAGAGGGGATCTCCGCTATTTTTTGTTCTGTCAGGGATGTGTAGTCCTCTTAATGGATATTTCGTTTATTCGAGATAATACCTCTAGTGTTTCCCACATGTCGGGAGGCGTGATATTTCTGTGTATTTCATGAAAGCAAGGTAAATTGACTTTTTCATTAACTCTATCGATTTTTGGTCGTGAACGATTTCTGGTTCATAGCCTGTCTTCGAAAGTCGTCGTCACGAGATGTTTTCCTAGCTCACATGTCGCTGTATTGTGCTGCATCGGTTGATGCAGGTCCCAAGGACTATTACTTGCTACTTGGTTACCTGAACTAGGTTTGAAAAACCTTTGTTATCTAGAGGATATTTTTTGAGGACATTATTTATACTTCGGCAGACGTGTCTGTCTTGCTGAAGTCAGATTAAGGAGAGTGAACTGATCTCATACATCTGGTTATCTCCTGGCTGTTATAGAAAAGGATGGAGTTTTTTTTCACCTGACTACATTTACAGCACTATGAAATATAACATGCATCTGACTCATCATTGTAATGCTGTCTACCGTCTATTGCTGTATTGAATGTTGCTGTGATAATGACTGTTTGATGTGTCTACATATTCGCGTAACCATTTTGTCACTGTGGCGTCCACAATAAATAATGAAGAAAAACGTCAACGGCTGTTTCAAGAATCATTGACTTTATACGTCGTGAGTTTACTGACGTCCTATGTGGATTGCCCTGTTATTTTTGTATGAACATTGTTTTGACTGAACACATCTGCACACTACACAAAACCAGACATGCGGATACCATCCATCATCATATGGCATCACGCATCAAGCAGGTTTCCTCAATGTGTGTTCTACCATCTCCAGCTAACAGCAACTTTCCTCAGGGTGTTTTCTACCATCTCCAGCTAACAGCAGTTTTCCTCAGTGTGTGTCCTACCATCTCCAGCTAACAGCAGGTTTCCTCAATGTGTGTCCTACCATCTCCAGCTAACAACAGCTTTCCTCAGTGTGTGTTCTACCATCTCCAGCTAACAACAGCTTTCCTCAGTGTGTGTTCTACCATCTCCAGCTAACAACAGCTTTCCTCAGTGTGTGTTCTACCATCTCCAGCTAACAACAGCTTTTCTCAGTGTGTGTCCTACCATCTCCAGCTAACAACAGCTTTCCTCAGTGTGTGTCCTACCATCTCCAGCTAACAACAGCTTTCCTCAGTGTGTGTCCTACCATCTCCAGCTAACGACAGCTTTCCTCAGAGTGTGTTCTACCATCTCCAGCTAACAACAGCTTTCCTCAGTGTGTGTTCTACCATCTCCAGCTAACAACAGCTTTCCTCAGTGTGTGTCTGTTAAGAATAGAACTGGTGTAAGGGGCGTAAATCTGGGTGAATTAGTAGCTAAGATAGATTCTGAGTTGGAGCACTTGTTTGCTTGTAGCTATCGAATTATTTAGAGAGTATCTCATGATAGTTTCGAGAGACAGATTACAGACAGCGTGAAAAGCGCTGATATATATATTCTGTAATGTTTGAGCGGAGTGAGAATAGCTCGCGGCTAGGCCGCAGATGATTGATTGACTGAGTTGTGTTGACCGTGGGGAAGTCTCGTGTCTGCTTTTGAGCGGAACGAGTATGTTATCTGGGGAGAGTGTTCCGGGCGTTTTTGACCGGGTAGGAAGACAGTGTTTTTGGGAAGTGTGAAATGCCTGTACAGTGCTGAATTTAAAGTGTCGACGGATTTTTCGCTGTGGGTACAGCGTAGTATGAAACTGCAGCTTGAATTATTGTGGAAGTGTTTATAACTGCAGTGTGCAATCTTTAAAGGCCATTAGTTCCTGTGTGAGGAGTATTGATTAATAAGAGTACTTTAGGCCATGAATCATGATAGCTGCTGAGTGCAGGATTCTTTATAGTGCTACGTTTAATAAGAGTACTTTAGGCCATGAATCATGATAGCTGCTGAGTGCAGGATTCTTTATAGTGCTAAGTTTAATAAGAGTACTTTAGGCCATGAATCATGATAGCTGCTGAGTGCAGGATTCTTTATAGTGCTAAGTTTAATAAAAGTACTTTAGGCCATGAATCATGATAGCTGCTGAGTGCAGGATTCTTTATAACGCTGAGTTTAATATGAGTACTCTAGGCCATGTATTATGATATCATTGTAGCTGCCGAGTGCGCAGTCCTTATGTGGTAATTTATATCTTGTGTTGTGCTGTGAACGGTATTCTATGTGTATTTCATATGAATGTGTTGTGACGTGAATAAACCCATATGAAATGTCACCAGTCGTTTACAACCTTTCATGACTCGTGTGTATACACCTGTGGCGTGAACGACTAAACCAACACACGCACTTAATATTACAGAGGTGACAGGGAACTTAACACGTATACAGAAATAGCCCCGGAGTGGGCGTGGCCTATTTATATCGAGAACCTGTTCATCGCATACCCGTAGACTTGAACACACATACCTTTGAAACATAACCTTATTTGCAACAGTGTCCTACCATCTCCAGCTAACAGCAGCTTTCCTCAGTGTGTGTCCTACCATCTCCAGCTAACAACAGCTTTCCTCAATGTATGTCCTACCATCTCCAGCTAACAACAGCTTTCCCCAGTGTGTGTCCTACCATCTCCAGCTAACAACAGCTTTCCTCAATGTGTGTCCTACCATCTCCAGCTAACAACAGCTTTCCTCAGTGTGTGTCCTACCATCTCCAGCTAACAACAGCTTTCCTCAGTGTGTGTCCTACCATCTCCAGCTAACAACAGCTTTCCTCAGTGTGTGTCCTACCATCTCCAGCTAACAACAGCTTTCCTCAGTGTGTGTTCTACCATCTCCAGCACCTTCTTCTCATCTCTTTTTCCACTGGCACTTGCGTGGTTATTGTCATCAGTTCCACATTAGCGATCTGGCCATACCACTTCAATCCTTCTTCTATTCTACGCAATCTCCCATTTATGAAAGTCTGTAGCTTTTTGGTTTTGGTTTTTGTTGCCCCCCCCTCCCCCCTTCCATGTTTCACAGCCATAAGATAGGATTGACTTGATATTTGAATTGAATGACACAATACAAGAAGAATTTAATACGGTTGGTTGCTGGATATACTAGAATTGCGCATATAGGCAAATACAGTCTACGGGCAACTTGCCAATTGTAACCCATATGTATCAATCACAAACCATATGTTCAGTTGCGATAACAGTAATAGGTGACATAAATTATAAATGTGAGAACTTACACCGTATATGGGCTGCGACCAAACGCACAGGTGATGTTAGTTAGACGAGGACAGGGAGGTGGTGTTTCGTTTCTGGTTATGTTCTCATTGGTTGAACTTGTAGGGGCGACTGTACTTGAAACTGTCTGTGTTCCTGTAATTAAATGTGTCGAGGGTTCAGAGGTTGCATTTGCTGATGTCGCTGATGATGACATTTTATAAAGTAACATTCTTAAAGTAACATCCCTAAAGTAACATTCTTAAAGTAACATTCTTAGAGCAACATTCTTAAAGCAACATTCCTAAAGTAACATTTATAAAGCAACAGTCCTTAAGTAACATTCATAAAGCAACATTCCTAAAGTAACATTTTAAAGTAACATTCCTAAAGTAACATTCTTAATGTAACATTCATAAAGAAACATTCCTTAAGTAACATTCTAAAAGTAACTTTCTTAAAGTAACATTCAGAAAGCAACATTCCTTTAAGTAACTTCCTAAAGTAACATTCTTAAAGTAACATCCCTAAAGTAACATTCCTAAAGTAACATTCAGCGGCTTGTAGTTGTTGTATTTGTAAGCGGTACTACATTAGTTTTAGTAACGACACTGAAGTAGCTGTAGTTAAAAGCGTCACTTTTGGTTTATGCTCTTGTTGAGTTGGTAGTTACATTTGTTAACGTATTTGTAGCACTGGCAGAGTGGTTAGACTGCTTGCCTTTCGTGTCACGGTTACAGGGTTCCAGGAGCGAAAGCTGTTAACGACACGCTTTATTCGACCCAGCTGTAACTAGGTACCTGGCTCTGCTCTTGAGTTAGGAAAGCGAAGGCAGCGAGGATGTGACCTGGCCACCCCACCTCATGAAGCTTGACGTAGGATAGCGAAGTCTGTAACATGCCATACCCCTGCGCCAGTAACTGCTATTTGACTACCTGTACTTTTTAATGAAGGATTCTCTCTGAAGTCTTCGTACCAGCAATTATAGGCGTTATTTTTCTCACTTCTCTCATCGCGTTTTTCTTATTTGAACTTTGGTTAATATATTTTAACAGTGAGCCCCTGTATACACTGGACTATAAACAATATTGTGTAGATTGACTATAAACATTATTCTGTAGACTAGACTATCAACATTTACTGTAGAATGGACTGTGTGAATTATTTTCAGTTCGCTGTTTGTTCATCATTTGAATATTCTGAGTTAAATCATGGATATAAAGACCTGCGTCCTGGTGGATTATTTTCTACTAACACTTTCAGAGTTTTATCGAGTACCGTCTGTCCATGTGGATACTTCTTCTTCTTCGTTCGTCCTGAAAAGGACGTTGGTTGCGTTGTGTCGCCGTTTACAGCGATGCTGCGATATCTGCGCCTTTCGGCCTGACACATCCGACTTCCGCACGTTATTTTTTGGGACCGGGCTTGCCTTCCCTCTTCGATCCCTACTCTCTCGGTCAGACTGCAGTGATGCAGCCTGTTTTCCAAGACCACCACTTGGAGGTGCAGTAGGGTCTTGGTCAGCTCTGGTTCGCTGACCCTGACGCAAGCAGTCAAGCTTTGAGTCGCTGACTGCATTCATCTCTTTTGCTGCGTCTTCGGTCCCCATGTGGATACACTAGAGAACTGTCGTACAGCGGTGTTCTAACTCTTTCATCTTATTACACTATTAATAATACCATACATGTTGTCGCACATGATTACTATAACTGCAATCAAGAACTAAGACATCTAGTACTGTAGAATAGTATTTGTTATTATTAAGTGTGTATTTACTGCAAGTTATCCTCGGGGTAAGACAAAGAAGGAGAGGCCAAAAAGCACGAATTTACAATAGGCATGAAGGGAGATAAACACTGTGTTGTTCCGGGGGGGGGGGGGCTTAAAGAGACAAAAACAGAATAGGTGTACTACACCTCAGGCATGTCGTACAAGGCCACTAATATGGGGTTGTGTGTGTGTGTGTATATATATATATATATATATATATATATATATATATATATATATATATATATATATATATATATATATATACACACACACAGTGGAGACACTTATGTTCATATATAGCCGAACTGCTGAATATAAATGGGGGACAATTCCAGAAATTATTGTATTCCATTATCTAGTAAGAAAAGCAAAAGAGGCAGAGTTATTTGTTTAAAAAAAAAAATAGCAATAATAATAATAATATTTAGCGCCATGATATATATTGGGAACGAATTGCGCGTTCTTTTAACAGGCGCCAATTTTAGTTCCCGGTCCGAAAAAGGATTGCAACGTTGGTTGGAAAAGATGTAACAAAGATGATAGGAAACTCTTTACAGAGCGATACAACAGGAAGCAATCTGATCATCAGAAGCAGTCCCCCCGTCCGACAAGTGTTTCGGCCCAATTACTCCTTTACACTCTACATTCTAAGGGGGGCGGGCCCACTTGGGTCATGACTCCCAAGCGTCTCAGCCTCCTGTTGTCTTGTATCGAAAATGTGTGACCGCTTGGCATACACTACAATTAATACGTGTTAAAAACTACATATAATGAGAATAACAACGTTAAAAGCAGTTAAGACATTTGTGCACAAAATACAGTGTCATGACAAGTTCACGGCTTCGGGAAAAGTTGTCCCAGAACAACAAGATAGTAAGTGCCTGTTTATTGAATGGAAAAATTTGAGAGAAGTTGCAAGTCATGGTTTTTTCCCGTTGCTAAAGTCGAAATAACAGAATGTCGTGTGCAAAAAGGTCGAAAAGCTGAGAAGAGCGTGTGCAAATGTTGATGTTTGGTGCCGAGTGAAAAATAAAGCATCGTGTGAAAATTGGCGGGAAAAAAGAGTGGGCTGTATATAAAGAAGAGACGTGGGCGATTGAGAGGATCCAGGGCTTGTACAGATTTTAGGAGTCGTTAGGCGAGAGAATTTTTACAGAACTTCGTCTTTGAGATTATCAAGACAAGTTGTTTTTTTTTAACTTGACAAGTTTGTCAAGTTAGACCAGTATATTTTAAGTAGACAAGTTTGTGTTTTACTCTATTAGATTGATTATTCCTGTGGATTTCCATTTTCATTTTGTTTTGGATATTCACTACTTTGGGTAAGAAAGAAATAAGTGCTTCATTATTGTGTCAATAACATTGCTGTTCAAATCACGTTAATAAACTATATTTTATTTTTTCTACATTGCTGAGTTTTCGTTGGAATATTACAGCTAGATACATAACCACTATACAAGACATTGCTTTTCACTAACCATAAAAAAGGGTACGAACGAACTCTGGGAAGGAAGAATAAAACAAGGTCAAGAATTACCAACTCAGGCGGACAGACCTGTAACGACTTGAACCAAGAAACGTACAAGAGTTAGCACTCTTCAAAATATTTACCTGCGGTCAACCATTAACGGAACTGACCCGGTCAGCTGACAGACACACACACATTCTTTCATTGATGCCGTAAACACAGCTACGGCTACACAATACTATTTGATGCCGCGACCTGCGCACAAATAGCTGCACGGTCACAAATGAACCCATTTCACTTATGGTAGCAACTTTAATCCACAACTCCGCCAGCCGTGGAGGCAATTGTGAAAGTAACAAAGAGAAGACAAATTATTCCGTTTGCTCCGTAGCACATCACAACTACGGACACACACTGAGTCACCTGCGCGAAGCCGACGAGACTTGACACTGCGCGCTCGCCACTGAAATTCTTCCTGACACCCCTTATAGTATACATCGCCTGTCGCCTCTCAGCCACAGCCCTTTCACTAGTACGCCTAAAAACTCAGCGTATTGTGGACTTAGAAAAATTCCTGGTGTTTTCTGTACAGCAGGGTTTATTGTCACGATTTCCGTTGCCCATTGCGGTTGCTCCACAGCCAGCCTGATGCTTTTTCGGCAGTTTCACTTAGCCTTTTCAGTGCCCTTGTTCTCGACTGTCCCTTCAGCCCCAACAGTTTTAATAGATCATACACTGATGCAGCCACAAGCCCTCTTGCACCCACTTCAACAGCCATGACCCTTGCAGTGAACCCATCGTGTCTCAGATCCGCGGCCAGATCACTATACTTGGCCGCTTTGAACGAATGATGCTCGTCTAATCTGGATTCAAATGGCACGGTCAGTTCAATCAGTATGACCTGAAGCGTTGCTGAAGAATGAAGCACTATATCCGGCCGTCTCCGCGATTTTCTTATACTCTCTGGATATGCCCCTCGTCCAGGTAGGTCTACCTCCATCTCCCAGTCGTTTGCACAGTAAAGAATAGATGGTAAACTGCTACCAGGTTTACTCGGTTTGGGGTGTGCTGACTTTCCTGCCCTCAGAAAGTAAGTATTTGCGGTGCTCGGCCCGGGTTTGCTATTCGCCTTCATCCTTGCCAGATCTATTGTCGCAGCAAGCTCATTTAGCACTTTGTTATGGCGCCAAGTGTATCGCCCTTGCCCTAATGACACCTTACATGCTAAGAGCACGTGTTCGAGTGTCTGCTTCCCCTGGCACAGGGGGCACTGCTTATCATCCGACTTTCTCCATTTCACAAGGTTGGTGGCCGACGGTAGCAGGTCATACATTGATCTAACCACGAAGCTGAGCCTAAGAGGTGCCATATGCCATATATCATTCCATGTCAAGGACCTCTGCAGGGCTCCTTCCCATGTAGTCCATTGGCCTTGTTGGACCTGCTGCACAGCTTTTTGCAACCTCTTATCATTCTCAGCTCCTCGTATCTCCTGAACTATCATGTCTCTGCGCTCCCTGCTTGATGCCTTGGACCACCAGCGGATGTCTCCATGACCAAATCCCCGTCTATTCGTTTGTGTGTATCCGATTACCTCCCTCAGTTTGAGTGACTCTTGGGCAGCATCAACAGCTTCTTCCACTCTCCACTTCCTTTCCGTTTTCAGTGTGGGCTGAATGGACTTAACCACGTCATCAGCTGACTCGCGTAGCATCATTGCAAGCCTTGCCTTTCCAACTTTGTACTCTTCAACAACTGACTTGAAAGGAAGCAGAAGTTTTGACTTTTTGCAGTACAGTGCTACATCTGACAGACCTGGTGGTACCCCTAGCCACTTTCTCATGAACTTGTTGACCTTCTGCTCTATAGCTTCCACTGTACTTGTGCTTATTTCATATATAAGCAGTGGCCACAGCAACTTCGGTATCAACATGAACTGGAGGCACCACAGTTTGAACTTTCCCAGGAGTCTGCTTTGGTCTATGATCTGTAGCCCTCTGTCTGCCATTTCTATTGTCTGTTGCACTGCCTTCGAGTCTTGTAATGAGGCATCGTACACCCTGCCAAGACTTTTAACAGGTTCCTCAATGACAGTAGGGATTCTTTGGTTGGAAACCATGAATATGTCCTCTGCTATCTTCCCTTTCCTGACTGATAGGCTTCTCGACTTCTTGGGTTTGAAGCTCATTCTGCACCAGCTGACTAGTTCATCCAGGCGTTCTAACATCATCCGGGCCTGATGTTCATCTGATGTCAGAATTGTTGTGTCATCCATGAATGCTTTGAGCGGTGGCATGTGACACATTCCACCGAGCTTTGGACCTATAGCCATTCCTTCAGCCGCATTGAGGATTACCTGCATAGCCATCACGAATAGTATCGGAGAGATGGTACACCCCATCGCAATTCCAACTTCAAGGTCAATCCACTTCGTTGTGTACTCTCTGGTTGAAAATCTGACAGCAAACCCTGCGAAATACAGCTTCAGCATTGCTGCAATCTCTTGTGGAACATGATACATTTCTAGGGCCTGCCACAACACCTGGTGTGGAACGGATCCATAAGCATTCGCTAGATCCAACCAGATTACATGGAGGTTTGTTCTGTCAGACTTTGCCTTTTGGATTGCTTCCTAGATCATTATGGCATGCTCTAGACATCCTGGTGTACCTGGGATACCTCCTTTCTGAATGGTAGTGTCAATGTACCCATTTGCCAGGAGGTATGTAGTGAGTCTTTTCGCCATCACTGAGAAGAATATCTTCCCTTCCACATTGAGTAGTGAGATTGGCCTGAACTGACTGATGTCTGTGGAATTTCGCTCCTTCGGGATGTAGACTCCGTTTGCCTTTTTCCATTCCTTGCTTACAAGCTGGGTTTTCCACGCATTCTTCAGTAAACGAAGCAGTCGTTTGAGCACTTCAGGGTATCTCTTATACACCACATATGGAACACCATTAGGACCTGGAGCTGATTTGCACCGAGCTTTCTGGACAATGCTTTCTACCTCTTGCACCGTTGGGGGCTTGTTGTTAAATTCAGCTCCTGGCTTACTCGGCCATTTAAGGCCTGCCATGCTGCTGAGCGGCTCATCTCTGCGACCATCTGAATATGTCATTCTAAGGTGTTCTTCCAGGTCTTCTTTCTTGATGTTTAGCGTACCCGACCGTGGCTGCTCAAACAGTTCTTTGGCAAACTTGAAGGGCTCCCTGAAGAATTTTTCCCTATCCCTTCGAGTCTTCCTTCTCTTCCTGCACAACCTTTCTGCTCTACAAAGGGCATTATGTTGGCCTTTCAGGTGCTCCCACACCTGTCGTAACCCTTCCTTCTCTGTGGCAACTGCGTTCTTGAAAAGTTTTCCGGCATGCTTCTTCTGTTTCCTGATTTCTTCTATTTTAATTTGTCTTCTACTTTTTCGTGGTGGGTTACTTTCCCTTGCCTCCCTCACTCCGAACACTTTGCGACAGTGCAGATATATTACGTCGCCGAAGATTTCCAGCTTCTTCTCCAAAGTTATCTGCTTCAGGTTGTTATCCAACTCTTTTGCCAAGGCTTCGTCCAGCTGTTCCCAAAGCCCTTTTGCACTGGCAGGTGGAAACTTGATTGCATCTCTCTTCCCGTCCAAGAAGTGTGTGAGATTATCATCAGGCAGATCAACTTGAATGTACTCAGCACTGTGGATTGACTCCTGGCTGCGTTCTTCTAATGTCTTATCCGTCGAGACAGAGCGCTGTTGATCTCCCCCAGATGACCTCCCACACCCCATTTTCGTTCGGTGGATTTTCATTCCTCTCTGAGTAGAGAATTCCCTACCACAGGCACATGGAAATTCCAGCCGTTGTTCAGAGCTCGAAGTCCGTGTAACGGGTCTGGTCGATTCCAATGAGGCGCCTGTGGATTCATCATTCTCCCCCCCCCCTCCCCCCCCCCCTTTCGGTGAATCCTGGGGGCATCTATCATTTTTGGGTCCTGTAGCAAATGAATACAGCTTACGGGGTGCTAACCCGGTCAGCCGGTTTCTAGTCTTTCCCAGTATCATCTGTCTTTCCAGAAGTCAATCGGTCTTTTCCCGATCGTCACTGGTTTGACCATGTAACTATGATAGGAAACTCTTTACAGAGCGATACAACAGGAAGCAATCTGATCATCAGAAGGAGTCCCCCCGTCCGACAAGCGTTTCGGCCCTACATACTCCTTTACACTCTAACATAATACGTAATCTTCGTCAGGGAGAAATAACAGAAATCTATTGTAAGGGAACGTAAAAGTTTTTTTTTGTTTTTTTAATTTTTTTCTGTGATTATTTATTATATTTGTCAGCTCTTTACATCTTCGTCGTCACATGGTTTTGACCATGGGGGGGGATAGGAAACTCCAGTTTTACAGTCACAGAAGGAGTCCGGCCCTACGTAATCTTCGTCATCACAGTATTTTTTTTTTGTTTTTTTAATTTTTTTCTGTGATTATTTATTATATTTGTCAGCTCTTTACATCCACGTTTATCACAGATTCCTTGTTTATAATTGTCTGTGCGTGTGTTTTTTTTAATAAATGCCTAGGTTGCTGCTGTTACATCTGCATGCATTTTATTATTAAATTTTTATGCATTAGTTAATCATCATCATCTACTTTTTCGTTCCTTATGGATGACAAAGCCACCACTGCTGGCTGCCCACTTGTGGAAGCCTACGCCAAAGCATAAACTCGTGCAGCGGTGTTTTCTGTGGCAATTAGTTTTAGTGATTAGGCGGCATGCTCTTCAAACTGCATATGGGACCGAAGACGCATCAAGAGAGATAAATGCAGTCAGCGACTCAAAGCTTGACTGCTGGCGTCAGGGTCAGCGAACCAGAGCTGACCAAGACCCTACTCCACCTCCACGTGGTGGTCCTGGAAGCAGGCTGCATCACTGCAGTCTGGCTGAGAGAGTAGGGATCGAAGAGGGAAGGCAAACCCGGCCCCAAAAAATGCCGTGCTGATGTCGGATGTGTCGGCCGAAAGGCGCAAATATCGCAGCTTCGCTGTAAGCGGGCACAACGCAACCAACGTCCTTTTCAGGACGAACGAAGAAGAAAGAAGAAACTGCATATTAGTGGCGTCCTACAACATGCATGAGAGAACAATAGTTCTAGTCCTTTCTGTCTCCCCAGAGACGCCCTGCTTCATCAAGTACTATGCCGGGTGGCATAGGCGATCATGTCTATCCACTTCTTATCTCCAATAATAGTTATAAATTCTGTTGTTGACTTCTTTCCATACCCTCATGTCAAACTGTCCAGTATCGCCTCTCTTTGTCGTCCTCTCTCTTTTCTTCAGTAACGATATATTTCATCTTTCTTCTTTTTATAACATGCCAAAATAAAGTGGATTGCTTCATTCTAAAATGAGGAATAATCTACCCCTGCGTAATAGCTTCTTTTTGGAGATTCCTCATAACTCGTTTTAACTGTCCATGGTATGTTTAACATTCTTCTGTAACACCATATTTACCATATTCTGTAACACCATGTTTGTCTCATATTAATTTACTGTTTACAGGCCTCGTGTTTCCCTTCCTTATGTGTTATAAATGTTTATACAATACCAAACCTACCCTCTGTCCTGTTCTTACTGTTCTAAGTCTACTATCATTTACTGGACAGAGTATTAAGGTCTTTGTCTTGTGTGGACTGGCCTATACTGTATAATAGGGGAACAACAGAAGTGATTGCGTCATTAATAGGCTGAACTGCCCATGGTAAACTTCCGGTGTTATGTCTTGCGGTTCGCACTAATGACCTGTCATCGAAGCATCATTTTTTGGTGATGCGTAGATGGCAGGAAGGATAGTGCGATTCGCTTGCATAGCTAAGCGGGGTTGTCGCACTGAAGGTCCGGGGTTCGAATCCTGGGTAAGCCACTCATGTCTGTTGTTTTTCTGTTGTCTAGTGTTCTAGTTCTCCCATTCCTGCGAGTGCCTGATAACATACCTTTATGTTTGTCTCATATTAATTTACTGTTTACAGGCCTCGGGTTTCCCTTCCTTATGTGTTATAAATGTTTATACAATACCAAACCTACCCTCTGTCCTGTTCTTACTGTTCTATGTCTACTATCATTTACTGGACACAGTATCAAGGTCTTTGTCTTGTGTGGACTGGCCTATACTGTATAATAGGGGAACAACAGAAGTGATTGCGTCATTAATAGGCTGAACTGCCCATGGTAAACTTCCGGTGTTATGTCTCACGGTTCGCACTAATGACCTGTCATCGAAGCATCATTTTTTTGTTGATTCGTAGATGGCAGGGAGGATAGTGTGATTCGCTTGCATAGCTAGGCGGGGTTGTCGCACGGAAGGTCCGGAGTTCGAATCCTGGGTAAGCCACTCATGTCTGTTGTTTTTCTGTTGTCTAGTGTTCTACTTCTCTATTTCCTGATAACATACCTTTATGTTTGTCTCATATTAATTTTCTGTAACACCACATCTGTGTGGCCTCTGGTGTTTTCCTACCTGTTTACTAATTGTTCATGGTTCACTTCCGTACGTCACGATTGATTCCATATAACATTTAAGAACTCTCGTTCTTACTTCCATTGACAAAGAATTGTTACACAAAATAATTTTCATTTTATGTTGCTGTTTGTAACATGCAAGATTGACAAATATGATAAACAAATAGCGGTGGACGAGAAATAAACACAACAGTAAGCAAATCCAATATCATAGCTGGAAGACGCTGGAGTTGGGCTGGCCACGTCCTCAGAAGAGACCCTGATGCCATCACAAGAACAGATATGCTGTAGACCCCTGAAGGACAGCGAAAGAGAGGCTGACCAGAAACAACTTGGCGGAGAACTGTGGAGGTCGAGATGCAATGAATGAACCAGAGCTGGGGCACTGCATGAAGGATGGCCGCGGACCGATCAAAGTGGAAGCAGTTTCACGCTGCCCTACTAGACGCCACAAGATGTGATGACCACTGATTGGTTTTACAGTTTGGTGGCTAAGGATCACAGAAGAAGAAGAAGAAGCAAATCCAAGCGATATAACAGTGTAAATAAATAATAAACAGAAAGACAGACAGACAAAAGAACAGACAGAAAGAGAAACAGACATTCAGACAGGCAGACAGAGAGATATGAACACAGATTAAGTAAGCTCTTACCGTTTCCTGTCGTAGAAGAATTAGGAGCACTTGGCGATGAGGCTGTAGTGGATCTATTCGAAGATGTTGGAGTTGTATTGGCTGGTGCTGGTGTGGTTGTAGTTGATGAGTTGTCGGGTGCACTAGTTGCATTGACTGGTGCTGGTGTGGTTGTAGCTGATGAGTTGTCAGGTGCACTAGATGCATTGACTGGTGCTGGTGTGGTTGTAGTTGATGAGTTGTCGGGTGCACTAGTTGCATTGATTGGCGCTGGTGTGCTTGTAGCGGATGAGTTGTCAGGTGCACTAGTTGCATTGACTGGTGCTGGTGTGGTTGTAGCTGATAAGTTGTCAGGTGCACTAGTTGCATTGAATGGTACTGATGTGCTTATAGCTGATGAGTTGTCAGGTGCACTGGTTGCATTGGCTGGTGCTAGTGTGGTTATAGCTGATGAGTTGTCAGGTGCACTGGTTGCATTGGCTGGTGCTGGTGTGCTTGTAGTTGATGAGTTGTCAGGTGCACTAGTTGAATTGAATGGTGCTGGTGTGGTTGTAGCTGATGAGTTGTCAGGTGCGCTAGTTGCATTGACTGATGCTGGTGTTGTTGTAGTTGATGAGTTGTCGGCTGCACCAGTTGCATTGACTGGTGCTGGTGTAGTTGTAGCTGATGAGTTGTCAGGTGCACTAGTTGCATTGGCTGGTGCTGGTGTGGTTGTAGCTGATGGAGTATCAGGTGCACTAGTTGCATTGAATGGTGCTGGTGTGGTTGTTGCTGATGAGTTGTCAGGTGCACTAGTTGCATTGACTGGTGCTGGTGTGGTTGTAGCTGATGAGTTGCCAGGTGCACTAGTTGCATTGACTGGTGCTGCTGCTGGTGTGGTTGTAGCTGATGAGTTGTCGGGTGCACTAGTAGCATTGACTGGTGCTGTTGTGATTGCAGCTGATGAGTTGTCAGGTGCACTAGTTGCATTGAATGGTACTGATGTGCTTATAGCTGATGAGTTGTCTGCTGCACTAGTTGCATTGACTGGTGCTGGTGTGGTTGTAGCTGATGAGTTGTCAGGTGCACTGGTTGCATTGGCTAGTGCTGGTGTAGTTGTAGCTGATGAGTTGTCAGGTGCACTAGTTGCATTGACTGGTGCTGGTGTGGTTGTAGCTGATGAGTTGCCAGGTGCACTAGTTGCATGACTGGTGCTGGTGTCAGCTGATGCAGGTGCACTAGTTGCATTGACTGGTGCTGGTGTGGTTGCAGCTGATGAGTTGTCAGGTGCACTAGTTGCATTGACTGGTGCTGTGTGGTGTGGTTTGTAGGTGCATTTGCATGAGTTGTCGCTGATGAGTTGTCACTAGTTGCATTGACTGGTGCTGGTGTGTTGTAGCTGATGAGTTGTCAGGTGCACTAGTTGCATTGAGTTGTCTGGAGTTGTCAGGTGCACTAGTTGCATTGACTGGTGCTGGTGTGGTTTGTAGCTGATGAGTTGTCAGGTGTACTAGTTGCATTGACTGGTGCTCTGATGAGTTGTCAGGTGCACTAGTTGCATTGACTGGTGCTGGTGTGGTTGTAGTTGATGAGTTGTCGGCTGCACTAGTTGCATTGACTGGTGCTGGTGTGGTTATAGCTGATGAGTTGTCAGGTGCACTGGTTGCATTGGCTGGTGCTGGTGTGCTTGTAGTTGATGAGTTGTCAGGTGCACTAGTTACATTGACTGGTGCTGGTGTGGTTGTAGCTGATGAGTTGTCAGGTGCACTAGTTGCATTGACTGGTGCACTGTGTTGCATTTGTCAGGTGCACTGGTGCTGGTGTGCTGGTGTGTAGTTGTAGCTGATGAGTTGTCAGGTGCACTAGTTGCATTTACTGGTGCTGTTGTGGTTGTAGCTGATGAGTTGTCAGGTGCACTGTTGCATTGGCTGGTGCTGGTGTGGTTGTAGCTGATGAGTTGTCAGGTGCACTAGTTGCATTGACTGGTGCTGGTGTGGTTGTAGCTGATGAGTTGTCAGGTGCACTAGTTGCATTGACTGGTGCTGGTGTGGTTGTAGCTGATGAGTTGTCAGGTGCACTAGTTGCATTGACTGGTGCTGGTGTGGTTGTAGCTGATGAGTTGTCAGGTGCACTAGTTGCATTGACTGGTGCAGCTGATGAGTTGTCAGGTGCACTAGTTGCATTGACTGGTGCTGGTGTGGTTGTAGCTGATGAGTTGTCAGGTGCACTAGTTGCATTGATGGTGCTGGTGTGTTATAGTGATGAGTTGTCAGGTGCACTAGTTGCATTGACTGGTGCTGGTGTGGTTGTAGTTGATGAGTGTCAGGTGCACTGTTGCATTGGGTGCTGGTGTGTTGTAGCTGATGAGTTGTCAGGTGCACTAGTTGCATTGACTGGTGCTGGTGTGGTTGTAGCTGATGAGTTGTCAGGTGCACTAGTTGCATTGACTGGTGCTGGTGTGGTTGTAGCTGATGAGTTGTCAGGTGCACTAGTTGCATTGACTGGTGCTGGTGTGGTTGTAGCTGATGAGTTGTCAGGTGCACTAGTTGCATTGACTGGTGCTGGTGTGGTTGTAGCTGATGAGTTGTCAGGTGCACTAGTTGCATTGACTGGTGCTGGTGTGGTTGTAGCTGATGAGTTGTCAGGTGCACTAGTTGCATTGACTGGTGCTGTTGTGGTTGTAGCTGATGAGTTGTAAGGTGCACTGGCCGCATTAGCTGCTGCTGGTGTGGTTGTAGCTGATGAGTTGTCAGGTGCACTAGTTGCATTGACTGGTGCTGGTGTGGTTGTAGCTGATGAGTTGTCAGGTGCACTAGTTGCATTGACTGGTGGTGGTGTGGTTGTAGCTGATGAGTTGTCAGGTGCACTGGTTGTATTGGCTAGTGCTGGTGTAGTTGTAGCTGATGAGTTGTCAGGTGCACTAGTTGCATTGACTGGTGCTGGTGTGGTTGTAGCTGATGAGTTGTAAGGTGCACTGGCCGCATTAGCTGCTGCTGGTGTGGTTGTAGCTGATGAGTTGTCAGGTGCACTAGTTGCATTGAATGGTACTGATGTGCTTATAGCTGATGAGTTGTCTGCTGCACTAGTTGCATTGACTGGTGCTGGTGTGGTTGTAGCTGATGAGTTGTCAGGTGCACTAGTTGTATTGGCTGTTGCTGGTGTGGTTATAGCTGATGAGTTGTCAGGTGCACTAGTTGCATTGATTGGTGCTGGTGTGGTTGTAGCTGATGAGTTGTCAGGTGCACTAGTTGCATTGACTGGTGCTGGTGTGGTTGTAGCTGATGAGTTGTCAGGTGCACTAGTTGCATTGACTGGTGCTGGTGTGGTTGCAGCTGATGAGTTGTCAGGTGCACTAGTTGCATTGACTGGTGGTGACGCGGTTGTAGTTGATGAGTTGTCGGCTGCACTAGTTGCATTGACTGGTGCTGTTGTGGTTGTAGCTGATGAGTTGTCAGGTGCATTAGTTGCATTTTCTGGTGCTGGTGTGGTTATAGCTGATGAGTTGTCAGGTGCACTAGTTGCATTGACTGGTGCTGCTGCTGGTGTGGTTGTAGCTGATGAGTTGTCAGGTGCACTAGTTGCATTGACTGGTGCTGGTGTGCTTGTAGTTGATGAGTTGTCAGGTGCACTAGTTACATTGACTGGTGCTGGTGTGGTTGTAGCTGATGAGTTGTCAGGTGCACTAGTTGCATTGACTGGTGCTGGTGTGGTTATAGCTGATGAGTTGTCAGGTGCACTGGTTGCATTGGCTAGTGCTGGTGTGGTTGTAGCTGATGAGTTGTCAGGTGCACTAGTTGCATTGACTGGTGCTGGTGTGGTTATAGCTGATGAGTTGTCAGGTGCACTGGTCGCATTAGCTGCTGCTGGTGTAGTTGTAGCTGATGAGGTGTCAGGTGCACTAGTTGCATTGACTGTTGCTGGTGGGGTTGTAGCTGATGAGTTGTCAGGTGCACTAGTTGCATTGACTGGTGCTGGTGTGGTTGTAGCTGATGAGTTGTCAGATGAACTAGTTGCATTGACTGGTGCTAGTGGGGTGGTAGCTGATGAGTTGTCAGGTGCACTAGTTGCATTGACTGGTGCTGGTGTGTTTGCAGCTGATGAGTTGTCAGGTGCACTAGTTGCATTGACTGGTGGTGATGTGGTTGTAGTTGATGAGTTGTCGGCTGCACTAGTTACATTGACTGGTGCTGTTGTGGTTGTAGCTGATGAGTTGCCAGGTGCATTAGTTGCATTCACTGGTGCTGGTGTGGTTATAGCTGATGAGTTGTCAGGTGCACTAGTTGCATTGACTAGTGCTGGTGTGATTGCAGCTGATGAGTTGTCAGGTGCACTTGTTGCATTGGAAAGTGCTGCTGTGGTTGTAGCTGATGAGTTGTCAGGGGCACTAGTTGCATTGACTGGTGCTGATGTGGTTATAGCTGATGAGTTGTCAGGTGCACTGGTTGCATTGGCTAGTGCTGGTGTGGTTGTAGCTGATGAGTTGTCAGGTGCACTAGTTGCATTGACTGGTGCTGGTGTGGTTGTAGCTGATGAGTTGTCAGGTGCACTAGTTGCATTGACTGGTGCTTTTGTGGTTGTAGCTGATGAGTTGTCAGGTGCACTGGTCGCATTGGCTGGTGCTGATGAGGTTGTAGCTGATGAGTTGTCAGGTGCACCAGTTGCATTGAATGTTGATGGTGGGGTTGTAGCTGATGAGTTGTCAGGTGTACTAGTTGCATTGACTGGTGCTGGTGTGGTTGTAGCTGATGAGTTGTCAGGTGCAATAGTTGCATTGACTGGTGCTGGTGTGGTTGCAGCTGATGAGTTGTCAGGTGCACTAGTTGCATTGACTGGTGGTGATGTGGTTGTAGTTGATGAGTTGTCGGCTGCACTAGTTGCATTGACTGGTGCTGTTGTGGTTGTAGCTGATGAGTTGTCAGGTGCATTAGTTGCATTAACTGGTGCTGGTGTGGTTATAGCTGATGAGTTGTCAGGTGCACTAGTTGCACTGACTGGTGCTGCTGCTGGTGTGGTTGTAGCTGATGAGTTGTCAGGTGCACTAGTGCTGGTGTGGTTGTAGCTGATGAGTTGTCAGGTGCACTAGTTGCATTGACTGGTGCTGGTGTGGTTATAGCTGATGAGTTGTCAGGTGCACTGGTTGCATTACCTGGTGCTGGTGTGCTTGCAGTTGATGAGTTGTCAGGTGCACTAGTTGCATTGACTGGTGCTGGTGTGGTTGTAGCTGATGAGTTGTCAGGTGCACTAGTTGCATTGACTGGTGCTGGTGTGGTTGTAGCTGATGAGTTGTCAGGTGCACTGGTTGCATTGGCTAGTGCTGGTGTAGTTGTAGCTGATGAGTTGTCAGGTGCACTAGTTGCATTTACTGGTGCTGTTGTGGTTGTAGCTGATGAGTTGTCACGTTCACTAGTTGCATTGACTGGTGCTGGTGTGTTTGCAGCTGATGAGTTGTCAGGTGCACTAGTTGCATTGACTGGTGGTGATGTGGTTGTAGTTGATGAGTTGTCGGCTGCACTAGTTACATTGACTGGTGCTGTTGTGGTTGTAGCTGATGAGTTGTCAGGTGCATTAGTTGCATTCACTGGTGCTGGTGTGGTTATAGCTGATGAGTTGTCAGGTGCACTAGTTGCATTGACTAGTGCTGGTGTGATTGCAGCTGATGAGTTGTCAGGTGCACTTGTTGCATTGGAAAGTGCTGCTGTGGTTGTAGCTGATGAGTAGTCAGAGGCACTAGTTGCATTGACTGGTGCTGATGTGGTTATAGCTGATGAGTTGTCAGGTGCACTAGTTACATTGACTGGAGCTGGTGTGGTTGTAGCTGATGAGTTGTCAGGTGCACTAGTTGCATTGACTGGTGCTGGTGTGGTTGTAGCTGATGAGTTGCCAGATGCACTAGTTGCATTGACTGGTGCTGGTGTGGTTGTAGCTGATGAGTTGTCAGGTGCACTAGTTGCATTGACTGGTGCTGGTGTGGTTCCAGCTGATGAGTTGTCAGGTGCACTAGTTGCATTGACTGGTGGTGATGTGGTTGTAGTTGATGAGTTGTCGGCTGCACTAGTTGCATTGACTGGTGCTGTTGTGGTTGTAGCTGATGAGTTGTCAGGTGCATTAGTTGCATTGACTGGTGCTGGTGTGGTTATAGCTGATGAGTTGTCAGGTGCACTAGTTGCATTGACTGGTGCTGCTGCTGGTGTGGTTGTAGCTGATGAGTTGTCAGGTGCACTAGTTGCATTGACTGGTGCTGGTGTGGTTGTAGCTGATGAGTTGTCAGGTGCACTAGTTGCATTGACTGGCGCTGGTGTGGTTGTAGCTGATGAGTTGTCAGGTGCACTAGTTGCATTGACTGGTTCTGATGTGGTTGTAGCTGATGAGTTGTCGGGTGCACTAGTTGAATTGACTGGTGCTGGTGTTGCTGTAGCTGATAAGTTGTCAGGTGCAATAGTTGCATTGACTGGTGCTGGTGTGGTTGTAGCTGATGAGTTGTCAAGTGCACTAGTTGCATTGACTGGTGCTGGTGTGGTTGTAGCTGATGAGTTGTCAAGTGCCCTGGTTGCATTGAATGGTGCTGGTGTGGTTGTAGCTGATGAGTTGTCAAGCGCACTAGTTGCATTGACTGGTGCTGGTGTAGTTGTAGCTGATGAGTTGTCAGGTGCACTAGTTGCTTTAACCGGTGCTGGTGATGTTACAGTTGACGAATTGTCGGGTGCATTAGTTGCTTTGACCGGTGCTGGTGATCTTACAGCTGAAGAGTTGTCAGGTGCATTAGTTGCATTGGCAGGTATTGTTGAGGTTACAGCTGAAGAGTTGTCAGGTGCATTAGTTGCTTTGTCCGGTGCTGGCGATTTTACAGTTGAAGAACTGTCAGGTGCATTAGTTGCATTGGCAGGTGCTGATGATGTTACAGCTGAAAAGTTATCAGGTGCATTAGTTGTTTTGACCGATGCTGGTGATGTTACAGCTGAAGAGTTGTCAGGTGCATTAGTTGCATTGGTTGGTGCTGGTGATGTTACAGTCGAGGAATTGTCAGATGCACTAGTTGCTTTGACCGGTGCTGTTGACGTTACAGCTGAAGAATTATCAAGTGCACTTTTTGCATTGTTGTCATGTGTATTAGTTTCATTGGATGGTGATGTGACAGCTGATGAATTATTAGGTGCATTTGTTGGACTGGATAGTGCTGGTGATGTGACAGCTGAAGAATTTACAGGTTCATTAGTTGCATTGGATGATGTTGGTGATGTGATATTTAAAGAATTGTCAGATGCATTAGTTGCATAGGATGGGGATGGTGAGGTCCAGTTGAAGAGTTGCCAGTGCCTTAGTTGCATAAGATGGCGATATCGAGGTTACAAGTGAAGAATTGCTAGGTGCATTAGTTTCATAGGTTGGTTATGGTGATGTTATAGTGGAAGAGTTGCCAGAAGCATTAGTTGCATTAGATGGTGATGTGACAGTTGAAGAATTGTCAGGTACATTAGTTGTATTGGATAGTGCTGGTGATGGTAAGGTTACAATTTATGAATTATCAGGTACATTAGTGTCTTTGGATGGTGCTAGTGATGTGACTGTTGAAGAGTTGCCAGGTGCACTAGTTGCATTGGATGGTCCTGGTGATGTGACAGCTGAACAATTTTTAGGTATATAATGGGCTCAACAACCATAATGAATGTACAATACATCTGTATTTTGACAACTCATATAAGATATTTTGTCAGAGAGAATTATTCTGGAAGAGAAATAATTTAAAGAAGGAGTAATTAAGAAATATTTAGTACAGGGCATGAGGACATGACCGTTTCAATGGATTAGCAGGAAACGTAGGCTGGTCAGATCTTTGAACGCGCAGAGAAAATTAACCAATAGGCATCCCTAATTCAGAGACACGACCCTTATTATGGTCGTGAAGATCTTCAGGAAGGTCGCGGAAAAGTATGAAAAAAATAAAAAGCGTAAGTGTTGCTAGCAGTGAAAATAATATTAAAAGAAACATTGTGTCGCCAGCAAAGAAAGTTTGAGAAGCATTGCTATAGTGGTTAACACATGAAGATTGAAATTAAAAGGATGTATGCAACGGTGATGGTCCCTTCTAAACACTACTCTTAAGGCAGTAGCTATATCGCGGATTCTATCCCATAGGACGGTGACTGTAAATACATCTGGCTATTTCATACGGGGAATGTGAAGGACATATCTGGTGGAATGTAAAATTTCTCAGCTATTGAGTTGGACAGATTTGACTATCGTGTTGAATGCTCATTCATCCATAACCACCAAATCTCTATGAAGCGTAGTTTTTCAATATTTTCACGTCATGGCTTCCTAATTTGTGCCTTTAGTTCAATGTACGCGTATGTCCATGTCTTCTTTTTCCATTTTAAGCCTGTCCCCAATTCTCTTCTCTCTCTCTCTCTCTCTCTCTCTCTCTCTCTCTCTCTCTCTCTCTCTCTCTCTCTCTCTCTCTCTCTCTCTCTCTCTCTCTCTCTCTCTCTCTATTTTTCTTAACATGCGGTATCCAGAATAAGAACTGTTTTGTAACGCTGCTATCTGGTTTTCTCACTGTGTATACATTCCAACGCCAACACTCACCCGTTTCTGAAAGTCTGCAATTTCTTGCTTGCCCTTTTAATTGTTCTCCACGTTTCAGAGCCATATAATGTGATTGCCTGGATACTTGTATGGACTAATTTTATGTTTGTGTTGGACTGGATTTCTTTTTATTTCCATATATTTCCCAATGCAGTGAAGCTCTCCTCTTGCCTTTTGTATTATTATTAGGATATTACTTTCTTTTCCTCCAATGTTGCTGCTAAGATAGATGTATGAGTTCATACATTGTTTCTCTAAGTGCAGTTCGGCTGTTTTTTGCCGAATTTATAATCACATTCTTCGTCATTTCTCTGTTTGTTGTCAGACCCGTTTACTGAAGTCTCGCATCAAGTGCTGTCATTTTGTCTGGTACCGTAACTTGTGTTCTCAGACCCATTTGCTACAGTCTCGCATCAATTTCTGTCGTTTTGTGTGATACCTTAACGTGTGTTGTCAGACCCATTTGCTGAAGTCCCGCATCAAGTGTTGTCATTTTGTCTGGTACCGTAACGTATGTTGTCAGACCCATTTGCTGATGTCTCGCATCAATTTCTGTCGTTTTGTGTGATACCTTAACGTGTGTTGTCAGACCCATTTGCTGAAGTCCCGCATCAAGTGTTGTCATTTTGTCTGGTACCGTAACGTGTGTTGTCAGACCCACTTGCTGATGTCTCGCATCAAGTGCTGTCATTTTGTCTTGTAACATAACGTGTGTTGAAAAACTTAATGTTATTCTTACTGGTCAGAGAGGCTGACTTCCACATTCGTCTGAGAGAATTGGCGTTAAATCTGGTTTTTTTTTTTTTTTTTTTTTTTTTTTTTGTGGCAATGACTTCGTGACTTGTCCTTGCTTCTGTTTGAATCTTGCTTCCCAGACATATGAAGCTAAGCACTTCTTCAGTCTATATCTTCTTTTTCTTGCTCTTTCAGAAATCTACTTGAATATTTTCCAAAATAATCAGTTGTAACCTTGAGGTTATTTGTATTTCCATAGAGGTTTTCCAGAAATAATACTAGTGACGGCCAGGTGTGCATTCTTTGTTCCTCATATGTTGAGCATCTTGAAGGTAGATGTTCAGTAGTCATTTTTTTACCAGTGCCACAGTTACACCCATCAGTAGTTCCTATATTTGGCTTGTTAAATATCCCAATCTGCTGTGGCCCATGCGGAGTCTGAAGATTACCACTTGTTCTCTTCTGATGAGCTGGTAATATGCTTCATTTATTTTTTGGTTGTCTGGTAGCTCTGCAGCCCACTTGCTTCAGTCGTCTGACCACCGTACTTTATCTGATCGGTTTGCGTGTTATTTATTATTATTTACTTTGTTTTATTTATATTTAAGTGTAATTCTGTTGTTTTTCTCTCATTCCGTCACTTAATCTGTACTTTTCTGCTTGTTCTATTGTGTATGTGATAAAAGATACAGTGCAAATACAAAATCGAAGTCTTCTAGTTGTTTGTCAATTGTCCATTGTATTCCTGGTTTCGCTCCTTTCGTCGTCTGTCTCTTCAACTAGTCCATGACCATGAATACGATCGTTGGTGAGAGCAGACATCATTTGACTGAATCCATTGCCTGATATAAATAGTTATGAGAACTTGTTTTTGTGGACAGTACTGCATTTCTTCTTCTTCTGCTTTTGTCCTGAAAAGGACGTTTGTTACGCTGTGTCGCCGTTTACATCACAGCTGCGATATTTGCGCCTTTCGGCCCAACACATCTGGTTTCAGCATGGCATTTTTGGGACCGGGTTAACCTTCCCTCTTCGATCCCTACTCTCTCAGCCAGACTGCAGTGATGCAGCCTGTTTCCAGGACCACCACTTTGAGGTGGAGTAGGGTCTTGGTCAGCTCTGGTTCGCTAACCCTCACGCAAGCAGTCAAGCTATGGGTCGCTGACTGCATTTATCACTGTTGCTGCGTCTTCGGTCCCTGCATTTGACCGAATTAATAAAAGTCTTAAATGTTTGTAATAAATTTCTATTAGATTCCACGATGTCTCAAACTGTTTCCATTTGAATGTATGGCCTATACTCTCTAAATATGCTTTGTCGAACTACGCAAAGTAGATAAATAGATGTAATTCTAACAATCATATGTTATCTCTCATTTCACAAGCCTCTTCATGGACACTCTGAGCAGTCATCAGAATATTCTCTGAAAGCACTGGTATTATTTTATATTATGGAAAATGGCAGATAATAGTGGCATGGATCTTGTAGTAATACATAAAGAAAAGACAAAGATCATAGGAATAACTGTGGTAAATAATAACCAGATTGCACTCAAAGAAATACCGCAATAAGATTTAGACTAATCCGTATAACTTCGCAGCAACACAGACAAAGACTCAAGACCAAAAGGGAAGTTGAAATGAGAAAATAAGACAAGGAGACCTTTCACTGCATTGGAAAGAAAATATACGGAATCAAAATAAATTAAGTCCAACACAAAAATAAAAATGTTCAACAGAAATATCAAGTCAGTCCTCTTGCATAAATATTAACGACAGTTATTACAGACGTTCATAAGCGGATGCTTGTGTGGAAAGTAAGGATTACCATGGTATGACAAGATCACCAAATGTAGAGCCAGATGGAAAGAATCCAACAAATACCAATGGAACAAGAGGTGAGGAAAACATTGAGGCTGAATAGGACACACACACACACAAACACACACACATTGAGGAAACTCACCAAGAGAATTACTAGTCAATCTTTAATCCAGAATTCATATAGTAAGATAAATAGAGGAATACTAACATATATACACTCACACAAACACACACACATTGAGGAAACTCACCAAGAGAATTACAAGTCAATCTTTAATCCAGAATCCATAGAGTAAGATAAATAGATGAATACCAACATACATACACACACACACACATTGAGGAAACTCACTAAGAGAATTACAAGACAATCTTTAATCCAGAATCCATAGAGTAAGATAAATAGAGGAATACCAACATAGATACACACATACAAACACACCCACATTGAGGAAACTCACCAAGAGAATTACAAGTCAATCTTTAATCCAGAATCCATAGAGTAAGATAAATAGAGGAATACCAACGTACATACACACACACAAACACACACACACATTGAGAAGAGAACTGGAGAAAGACTTGAAAGTTGCAACAATAAAATAGCGGGTACTTGACTGGATGGCACTTTACATCAGAGCTAAGACTGAAAGTCTACGCTGCGCATGAAGTTGAAATGTATTGCGTTAATGCAGGGTTTTTTAACCTTTTTTATGCCAAGGATCCTTTTGATATTAGATGAATTATATCGACCTTTTGATTGTCTGATGAAGGCTGTGGACCCCTTCTTGGAAAAACAAATGTACATAAAAACGTAATTCAAAAAATGTTTAATTTTAGATTATGTACACGGAATCATGGATCACGAAGGGGTCCGTGAACCTCATGTTAAGAAACCCTGCATTAATGGAGGAAACATTACCGTTCACAAAACTTTAAAGCCCAATAGAAGGCTATATAAATGTATGCGTTCTTCTTTTATTTTTTTTTTTCCTCCTTGTGGAGCATGAAACCACTAATGCTGCTGGTCCCCTTGAAGGAAAGCTGCATCAAAGCATGTGTGTGCTCTTTCAGTGGTGGTTTCTATAGCAACTTCTTTCACATTATGAGGGTGCCAGCCCCCATGCACAACCTTGTATTAGTCGCCTTTTACGACATGCCTGGGTTAGCATTCTTTCTGTGTCTCCTCGGAGATCAGCGCAAACTACGTGATGCAGAGTTTGAATTATTGAGGTGAAAAGTGACATAATTTTATGGAACGAAACATTGACAAGCAAAACTATTACATCACTACTAAAACTCCACGTTTAGCTACGGCAAAGGTAACAACAACTAAAGAAACAGTTATAACATGGGGTATTAGTGTTTCTTAATAACAAAATATTATCACTGACATAGCCCAGCAATGTTTCGTTGCTGACACGTTTCACTCTCATCATTGTCGTCAGGTTTCCATTATCACCACGTGACACACTTGACAATTACAGGTTAAAGTTGTCATTAATGTAACTATCTTTACACAGCTGAGGGGGTGGAGTGTACGTACCGTCCTGTTGCTGAAACGAAAAGAAGATAAGAATATTTCATTGAAAGTTAATTACCCTTCTAACTCAAGCATTATTTTAATTCATGTAATCATTTTTCTTGTCTTCGCCTCTCATTCGATTGGTCGGAGGGAACTACGTGTCTTTATGACTTCAGCAAAGCTTTATAGCAGGGTTTCTTAACATATGGTCGACGGACCCTTTGGAGGTCTGTGAATAGATTCTTGGGGGGGGGGGGGGGGGGGGGGGGGGGGGGGGGTGTCCCTTGAAGACAACCTAACATTTAAAATGTAAACTTTTTAAATAAGATTATATGTACAATGTATTCCAAGAAGACGTCCAAAAGCTTAATCGGACAATCAAAGGGTCCATAGCCTTCATCGGACGATCACATGTGCACACACGCACACAAATAGGTTAAAATACCCACCCCTGCTTTATAGTATAATCATGTCGATATCTTTAGCATTTTTGTTTCTAAAAATTATGCATTGTTTACTTTCCTCATCTCTCATCTTCTTCCTCTTCTTCTTTGATCCTTAGCCACCAACTGTAAAAGCAGTCAGTGGTCATCACACTTGGTGGCGTCGTGTAGGGCAGCAACAAACTGCTTCTACTTTCTTCGGTCGGCGGCCATCCTTCGTGCAGTGCCCCAGCTCTGTTTCAATCTTTGCATCTCGACCTCCACAATTCTCCGCCAAGTTGTTTTTGGTCGGCCTCTCTTTCATTTTCCTTCAGGGGTCAACAACATAGCTGTTCTTGTGATGGCATCGTGGTCTCTTCTGAGGACGTGGCCAGCCCAACTCCAGCGTCTGCCAGCTATGATGATGTGCATGTCCTCTTGGTTGCTCCTAGTAAGCAGTTCTTGGTTGGTGATAGTATTCGGCCAAACGATTCGGAGAATTTTTCCTTAGGCAGATTGTGTGGAAAGAGGATAATTTCAACATTTCCTTCTCTGTTACTCCACAGCATTCCGCACCATAGAGAAGCACAGAAAGTACACAGCTCTCATATAATTCTAGCTTTGTGTTTGCGCTGTAACGGGAAGACTTCCAGATCTCATGGCTTCTCTCCTTTAAATAGTATATATTTAGTGCTTTGTTCATAAATATTATACTTTTAAGGTGACCATATCTTCTTCTCCATCGTACACTCTCAGACGTCAACTTGAATATGTTCAAAGAAAGTAATGGTCAGCTTGAGGCTATTTTTATCTTCATGGAGTTTTTCAAAGAATGGTACTGGTGACGGCCATATGTGCATTCTCTGTTCTTCATATTTTGAGCATCTTTGAAGCAGATGTTCGGCAGTCATTTTACTCTGCTTCCCATTTGTTCCTGTATCTGCTTCTGAAAAAACGCTTTGCCTCTTTGAAAGTTATACTTTTGTATGTGACCATATAGTATTTTTCACAAAAAGGGTACATTTGGCCACCCTATTATAATATGCACAATTTTAACATGCAAAATTTTTACTCTAGAAATAGTTTTGGGCAGGATCGTTGTGTCTTTACTACGAGTATTTAGAGTAGTGCTTCTTAACCAGTTGTGTGCAACATGATTCTTGGAGGTGCGAGACATGCCAGATATTTTAGAAGGTCAATTATCAGAAACATAGCATTGTGGCAGAGAGATTTATGATTAATAAATTTCTATATCTCTTCTTTATTCTACACTTGTCTTTTACCTTTCTTCCGCTCTTTTACCTTTTTTCGCATACGCTCGATTGTTAACGAATACTCTCCCATTCAAACCTTTGTCTTTTCCTTTCTTATTTAGCAACGCATTTTATTGCTGTTAAGCTAAGTTCTTTGATGAGAGAGATCGAATCGTGTTAATTCGTTCTCGACAGGGATAAGTAGAAAGACTATCGTCTATCACTTCTCTCTGATCTGTTCGCCTATAGTTACTTATTCTCGGTGAAAGATTTGAGATGAAAGACATTGATAGCTGGGAATGGCCATATGAAGCAGAAGGTGTAAAACGCACACTGGGAGTTTTATTGCCGATGTCTGATCAGATCGAGAGAAGTTACTGTAGGTGTTAAGTCTGGTTTCGGTTTCTGTGTGAGAAATCCCTCTGATTCGTAGAATGAGTAAGGAAATATGTAAATCTGGACGTAGGTGCTAACATCTGGTAAATGAGTCTGTTCGGGTTATAGATGTAACCTTCCTTTGATTTCAGAGAGATATATACTCTAGACTTTCTACTGAAATTCATCCAGTACTGCCACCAGCTTTAGAGAGACACCTAGCTACGTTTCTAGAAATCACTTTTTATCTTGTAGAATTTCTCAGTTTGCGTTGGAGGATAGTCTTAATAAGTTCTGTTTGGAGGTAATATATATATATATGACTAGTATTGTCGAGTGATTAATTGTTAGTTCGAATTATATTTTCACTAGTTAATTTCTGTGTAGAGTGATAAATGATAATTCAGTTATAATTCTCTAAAGTTTTACTGTGTTACAGTGGATAGCATAATAAATTATAATTGCTAGCTAAAAACTCATTCAGCTATAAATAAATTTAATTAAACTGCTAGTAACCAGCAAGAGAATAGTTTAACTAACTAAGTAAATGCACTGATGCCTCATGAGTATTGACGAAATATATTTATATGTATTTCTAATTCATGATGATTGATTTTTTTAAATGACTAGAATTTATTTCACGGAAGGTTTAACGATGAGACTAGCTCTAAGCTTGTGGTTTCTAATTTAAGTTTAATGGCCGAAGTAAATATATATTCTATTTACGCGTAGGATTGGATATACTATTAGGGTTGAATATTTGTGTTTTTCTTTTCTTCCCTATACAGTATTCGGGTTAAAAAAACCCTAAACCTTACCAGCGGCTTTCAGTACCTATGTAACTGAGAAGAACTTTAATTAAAGAACATTCTGCATATAATTACCGGGTTTTGCAAGTGACCTGTCTGGCCTCGTGTTTTACACCCAGAAAAAAGGACAGAGTACCGGCCCAAAAGTAATATTAAGAATAAATGATACTGGACTTATAGAATATCCAGATTCCTTTCTCAAGTTCATATATATTTCGCCTGTGGTGGCGACTAAAATAACATTGACATTACCCATATAACGACCATTGTGTTGTGAAGGAGATTTATCCTAAACCGATTTATGTACCTGACACTCAATTTAACGATTGAAGATTCCAAGCTAATGTACCCTGTGAACATTTGATATCATAAGTATTTTCCTAACTGGACAAAAATTGAAGTGACATTCATCAGCATCCTATTTACAACCGTGAAGCAAGCGTTTCCCAACATTTGATTAATTAGTCTTTGGAGAAACTGGGGCTTGGTTCGCCAGTGAAGTCAAGTCTGGGATGATCTGTGAGTGGCTTAACAATTGTTCCAGATGTTATGAAAGGCAACGATTAGGTAAGAGTGTGCTTGTTTCTGTGATCACAGGTTGTCAGAGCGAGAGAATAACAGGGATGAATAATTCTTTTATGATATAACCCATGTAATAACATTGTATTTTCTCTTGTATGCAAGTTTTTGCTAATGCTGTTTCCTCTTAGAATAGATTATTAATATATATATAAACTCTGTTCTTTACTGAGAAGATTTTACCTTTCACCATTTCACTTGTGAAATTCTATTTCTTTACCTTATCTCCCACTGAGCTATCATCTGTTCTAGTCCTATTCAGGAGGGACCAAAAGTGATCTTAATTACCCTATCGAAAATATACGACAAGCATAATGTATTGAACTCAAATTTATTTGTACAATAAATAACACTGACAACGTGAATTAAATACAAAACCAAATCCGTATTTCATAAACAACATTTTCTCAAGCGTAATTGAAAAGAAGCAACATCAGAAGGCTCGTTAATCTTGTTAACTCATGATTTATTACCACACGTAAAATGTTCACGTTTAATATATTCTTAACATTTAAAAAAGATTAAAACATATTTCAAATTATTTCTTTGTCACCCTTTCTTCTTCTTCCGTCCTTAGCCAAAGACCGACCAAGCAGTCAGAGGCCATCACGCCTTGTGGCGTCTTAAGGGCAACAGCAGATTGATTTTCTCTGTTGTAGTTTCCCATCACGCCTAGCGACGTCTTTAGGGCAACAACAAATAGATCCATCTGCCGTTGTTTCCGTAATCGGTGTGACAAGCCAACGGGTGATCAGCCCATTGGGATTTGTCACCCTTTGGTTATGAATTATTGAAATTAAATATTAACCTTGTTCCAAAAGTTGCGAATATTGAAGGGAGTTAAATTCAAAAGATTTTTTGTCACTATGTCTACATCTGCATGAAAAAACTCCTTAGTCATGTGCCTGTAGCGACAAGTTTCCCATTTTTTCCGGCTACACCGCATGCACTAAGTATAAAAGTAAAATGATATTTTTCGCATTCATTTCATGTAAAAAGACATTCGTTTATCTCTTTTTCTCATTTCTGGCTTATTTGCGAGCTAGAAGGTAATGGTTGCGAAGCTCCTTGAGATGATTAAAGAGGTTTGGGACCTCTAAATGAGGTTAAGAAGCAATGATTAAGAGGAAGCTAATCCACAAATCAAAGCACAGGTGTGAAACATACAAGAAAGTCATTCAGGTGGAGGTAGAAAAAATGGAGAATAGTAAACGCAGGAACAAAACATAAAGCATGATCGGGGAAAGTGAAGAAGATGAAGTGATGGATAAATAATGTAAGAGACGAAAGCAAAGTAAAATGAGGTCCAGTAATGAAAGAGGAAATTCACAATAAACTTACAAGATTACTTGGATCCGCCGGCCTACAAGAAGCCATATTCATTATAATGAATATAGTAATACAGGAAGTGATGATGTTTCTTGTTGTGCTCGCCATTTTGTCTGAAAATAAAAATAGTTTCTCAAATAAGAAATGCTCGTCTGTGGGGAAAAAAACCAGTTATCATTCTGCAGACAAAATAAATTATATAACGGATATATATGGAACAAACTGGAATCGAAAGAGTTGAAAAGTGCAACGGATTAGTTAATTTTATGTTCCCTGTATAAAGGTAATCTACACATGCAGAAAAACAGTCACAAAGTTAATAAATCATCAATCGCGGTTAATACTGTTCGTTTTAAAAATCTCGTATTAGGCGTGTATGGCCCATGGTTTGTCTGAAAATAGTTTTCATGTACGGGAAAAATGAGTTATCTGATCGCACACAAAATAAATTAACACATGGATGTAAATGGAATAGACATAAATCAATAGAATTGTGAAAGCATAACCGATTAATTAATTTATTGACATTTTTAAAGTCTTCTTTAACAGATCACTTTTGTCTGCTAGACATTTTTTTCAGCCAATCAAAGAAGTTACCATTGGTCCTAGCTAAGCTTGCCTTCTCATGGGCCACTTAGAATATTAGAATGTAAGCAGTATCTAGGTCCTTGTCCCATGATATATACATCGATGGCATTTGTCTAATTAATATGCCGTAAGCTGACCTATCTAGGGTTCACTGACTTCGTTAATAACTTTCAGTTTGCTGCCTAGTTAATTTTACCATTTCTACACTTGTCCAGCTTCATCGATCATCGACGTTATTGTCACCATTACTCCTTCCACTCTTAAAGCTTCAGCATACTAGAAATCCAGCAATACCTAAAATTTGCTTCTTGACATCTCTTCTTATCATCATCAGGCATGCTATAACTTGTTACTGTTCTCTCAACTTCTTCACCTCCCTGACTAGTGCCAAGACGATTTCAAAACACACGGCACACGAAATGTTGGATCTGTTCCGTAGTAGACTATATCCTACATATTTCGCCGCCACGTTTCAGATCCAGAAACCCATGAAGTTTAAAGGATGCACATTCATTTATAACACCAACAAAAACTTAAGGGACATGGTTCACTGGCACCTGAGTATCGATAGGTACCAACTACTGGGATAATCTGACCACCTGCCTTCATCCATTTCAGATCAGTAGGGTGCTCTAGATCAGAGGCAGGAAAGACAACGATCACGGTTTACCAGTGGACTGCTGAGAGATTTTAGGTGACTTGCCTGAAGTTTTTAATTTCTTTAATAAAATTTTGTTTCTATAGGTATATAGACATTTTATGATCTATAAATTGCCAATATCCTCTTCTTTTCTTTCACCCGTATCCTTTATTTTATTATCATTTTTATCCTTTTTCCTGTGTTTTTTCGCATTCGTACGTTTGCGACTATATACATTACTATTTTCCCATTCTAACTTTCGCCGGGTTTAGTTTCTCATTTAGAAACGCACTAGTGAGGTTATTACGTAGATGCCAGGCTCGGGAGGTTATTGCGTTGTGGACGTAAACTGTGAATATTCGCTTTCGCCAGACATATAGGCGACAAATTTGTCTGCATTTTCACCTGCCACAACGAGTGGTGTCGGCTGAACGCTCAGAAAGGCGCGATAACTGACATCTCCTCGACGCAGTTTGAGACATTTGTCTGGAAATCCCAGCTGACAAGGCACTCACGGTTGGCCTGGTCCGCGCGAGGTGTGAAAACGCACGAGTGTCAGTTCATGGTATGCGTCTAAGTTACGTAGTGTTAGGAAAGACGAGAGATTGCGTTGGTTTTGGGAAATAGTGGGATCCTTTCTTTGTTTCATAGATATAACCAGAATGTTAAACTTTATTTTCATTCAGTCCTCTAAATTCGCAGTAGACAGGACGTTTCGTGCTAATAGAATAAGCTGTATAGCGAAGTTTCTCAGTTTGTTTCGACAATTTGTCGAACTTCTAGACTTCCATAAATATTCAGCGTATGATTCTAAGTTGTGCGACTACCTGTAGTTCTGTTTGAGGTAAAAATATATTATATCTAGTATTTTGTGAAGTGATAAAGTGATAATCGCTTATTTCATATTTCACTAGTTTCTTTTGTGCAGAATGAATATTTATAAGTCGGTTATATTCTCTAGCTGATGAGTTACAGTGGAAAGCAGAATAAATTATAATTTCTAGCTTATAAATCAGGTAGCTATAATGAATTTAATTTAACTGCTAAATACTCAGTCGAGAGAATATATTTTAAAACTAACTTATTAAATGACTGCTACATCTTGAGTATTGACGGAATGCGTAAGTATTCCTAATTCAGGATGTTTGATTTTTAAATATAACTTATTCCACGGGAAGTGGTAAACTATAAGACAAGCTACGCTTGCAGTTTAAAAATGTAAGTTATATTGAGTACATAATATGTAAATTATTTATATGTGTTTTTTTCCCTTATTCAGTGAATACTGGGGTGACCCAATCTTTGCCAGCGTTCTAGTACGTGAACATTATCTGTGAAGAACTTAAGCACTTTCATTACATGAACTGTAACAGTTAAATGAAGTAAAAGGCCTATCGCGCCAGAATTAATTCTTCCAGAATAACACTTAAGTACAGATCAGCCCGCTGTGGCAAGCAAAATATCAGTAACATCCGACTGAGTTTTGACTAGTAGTGTGGTGACCAAATATAGTCATATACTGAGATAAGGCACCCGACCTGACATTCCTCATTTTTTTAGAAACCTACGCTAGTGACACTGTGCTCCGCTAACTTTCGTGCCTGGACAAATTTTATGTGACTTAAACAGACATCCGAAAAATAAGAACACCCAAGGAATCGTTCCCTGAGACAGAGAATTCAGTACGTCTTTTTGGAACTGGGGATTTTTTGGTCGAGACTGCATTTACGGGTCTGTGTGAAGGTCCTAGAAAAAAATTATGTTCCCAGAGGCAGCGATCAAAGCTGTAAGTATAAATGTGCGCACGTGGCCACGGCTGAATGAATAGAGTGAACGCAGGTCTGAGTGTTATTTTTACCGTTGTATTTTGGCACCTATTTCATGTCGGCGTTGTGGCCCTAATGGATATGCTGTCAGATATACCAGGTTCGAAACCTGCTTTGAGATCGTTATTTTTAACAATTATAAGCGCCGTACCGTTCAGAAAGCAATGGCACCTATGAATTTGCTGTCATAACAGTTTTGATTGCATCCAAGGATTTTTTGCTAACAATATTTTCCTTAAACTTAAACTAGATTATAGTATCAGGTCTGTTCATACCTTAAACGGGGAAAACTCTTAGACTCAATCATATGTATCTGGGACTCTTTGTGCTATCATCTTTCTCCTAACGGGACTGTGGGCTATCTATCAAGGGAAGATCATAACTGTGGGTCTACCAGTTCTTGTAGCATTCCTTGATTTGTTTATGACTTTGTGTATATGCTTTTTTGATGTAATTTTACATGTTGTGACGTAAGTTTACAATGATAAATAAACTTAACAATAAATTAATCAGCATGTTGGTCAGCTCGTTCTAAATATCTATATAATCATTTGTTATAGTTTCCCACGTCTGTGTGTCTACCTGTCGTCACTTGAATGTGCGTGCACGTGAGTGGATATATATATTTAGTGTATATGTGTTAGACTGTCTGACTACTCTAGATCTGTCGTAGAAGATAGGTGAGAGAGAGAGAGAGAGAAGATTTCTCGCTCTCAGAGACAGCCTCTATCACTATTCTACCACCTCACTCGTGGAAATCTATTTTGTATTTCTATCTCACACTGTGACTATCACTCATTCCAACCTATTCAGAAGGGACCAACCCAAGTCTTAATTCTCCTATCAAAAATCTACGACAAATGGGGTCTCGTCTATCGGGATTTTGAACTTAGAATAGGAAGACGAGACGGCAAATATCAGCTCGTCGGTAAGATTCTTTATTCTGATATAGAGTAAGAGTGTGATGTCTTGTGAGTTTTGTATCTTTTAAAAATAACTATCCCCTAGACGTAACGATCTGTTTATGGGCGTTCTGACCACACGGCTAATAATTGTTTTTCCACAGCATTATTGAGCATTATACATATGGTTTACAGGTTGATTTTGTCGGAATACATGTTAATTACTGATTTTGTAATACTTAACGCTGGTAAAGTTTTGTGAGTGTACATCATTCACGGGGTTTTGAAGAAGTAGGTGTTTGAGCTAAGCTAAGGAGTGCGATCAGACTATACGTCCTGTAATTGCCTCCCTTACCCTAACTATCTTCAGGGGTGAACTTATAGTGGATTAAAAAAATTAAGGGATTTTTTTTCTCTTTAAATTTTTGCAATAATTATTTGGTTTCCACTGTAGCAACTTATTTTTCAGTGAGTAATCTTAACTACCATTTATTTGGCGTAGTCGTCTGCATTAGGTGCTTAATTGCCGATTAATAGCAGCGATAGTTAGACACTATAATTTTTGGAGGAGGTATCCCAGGTTATAAGTATATCATCTATTGTTTTGGTATTTTCTCGTAAGTGGTAAGGAACCAGCGTATCCTTTTCTTATTTTCTTTCTCCACTAGTCTCAGTCACTGACTTATCATGGCAGAAAGGGCAAAGCTTAGACAACTCCTCAGGGACGAGGCAAGAGAAGAAGGTTTGGACGGAGAAGAAGCGAAAGCTTTCGTCAGGGACGAACTGGAAAGATATGATGCGGAGAGGAAAGCAGCTGAAGCTAAAGAGCAGAGGAAGATGGATGAGGAAATGGAAATTCGCAGGATACAGCATGAGGAAAGAGAGAAGGAGAGACAGCAGGAAAGGAGAGGGAGGAGAGACAGCTTGAGGAAAAGGAGAAACAGAGACAGCACGAGTTGGCTCTTAAAACTCTAGAATTCCAAAGTCGTGTTGCTGCCTCTACCTCCAGCAATGGAGAGTCTTCTCCTCATTCTTCCTTAACTGATCCTTCTAACACTCAATCTCTTCAACTCAACGCTATGTCTTTCACTCTAGAATCTTTCCCTTGTCCTAATGAGAAGATTGACACATGGTTAGAAAAATTTGAGAAAATTGCAACTCTGTACGGTTTAGAGAGGTCGCGTTGGAATATGAAGCTTTCTCAGTCTTTGAAAAGTAGTGCGTATGATGTTTATGCCAAACTGGAAAGCAGCCAACAAGACAATTACGACATGTTGAAGAAAGCTTTGCTTGAGCGTTTTGAAATGAATGCTCGCAAATTTTTGCAACTGTTTCGCAACAGCAGGAAAGAGAGCTCTGAAACTTTCCAGCAGTTTTCATCTCGTTTGAAGGGATATTTGACAAAGTGCCTTGAGCTTTCACAGCTCCCCTCTACCTATGAAGGTCTGGAGGAATTTGTTTTAACAGAACAAATAAAGAACACTTTGTCTGCGGATACCCGGAGATTCCTAGCGGAGCAGGGGGCAGAAAAGCTTGAAGACATCTTAGAAAATTCTGAGAGATATCACAATGCGCTGGCTGAACTACCGGCCACAAAACATAAACCGACAGAAGAGCATTTTCGGAAAAATAATCTAGACCAGTCTTCTCATGCGTCTCACGCTTCCAACCCGAATAACCACCGAGAAACTGGACCTCAAAACCCCCCTCCTGAAAAATCCAAGTTCTACAAAAACAAGTACCCCAACCACAGTAAACAGTCTGATCAACCCGACCGTCCCTCATGGCAGCATGGCCAGAAAGGTCAAGGTGGCAAAGAGAGAACCCCTGCGCACGGAACAGATGATCAGAGTGAGCATACCGAGCCTAAACGCATCGGATGCTTGCTAACAGTCTCGCAAGGCGGAATTATTGACAGTGATTCTCAACCTGTTGGGGATACACCCTCAACGCGAGGTACTGTTATTATGAACGGTTCTCAAACTTCTTGTTTATTTGACACGGGGCTTTCGTATGATTGCATTGTTGCCAGAAACCTGGTTAAACCCGGTCAAGAGACAGGAGAGACCGTCAAACTTTGTGGAGTTTCTAAGAGTGATGCACCTACAGCGCTTCCCATCGCATTGGTGGAGATCCACTCTGACTTTGTCAGAGGTGTGATCAAAGCGGCTGTTATGGATGACCCCATCTACCCAGTCATACTTGGCGGGAGATACGTGTGTATTGGGAAACCGGAAGAGCCGATTGTGGCAGCAGTAACTACAAGAGGGCAAACCAAGAAGGAACGGGAGCCTGCGCCTAATTTGTTACCCATGGAACTTAAAGAAGCGCAACAAAAGGACCCTACTTTGGCACCCTGCTTTAGGAAACTGCCCATGGCTAAGGAACCCAGACAGCACGGGGACATTTTTTCTAAGGATGGCGTACTTTATCGCAGAACGGGCAAGCCTGACCAAGGTTACAACCAGCTCCTAGTACCGAAACAGTACAGAAGCCAAATCCTAGAAATGGGGCACTCTCTTCCCTTCAGCGGACATATGGGACAGAACGCCACAAACCAACGGATAACCACTCATTATTGGTGGCCAGGAGTAAATACTGATATTATCAGATATGTCAAATCCTGTGCCCAGTGCCAACGTGTGCCACCCAAGCAACGGGCACCCCCAGTCTCTTTGGGTGAAATGCCAATAGTGGGTACACCATTCGAACGGGTTGTGATCGACATTTTAGGGCCTTTCGAAAGGACTAAAAGAAGGAACAGGTTTATCCTGACCTTAGTCGATACATGCACTTTATGGGCAGAAGCTATCCCGCTAACATGCGCAGATGCCAAGCATGTCGCAGAAGCCCTCGTGCAGATTTTCACTCGGTTGGGATTCCCTCAACAAGTGTTGACGGATAACGGATCTCCATACCGAAACCTGTTGATGGATGAGATCGTTAAGATCTTGAGGGACCAGCACATCTACACTAAGCCTTATACTCTGGCCAGAAATGGGCTAGTAGAACGTGTTAACGGAAACCTCAACATGATGCTAAGTAAACTGGCACAAGTGAAACCTGAAGACTGGGATCTTTGTATTCCTGCAGCTTTATTTGGCTACAGAAATCTCCTCATACTTCCACAGGATTTCCGCCAGCTACGCTTTTATTCGGCAGACCCATCAAGGGGCCGCTTGAAGCCTTACTTTGGTCGCTGACAGACCAGAAGGCTGATGAGACCGTTGTCTCAGCCAGTAAATACGTATCGGATTTAAAGGATAGGTTGAAACTAGGATGGGACCTAGCAACGACTAACTTTAAGCGAGCACGCACAAAGCACGCAAACCGATACAGGAAAGTTGCGAAAGAGAGAGAACTGGAAGAAGGAGAGAAAGTTTTGGTGTTACTCCCTACCGGAAACAACCAACTGAAGATCGGATGGCAAGGGCCGTTTACCGTCCTGAAAAAGATTTCTAAGGCTAACTACCAGATGTCTATTGAAGGAAAGGAAAAGGATTTCCATTTAAATCTCTTAAAGAGATACTTGGAAAGACCAGTGCCGACCTCCGACCATCTCCTGACGATCGCCAAAACTGACGAAGATGACGATAGTGGCAGGGAAATTCCACTGCAATCACAGGAAATCTTTGAAAAATGTCAGAAGCGGCGACGCTCTTTCAAGCACGCATGGGAGACATTCCAGAGAAAGGAAACTTTGGGAGGAGACGTGAGTAGGAATTGGAGAGATGGAGGGGGGAGATAAGAGGGAAGAGGACAGACACCCGGAAGCTACGGATATAGGAAATTTATTTCCATAACGTAGACATGGAGTGCTTCCATATCTTAAAGGGGGGACGTTCTGTCACGTAGACATTTTATGATCTATAAATTGCCTATATCCTCTTCTTTTCTTTCACCCGTATCCTTTATTTTATTATCATTTTTATCCTTTTTCCTGTGTTTTTCGCATTCGTACGTTTGCGACTATATACATTACTATTTTCCCATTCTAACTTTCGCCGGGTTTAGTTTCTCATTTAGAAACGCACTAGTGAAGTTATTACGTAGATGCCAGGCTCGTGAGGTTATTGCGTTGTGGACGTAAACTGTGAATATTCGCTTTCGCCAGACATATAGGCGACAAATTTGTCTGCATTTTCACCTGCCACAACGAGTAGTGTCGGCTGAACGCTCAGAAAGGTGCGATAACTGACATCTCCTCGACGCAGTTTGAGACATTTGTCTGGAAATCCCAGCTGACAAGGCACTCACGGTTAGCCTGGTCCGCGCGAGGTGTGAAAACGCACGAGTGTCAGTTCATGGTATGCGTCTAAGTTACGTAGTGTTAGGAAAGACGAGAGATTGCGTTGGTTTTGGGAAATAGTGGGATCCTTTCTTTGTTTCATAGATATAACCAGAATGTTAAACTTTATTTTCATTCAGTCCTCTAAATTCGCAGTAGACAGGACGTTTCGTGCTAATAGAATAAGCTGTATAGCGAAGTTTCTCAGTTTGTTTCGACAATTTGTCGAACTTCTAGACTTCCATAAATATTCAGCGTATGATTCTAAGTTGTGCGACTACCTGTAGTTCTGTTTGAGGTAAAAATATATTATATCTAGTATTTTGTGAAGTGATAAAGTGATAATCGCTTATTTCATATTTCACTAGTTTATTTTGTGCAGAATGAATATTTATAAGTCGGTTATATTCTCTAGCTGATGAGTTACAGTGGAAAGCAGAATAAATTATAATTTCTAGCTTATAAATCAGGTAGCTATAATGAATTTAATTTAACTGCTAAATAATCAGTCGAGAGAATATATTTTAAAACTAACTTATTAAATGACTGCTACATCTTGAGTATTGACGGAATGCGTAAGTATTCCTAATTCAGGATGTTTGATTTTTAAATATAACTTATTCCACGGGAAGTGGTAAACTATAAGACAAGCTACGCTTGCAGTTTAAAAATGTAAGTTATATTGAGTACATAATATGTAAATTATTTATATGTGTTTTTTCCCTTATTCAGTGAATACTGGGGTGACCCAATCTTTGCCAGCGTTCTAGTACGTGAACATTATCTGTGAAGAACTTAAGCACTTTCATTACATGAACTGTAACAGTTAAATGAAGTAAAAGGCCTATCGCGCCAGAATTATTTCTTCCAGAATAACACTTAAGTACAGATCAGCCCGCTGTGGCAAGCAAAATATCAGTAACATTCCGACAGGGTTTTGACTAGTAGTGTGGTGACCAAATATAGTCATATACTGAGATAAGGCACCCGACCTGACATTCCTCATTTTTTTAGACACCTACGCTAGTGACACTGTGCTCCGCTAACTTTCTTGCCTGGACAAATTTTATGTGACTTAAACTGACATCCGAAAATAAGAACACCCAAGGAATCGTTCCCTGAGACAGAGAATTGTCTTTTTTCTTTTTTTTTTTTTTTTCGGGATTTCTTGGTTTTTTTTGCATTTACGGGTTTTTTCTTAACCAGCGACACTTAAAAAAAATTATCAGCCCTTCGACATGCAATGCATGATTGCGAAGCTGGGGAACCTGAGGATGTCCCCAACCCGGTCAGGGCTTGAATTCCCATAGAGAGAATTCACAGGTCTTTTCAGGCTATTCAGTCAAATTTGGCACTGCTTCAAACGTCGGCGTCTGTGTGAAGGTCGCAGTACAAAAAAATTATACCAGCGCGGCTCCCAGACAGAGAATTCAGTACGTCTTTTTGGAACTCGGGATTTCTTGGTCGAGACTCAAAGCTGTGTGAAGGTCCTAGAAAAAATTATGTTCCCAGTGCAGCACAAAACTGCTAAAAACAAACCACGGCTGAATGAAAGTGAACGCAGGTCTGAGTGTTATTTTTACCGTTGTATTTTGGCACCTATTTGCTGTCATAACTTTCTTCATGCAAGTTTGTTTTGCTAACAATATTTTCCCTTAAACTAGATTATAGTATCAGGTCTGTTCATACCTTAAACGGGAAAAACTCTTAGACTCAATCATATGTATCTGGGACTCTTTGTGCTATCATCTTTCTCCTAACGGGACTGTGGGCTATCCATCAAGGGAAGATCATAACTGTGGGTCTACCAGTTCTTGTAGCATTCCTTGATTTGTTTATGACTTTGTGTATATGTTTTTTTATGTAATTTTACATGTTGTGACGTAAGTTTACAATGATAAATAAACTTAACAATAAATTAATCAGCATGTTGGTCAGCTCGTTCTAAATATTTATATAATCATTTGTTATAGTTTCCCACGTCTGTGTGTCTACCTGTCGTCACTTGAATGTGCGTGCACGTGAGTGGATATATATATATATTTAATGTATATGTGTTAGACTGTCTGACTACTCTAGATCTGTCGTAGAAGATAGGTGAGAGAGAGAGAGAGAGAGAGAGAGAGAGAGAAGATTTCTCGCTCTCAGAGACAGCTTCCCTCACTATTCTACCACCTCACACGTGGAAATCTATTTTGTATTTCTATCTCACACTGTGACTATCACTCATTCCAACCTATTCAGAAGGGACCAACCCAGATCTTGGCAAGCTAAAGTGTGCTCAGGCCTGCTCTAGACCAATGGTAGACAACACAGAAGCCGTAGATAGCTACTTAAAAAATACAGAGCTCACTAATGATCTACCTTGATAAGATCATGTCTGTTTTAAAGTTTTAAAGTATCTCGAATTCAGAATAAATTCAGCCTATATGTAACTTTTATCTGTGCCGCAAGATCTGTTTACTGTAACCCCATCATTAGAGAGGTGAAAAATTAAAACTAAATATTTGATCGAAAGTTAACTTCACATCGAAGAAAAGATAACTTTCTATTTTACACATGTCACGAATAAAGTGAATTCTGTTCAGCTAACTTGCGGGTTTTTCACTGGAAATGAGGTCAATGTATTTTTTAACCTGGGGTAAAAGGTAAAGGTGAAGTCCCATAGCAGATATTGCCGTAGTGGAGTAAAGTGTTAGAGACTTCACTATACTAGGTCCAGCATCGAGAGGGAGGTGACCAGTTCCCTTCCTCGCTGTCTTTTCCTTCCTTAACTCAAGAGAAAAGTCAGGTACCCATTTACAGCTGGGTAGACTGGAGCGTGATGATACCGTAAATCGAACCCGGAACCTTAGCCGCGAGAGACCAGCTCTTTAATCACTCTCTCAATCGGACGCTCAAACCTGGGACACCACGCTATTAAGTGCCAGTGGCAAAGGGCTAGTCCGAAAATTACCTAGGTTAAACATTATTTTGTTTCCTTTCCGTCATCTAGAGATCTACCTAATAAAGTCTTGGGATCCTTCGGCAGATCAAGATCGACCGGTTACCGACCCCTGCTCTTGACATTCTGGTAACTCCAATAATATCATGTTCCGCGGTTGAAAGTCACCTGATTGTCAGAACCATTTAGTCTTCCTAATATGGGATTCCTCAAACACCGTCAGCTTACAACGTAAGGCATTCCAATGCTTCATCCGTCTTCAAAATAAGCATTTTTAATGAAGTGTGACTATATATATATATATATTCTTCAGTGACACGATGAGTGATTTATCGATATTAAAAAAAGTGGATCCAATGTTTCCAGGAGCAGAATTGCGGTCCGTACCGGCCTAATTTTAGTACTGAAGATACAATAAGTAATAAGTAATGGTGTTCAATACCATTCAAAATTGGCTGCGCGTCCTTTCACGATTTACTTTCACAGCAAGGCGATGTCGCCATTTGGATGATCCTCGGTTCGATTCCCGGTAAGCCCATCTCTTATATTTCTTTTCTGTTGTCTGGTGTTCTCTTTTCTGTTGTCTGGTGTTCTCTTTTCTGTTGTCTGGTGTTCTCTTTTCTGTTATCTGGTGTTCTCTTTTCTGTTATCTGGTGTTCTCTTTTCTGTTGTCTGGTGTTCTCTTTTCTGTTATCTGGTGTTCTCTTTTCTGTTGTCTGGTGTTCTCTTTTCTGTTATCTGGTGTTCTCTTTTCTGTTATCTGGTGTTCTCTTTTCTGTTATCTGGTGTTCTCTTTTCTGTTATCTGGTGTTCTCTTTTCTGTCCAACGAGTGCCTGTTAATCACCTTTGTTTATTTATTTACTTATTTATATAACAGCAATGCCAACTAATTCAAACACCACTTTACACAAAACATTAAGGAACATAAATAAATCGACTAATTCCTTATCCATGAAGCAAAGCAGAATTACATAACAAAATACACTTTGTAATATAACTTTGTTTTTAAACTTCTGTAAGATACAGATATAAATCAAAACAGCCATTCAGACATAGGGTATAACGTATACATAACTCTATCAGCATTTAAAACATAAGGCAGGACATATAAATATAGAAGAACTTTGAACTTTACTCATATTAGTTAAGAAAAAAATACTTCTAATAGGTTGTCAAGTAAGAATGTTTTGCATAAACAGAAAGCCACATATGCTACGAGAAAAGTAAATAACCAAATATCTACTCACTCAGTGTCCCAAGCCAAGCTGCCGCGTCCGAATCTTACAAACTTCAAAAGTTTCCGCTTTTTATATTCTACGATTTTTAAAAATCTAACAACAGTTAGACGTGGGCTGGGCGTGAACACGTACTGTAAGGGCTGGGCGTGAACACGTACTGTAAGCCCCGGGTCAAAAGATTTAGGCAATTCTTGATTATTAAATTTTATAATCCATAATCCCGTTTCAAAATATCCTGACTTTTGTTAACTTTATGAAAGTAAAATACAGAGTCAAATGTTTAAGACAGCACTTTACTGTTAAGTGCTGACCGCTTAATCTAGGCGGTACCTGCACCCTCAGCTGAGATAGGTCAAGCGAAGATCTTAGCACTAAATAACACAATCAAACAACGATTCTATTAGTTTCTTATTATTCATTAGGTTTTCTTGTCGTGGTTGCCTTTCTTCTGTTCTCTAAGTTATCCTGTTCTAGTCAGTTCGGTTGATTCCAGTTCTGTCCTGCTTGTTTGATCTTTTTCTATCTCACGCTATATATCTAAGTTCAGTCCAGGTCTCTCCTGCCTGTTTGATATCTCCATATTCCATGCTAGCCAGTTATGCTCATTCTAGGTCTCTTGTCCTAGTGTGGTCCCACTCGTCTTCTCCAGGTTTCCCCATTGGTCTCAGTCCTATGTTCCATGTTCTTAAGGGCCTTTACTTCGTGTGATAATCAACCCCATCTTCTCTTCTAGTCCAATAACTAAGGAGTTTTTGACATGTTTACATATCTGGGAATTAATAGTTTCTGGCACATAAAACTTAACTAAAATAAAATAATCAAGAAAGCTTGGAAAACTAACGATTATGCAAAATCACATCACAGAATTAAGTCAAATTCAAACTGTTGAAAAATTATTAGACATTTTTAAAAAATGTTGCTTGCTAGGGTGGAGAGTGGCCGACAAGGGAAGTAAGAAAGATCACTTCTTGTGCCGTACCGGGTGACGCCGGCGATCATTTATCTCCACAATCCTCTGTCTGGCAAAACTAGAATCCTGCTATACACAAAACAGCTTCGTTATCATGTCTTTTAATGTTCCTCCTATCAGCACTCGTGTAAAGTTATGATTATCTTCTTATTTTTGCTATGTTTTATTTCTTGTTCCCAGTCTCGTTCGGGAAATCATCCAAATTGTTGCTTGTTTGTGGTATATTTTAAAATCCTTTTACGAAGCCTCATGGCAGTGGTTTCCAGTTAAGTTCTGCTTGCAATTATTCACTACCCATGCTTCACCCTCATTATAGAGTACTGGTCTTATGCACTGAAGAGCTCTTTTTATTGGTTTCGTTGACAAATGGTTTGTTGCATGGTTATGTTTCCTTTCAGGAATGTTTGTGTTTGGTCCGACTGGCAGAATGGTTAGCGCGCTTGACTCTCGCGGCAAAGTTACATGGTTGCGGGATCGAAACCTAGTATCGTCACGCTCCAGTCCACCAAGATGTAAATTGGCACCTGACTCTTCAGTTAGGGAAGGCGAAGGCAGCGACGAATGGAACTGGCAATACCATCTCATGAAGCTTGAACTCGTACAGTGAAGTCTCTAACACTTCACTACCCTACGGCATTATTCTATAACATTTAAGATCGGAGGCCTATACTCCACAGGTGAAGGTAAAACTGATAAATGATTTGTATTGTACGTGTCGTCTGTATCATTATTTGTATTGTACGTTGTCGTCTGTATCATTATTTGTCATCATCATTTATATGTTGGCTCCATATGGAGTAAGGAGCCTTGGCTACAGCTGATCCACGTGCAGGAAGCCTGCAGCAAAACATCCATGTGTTCTTAGAGCGGTGATTTCTATAGCAAATTGTTTTAATGATCAAGTTGTCAGCCCCCACGTACAAACCTCAATAGTCTCCTCTACATGGGGCATCATAGTCTTTTTTTTTTTCGTCTGTCGTAAATGTGTTCCAGTGTCATATGCTTTGTTTACTGAAGAGAAGCCTGGGCCTGTGAATAGTTGAAACGGTTGTTCTTTGTCACTTTATAAAACTGTTCTTTAAACTCTGTTGAAAACTAATGAAAGTTAGTTGTATTTACGTATTATATAATCACTATCTTTGATGATTCCCTGAACTTGAAAAAAAAAAATGTTGCATCTTACGTAGTTCGTTTAACATAACTATTGTTTCTGAACGTAGAGGTATAATAGTTGCATCTTTTACAGAATAATCTTCTTTATTAACATCATTCTGTCATCACAATGCATATAAGTCTTATGTGCAAGTTCACTAAAAAACCCATCTGCGTACGTGGGGTTTTTTCCCTAAAGTAATAGAAGTGCAGACGTAGATGATAACGCAAGACACGTCTTTCCACCCTCCCCCTACTTAGTGTTTGAAATATGCCTTGTACCCTTCTGTCTCCCACGTCATCATATTCTCTATGGTTCGAGACTTTCACCAGCTTGACCTCCTTTGTAACGTGCACATGAGCTTTGTTCCCCCCCCCCCCTCCTTTCCACTTTCTAATATCTGTTTTGATGTTTAAAGTAGTATGCAGCTCACTGCATTTTAACATAGCTCTATTGAAAACCCCATACTCACGTGAGTGATACGAAATACGCCGCAATATGAATCGCTGAATTAGTAATCAATGTATTTCTTCATGCTTCAAGTTTGAAGGGCGTGGTTTAGGCTCTCTAACAGCTGTTGTATGCAGTCTTAAATGCCGCCATTATACTTGCGACAGACAAATCGATGATTTTATTATATTATGTGTACATGATTAATAAAAGTGTATTCCGATTTGCAACATGGTGTTTCAAATTTTGTTTATTAAAAGTTTGACTTCGCTATCAAAAGTCCCAATATAATTCAAGCCATTTTCTGTTTAAAAAGTTGGGGAGAGGGAAGGAAGCAACGTACTCCAGGTTCAACTCGATAATCTTATAATCTAGGAGATGTGGCGCATGTTTGGGCGTGCAAATTAATTTTGTTTTCATTATTCAATATATACTGCTCAAAAAAAGTTAAAGGCCACTTTCAATATTTAGGTCATTTCAACTATGCTGTTTTTTTAAAAACCTGAACACGCAGTCAAAAAAGTTTTGCTGCATTTTGTTGCATGCTTAAACAATGTTTGTTAATCTGACAATAAATCAAATCTGTGTTACGTGTGTGTACCTCCAAGGTCAATCAAATGTACGTGGTGGAAAGGGAAATAATGCATGTTTGAAAATGCTTCCTATGGCAAAGCCTGTTGATAACATTGCTGAAATTTGCTTTTCACGTGCAACTCGTGACTATGGTGAACACATTTCACCCACTTGTTGGAAGGAACGGGCAATGGGTATTGTTACCAACAGATTACTGGTGACCATGTATATTGTTGTTAAATATATTTATCTGTCGGAGGGAAGGTATTTGTTTTTAGAATCAGGATGCTTTCCTGGCCAAAGATATATCACCCATGATTGATTGATACTTTTGTTATATGGGTTATCTCCCCTGGAGATCGAATTTGGCGTATGAATCTGGATTTCGTTAGTCTGTGCCTTGTTGGGCCAGAAAAACAGATTGTTCTTACTTAGGTTTATGCAGGGATGTTTATGGTCCGAGTCTATGTTTACTCTGTGTCTATTTCAGACGATTCGGTCTTATATCGTGATATCTTGGTATGTCTATGTGGAACTATTTTTCCTTGTACTGTACTTTGGGGTCAGGTACTTTCGGCGCATGAAGATACGTTAGGCAGTTCTTGGGCAATGAAGGAGCCTGGCGGGACGTCATGTCTTAGACCTGTCCAAAGTTTGTGATCTCTATGATTTATTATGGGAACGAAGATAGTTTCTTCTAGGATTGTGAAGTCTACGAGTTCTCCAGTGTTGATTCAGTAACGCCAGGAGAGCGTTTGTGTTTGCTAGTGTATTTCCTCATCATCTCAGCCCGTAACCCGTCATGGGTCGTAGGGGTGCCATGGTGGAAGCATCAGCAGACAGGGTCCTCCACTGCTCTCTATCCTCAGCAATGCGTACAAGTGTGGAAAAACCGTGTCCTGCCCATTCTTTGATGTTATCAGCCCAGGATTTTCTCTGCCGTCCTCTTCTCCGTTTACCTTCGACTGTTCCCTGAAGGATCGTTTTCGAAAGGGAGTCATGACGAGTTACATGCCCAAACCAGGCAAGCTTTCGACGTTTCACTATTGACAAAAGTGGTTCTTGGTGGCCTGCATAGGTGTTTATCTTCTCTCTAACATAGACATTTGTTTTGTGCTCTTTATAGCAAATGCGCAGAATTCTTCTATAACATTTATGCTCGATAGCCTGAATCCTTCGCTCCGTATCTGCAGTGAGTGTCCAGACCTCACACCCATACAAGAGAATAGATAATACAAGTGATTTGTATAATTTGATCTTCACAGGAAAACTGATGTTACTTTTCCAGATCACATTCAACCTTGTCATGGCAGCTGAGGCCATCTCAAGTCTTGTCTTGATTTCTTTACTTGATCTTCCATCACTACATACAAGTGTATTTCCTATGCCAAGGTAAAAGAACTGTTCACTGAACTCTTTCATTCCTAGGCTCAAATTGGCAGATGTCTATATGAATTTACCTATGTCTATATGTCGGGACGACATGTTATCTAGCAGCACCGAATATGTTTATATGCAGCAATTATGAGGACAGAATATGCTGATACCAGTAGAAACATTTGTGTTTATGAACAAAGCTTCTATTGAAGATTTGCTATACATCCGTATAGTGAGCGATGCTCAACAGGGAACCAGAAGCCATTTTGGACCCTAACTTTTTGTCGATCATCAATCAGAGAACGGGGATGCCCCTTATTATCCGGTGATGATTAAGAGATCACAGCTATAAAGAAAACCCAATACTGGTGGGTTAATATTGTCTTCACATAGATTTGCTGAACTTTACCTAAAGGAATCTTCGCTAGAAAAGAGGTCCTGTTTAGGAGTCATGTTTGAACAGTATTTATTAACTGACATGTTCGGTCAGTAAGGCCTGATGATTGTATTGATAAACAGTGGAAATCTAAGTGTTTGTCTACAGATGTTCCATTGCAATGTTATGCAACATGAATGCTAACTTATGATGGTAGACCATTGATCAACAATATGCTATTTATGTCGACCTGTGTTCCTGTAACGATGCTCGTATTGTCTAAGTGTGTACGTCCTATTAAACAGTATGAAACGACCACAGTAGTCCAGCCATCCTTGACTTCCACCTGTCATTGGAGTGAGTGTCCTGTGCACCTGTCGAACTGTCATCCATTCGCGTTTGTCATTATTGATGTTCACACTCACTCACTACATCAGAATATACGCACCTAACAGTACACCTTGTCAGGGCCCCAACAGTCGGTAACCTGACGCATTTACAGAACATTGTGACTGGACGAGCTATATCACAAAAAACCAGTCCATACTAATCTGGTGCAAGAAACAAAAGCTTTAACAATGTGGTGGCACTTTACCAAGCATATTGCACCTTATCAGGTATGTTTGTAACATTTACCATTTTAGCCATGGCTCAGCTAAGACGCTTGACCAATGTTGACAGATGGAGAGCGATGGCATGGCTGCAGGATGATGTAGGGCTGCGAGAAAGTTGCTAGGAGATTAGGAGTTGCCCACTCTGTCATAAAAACTCTGCGTGATCGTTATAATGCAACCGGCAGTGTCGCAGAACAACGCAGGTCAGGACGTCCAAGGTCTACCACAAGACGGCAAGACACGCTGAGCCATGGCTAAAATGGTAAATGTTACAAACATACCCATTGCCCGTTCCTTCCGAAAAGTGGGTGACATGTGTTCACCATAGTCACGACTTGCACGTGAAAAGCAAATTTCAGCAATGTTATCAACAGGCTTTGCCATAGGAAGCATTTTCAAACATGCATTACTTCCCTTTCCACCACGTGCATTTGATTGACCTTGGAGGTACACACACGTAACACAGATTTGATTTATTGTCAGATTAACAAACATTGTTTAAGCATGCAACAAAATGCAGCAAAACTTTTTTGACTGAGTGTTCAGGTTTTTTAAAAAAACAGCTTAGTTGAAATGACCTAAAAATTGAAAGTGGCCTTTAACTTTTTTTGAGCAGTATAGATACCGTACTTCTGAACTCTTACTTACAATTTTCATACCTGATAATATCATAAATGCACCAGGATGGTGTCATTATTTCTCACAATCCTGCCCAACCTGTTATGATATTAGCATTTTTAGTGATGCATATTAAATATATTTGTTATAATCCTCTGATGAAATAATAAAATCCGGATTTTAATGATAATAAACATGTATATTTCGCCCTTTTGTTGGTGTGGGGAGGTGTCCTTTAGTTTATAGCTACAAATACATATTTAAAAATACATTCGAAGAAGTCCTCAAGAGAATAGAAACAGAAAGAATGACCATTGAGGAAACTGCATCTAAAAACAAACAAGAAACTAAGGAAAAACAAGCAACCCAACGAAAAAGTCATCGCTGAAATTCTAGAAAGGTTACTCCCAACAATAATAGAAAAAGCACTATATCAGTTCCAGAAGAAAAGGACGACACACACAACAGAACCGAGGAGGTTAAAAACACACAAAACCCCACAAGCCAGCTAGAAGTCCTTTTAAGACTAGCCCTTCTAAGGGCTGCCACCAAACTAGTGAGGCAGGATGTGAAATACACTATTGAACACGCCACGATACCACGAACAGACTAACAACGAGAGGAATCCAGACAGTCAGCTAGTGGTCCTTTTTAGGACCAGTCCTTTTCAGGACTAGCAACCGGCTAGCACCGAAGAACCTAACGCACAATATACCCCAAATATAACCGCTAGGTTGAACACGGTATAACTGCAATATAGTCGACATTAGGAAAAAAAATTACCAAACTGTATCGGCTACTGCCGTTCCTTTGGATCTACCGGCTGTGTGGAGAGGGGGAACATGCTGCATGGGCAACAGCTTGATCTCCATATAACTGTGCCCAAGCTCGCGCCCTGGAGAGGACACTCCAGCTTCACCCTATAGGTGTCGGCAAAACACGGGAAGTAGCAGTTACCGGTTATAAGCATATTGCCCAATTGGCGTAGGGCATGGCGCCAAGGGCTACTTCCGTCAGTGGGAGAGGTTCTAGGATCTCACTGGACAGCTACCGCCCGCTTCAAGCTGGGCAGCCCCCAGTCAATAAGGTGTTGTCCCGCCACTGTCTGCTTTCCCCATTGGGTGCATGGGGATTAGGGTCAAACCCGAACTGTGGACAGAAAATTTTGCACCAAGCAATTATCGAAAAAATAGAAATAAGCAAACTCTCAGATTCGGATGCTGGAACGTCCGGACTATGTTGACTGGACTATCTGAAAACCTACAGGATGTAAACGATGTAAGGAAGACAGCCATAATTAATGATGAGCTTAAACGACTTCAGGTGGATATAGCTGCACTTCAGGAAACGCGCCTGGCGGGCTCTGGAATGGTGAGCGAGAAGGACTACACATTTTACTGGCAAGGGAAAGATCTTGATAAAGCTAGAGAACACGGAGTAGGTTTTGCGGTAAAAAAATCGCTAACTAACATGGTTGAACCAGGCGAGAATGGATCAGAACGCCTGTTAACGCTCCGCCTGCAAACTAGCACAGGTCCCATCACCCTTGTCAGTGTGTATGCTCCTACCCTGTACTCTGCCTCAGAAGCTAAAGATGAGTTCTACGAGAATCTAGCAGCAGTAATCAAAAGCATACCTAGGCAAGAACAGCTTGTTCTCCTTGGTGACTTTAACGCTAGAGTGGGTGCCGATAATGTTTCATGGCCTTCATGTCTGGGCAGGTTTGGTATTGGCAAGATGAATGAAAATGGACAACGGCTCTTAGAGTTGTGCGTCCACCATGACCTCTGCGTGACCAACACCTACTTTCAGACAAAACCCCAGCATAAGGTGTCATGGAGACACCCACGATCCAAGCACTGGCACCAACTTGACCTGATTCTCGTCAGAAGGCCACTCCTCAGGTCTGTGCTCTCCACGCGCTCGTACCATAGTGCAGACTGTGACACAGATCACTCCTTGGTTTGCTGCAAAATCAGAGCACAACCAAGAAAACTCTATCGTGTCAGACATGAAGGGAAACCACGCATTGATACCAGCAAGATGTCAGACCCTTTCATGATCGCTCAATTCACTGCGACCTTCAAGAAAGTGCTCAGTAGCCCTCAGCATGGTGATACTATTACAGAGAACTGGGAGCATCTACGGAACACCATTCAAAGTACTGCACTTGCCACCTTTGGTAAGAAAACAGCAAAGTCAAATGACTGGTTTGACGCTTCATCAGATGTGATGGCACCTGTTATTGAAGCTAAGCGCAGTGCTATGAATGAATACAAACGTTCACCGAGTGCCAGAACCCTACAGATCCTGAGGGCTACGAGAAGCAAAGTTCAACAAACTGCTCGACGCTGTGCAAATGACTATTGGCTCCAGCTCAGTGAGAGCATCCAGATCGCAGCGCAAACAGGCAACATTAGACAAATGTATGACGGTATAAAGAAAGCACTTGGCCCCCATAAAAGTAAGACGGCACCGCTAAAGACCATCAGCGGAGAGAAGCTAACCGATAAGGGTAAGCAGATGGAGAGGTGGGTCGAGCACTACTCTGAGCTTTACGCTAAAGACAATACCGTTACGCCTGCAGCCCTTGATGCTGTCAATAGTCTGCCAACTATGGAGGAGCTGGATGCCGAACCAACATTAGAGGAACTCAGTAAGGCCATTGATAGCTTGGCCTCTGGCAAAGCACCAGGCAGTGATGGGATTCCTCCTGATTTAATCAAATGCTGTAAGAGCACGCTATTACATCCCCTGCATAGGATGCTGTGCCAGTGCTGGGAAGAGACAACTATTCCTCAAGACATGCGAGATGCCAAGATTGTAACACTGTATAAAAATAAAGGAGACAGAAGTGATTGCAATAACTACAGAGGCATCTCTCTTCTTAGTATTGTTGGTAAGGTTTTTTTGCCAAAGTCATCTTAATGCGACTACACAAGTTAGCTGAGCGCATATATCCAGAGGCACAGTGTGGATTCCGAGCTGGCAGATCAACAACAGACATGATCTTCTCTCTCCGCCAGCTTCAGGAAAAATCAAGAGAGCAGAAAAGACCATTATATATCGCCTTTATAGACCTCACAAAAGCATTCGACCTGGTTAGTAGGGATGGACTCTTTAAAATCCTCCTGAAAATAGGCTGCCCTACTAAAATGCTGGAAATGATAAAGTCATTCCATGACGACATGAAGGGAACAGTCCAATATGCTGGAAGCACGTCACAGCCCTTTGATATACGAAGTGGCGTTAAACAAGGCTGTGTTCTGGCTCGGACCCTCTTCGGAATCTTCTTTGCCTTACTCTTGAAACATGCATTCAGAGATGCAACTGAAGGAATATGCCTTCACACTAGGTCAGATGGCCGTCTGTTTAATCTTTAAAGGCTGAGGGCAAAAACAAAAATCAGAAGGGTCACTATAAGAGACTTGTTGTTCGCTGATGATGCTGCAGTCGTCACTCAAAGCCAACAGGAGCTTCAGAGCTTGATGAATCGCTTCACTAAAGCATGCAAGGACTTTGGCCTCACAATAAGTCTAAAGAAAACGAATGTGCTGAGTCAGGATGTGGGTGCTGCACCAGTTATCACTATCGATAACTATGAATTGGCAGTGGTGCACCACTTCACATACCTAGGGTCTACCATCAATGACAAACTCTCACTGGATACAGAAATCGACAGCCGCATTGGCAAAGCTGCAGCTACCTTTGCCCGCCTCACATCGCGTGTTTGGGGAAACTCTAAACTCACAATGAAGACCAAAGCTGCGGTATATAATGCCTGCGTCACCAGCACACTCTTATATGGCAGCGAGACTTGGACGACCTATGCTAAGCAAGAAAGAAGGCTCAATACCTTCCATTTGCGGTGTCTACGCCGCATCCTCGGCATCTCGTGAAAAGATAAAGTGACAAATGTCGAGGTGTTGTCACGTGCTGGCCTTCAAAGTATGTATACGCTGCTTAGACAGCGCAGACTTCGCTGGCTTGGCCATGTTCGCCGCATGGAAGATGGTCGCATCCCAAAAGATATCTTCTACCGACAATTAGCAGATGGCAAGAGAACAGTTGGGCGACCACAGCTGAGGTTCAAAGATGTGTGCAAGAGAGATATGAGGGCACTGGACATGGATCCAGCAACATGGGAGGATGAAGCTGCCGATCGCACTAAGTGGCGATGCTATTTACGGCACCACTTCAGATTGGGCGAAGAGAGGCTCACACAAGAAGCAGAGGTGAGGAGAAAACGTCGAAAGGAGCACCAGGAAAATAAGCAGCTGAGGGCTGCCACCTCAGGGGCGCATTCCCATAGTCAGTTATGACTGAAGGGGCTATTATTATTAGGAAAAAAAAAATTCGAGGGTTTTCTTGTGGCAGATTCGACCAGTCGTCGGTGATCGTGTTTTAAAAGAATGTTGCCAATGTATGAACATAACTGAGCCAGAAAAATGTTGAGCGCTGGAGTTCTGATTCTCCCCCCTTAGAGTTAGGGTGAACGTACGTGCTGAGTTGCGTGTGAAAGATTTAGTAAAATGATAACGTTACTCTGAAAGTACAATCATTCAAAAAGTTGTACGAAGGAAATGGAATGAGATATGAATGGTGTTGTACATGTTGCCAGTTCGTTGTTAGGAAAACATTCAGCCCCCCCCCCCCCCCCCAAACCAATTAAAAAAATTTATCAAGCAATCTCGAATTACAGAACAAGATGTAGATGACCGATAGCCTGTGACCCCTAGAAACAGAGAAATGAACAGCAACACTGCAACCCACAACGCAGGTCGAAGAGGGTTGGGGAACTGAAGAGTAATGATGATTATACTGATTACCGTTATAGAAAGTCGACAAATGAAGCCTACAGAAGAACTAGTTTTGAGCAGTGAAGATACAACTTATCATGTATAGATTTAGAACAGCACACATGATAATTCTGGTGAACTGCTGGAAATGTTACGGCCATGACTTTACTTGTTCACCATGATCTTTCAACAGGAATGAAGCATGAAGCACAAAACTTATCATCGCCATCACTAGAAACTGTACTAAAAGTTGACCTACCCAGGGAAGTACACAACATAATAACATTTTATATTACCAAAACAAAAAATTAACATATAACTACCAGAGCAAAGGAGATTAATTAAAGATGAACCAAAAATACATAAATAAAACCACAAATGTTCAGTACAAAAGAAAGTTAAAGTATCTGTTATGATTAAAATCCATAACGATTGTGTCGGTATAATAGTTGGCTCGACAGGTCTCCTTTTCTGATAATTTTATACGGACTTACTTATTAATAAAGGAAGTGACGTCATGCCGATATGGTGTAAAGGCAGACGCGAACATTTTGAAGCAGAAGTGAGGTGATCGTCTGCAAGGAGAGATGCGGCTTGTGTTTGAATGTGACCGGACGTATATGTATTGAGCTCCTGCAGTATACTGTGTTTTACCTGCAGTATGCCTTCACCAACCAACGGGCTGATCACCCGTTTGCCAGTCACTTCGATTACGGAAACAACAGCAAATGGATTGATTTGCCGTTGCCCTAAAGACGCCAATAGGCGTGATGGGAAACAATGGCAAAGAAAACCTATCTGCTGTTGCCCTAAGACGCCACTAGGCGTAATGGCCACTGACTGCTTTGACGGTCGGTGGCTAAGGACGGAAGAAGAAGAAGAAGAATGCCTTCACCAGGGCATCAATATACTTAGTTGAGGTGTCCATGGTTTATTATATTCAGGAAAGGTATATCTATTCATGAAGATGTCCAGTGGACTGTGATAAATAAAGTTTTTATGATTGCCATTGACCAGCGTTTGATAGTGAACGGACTGGACAACTACTTATTACTGCACTTGCCTTTGAGCGAGAACTGATTTCATGGAGCTTTGTGTCAAGTATAATAAACTGCATATTTGTGAATTGTGAAGGAGGTGTTTGTCAGCTAACTGCATTTATGCTGATTCGTGTTGTGTGACTACCCCTAGTGTCTACTTTGGCCACGGAGACCTTCTCCGGAACTTTAATTAATACGACACGCATCAGTATCAAACATTACAAAGTAGCGTATACCCAAGAGACATATGTGAGTTAATCTCAAGGACAGAAAATAAGAATGTAGCATACAATAAATCCAAGTACAAGCAACTGAACACTCAACGGGGTGATGGGAGATATACCACCAACAGATCTTACAAAACGCCGCATTAAACGCCAGAGAACTAGCAGTCTGTAAAAACAGCAAATATAATGTACTATATAGAAAAAGGAACACTATATACCAAAATTACAACCCATATGGGGTTGAACCAGGTATCCATTGCACAAAACAAAAAATAATGTTTTGTGCAGGTCCTAAAATCAAACATAACAAACAAGCACGAGGATCGTGCCAGATAAACTAGAGCAGACTCTCTAAAATAGCTTGTTCAATGACTTATTATTCCCCTATATAGAGAAGTGTCTTATCCATCCTTCACTTTTTTTCCATCTTTTCCTCACCAAAGTTGCAATCTTTTTACAGGCTTTTATTTAACTCGCAACGTATGTCACCCTATTGTCACCTTCAAATATTGCAATCGATTTTTCAATCACTTCCAGATGAGCAATAGCTCTGAAAATTGGCATAGTTGTGTATTCTCCATAACAATACAATAATCAGTCGTAAAAATAATAAAATTCAAATTAATATTATTTTTTTTTTGGGGGGGGGGGGGGGGGGTATAAAAACAACATTAAAATGGGCGATAACTGCAAATAATCTAGGTGTATTCTTTCCAACAAGATTGTTTCTCTTGAAACTTCATTCCCCAAAAACAACTTGGCGGAGGATTGTGGAGGCTGAGATGAAAAGAATGAACCAGAGTTGGGACACTGTACGAAGGATGGCCACCGACCGAGCAAAGTGGAATCAATTTGTTGCTGCCCTACAAGACGCCACCAGGTGTGATGGCCACTGACTGCTTTGACGGTCGGTGGCTAAGGATCAAAGAAGAAGACCTTGGTTGCAGCTTTCAACTTCCCTCCTATATTCTACCAGCTTGTGGCAGTTGTGAAAGTAACCCCTATGTTGATAACAAATTACTGTCATGAGTTTCATAGTCTGTTGCGGTTGTTCCACAGACAGCAAGATGCCCTTTCTGCAGTTTTGCTGAGCCTCTTAAGTGTCCTTGTTCTTGACTGTCTTCTCAACCCCAACAGTTTCAGTAGATCATATACTGAGCCAGCCACGAGACCTCTTGCACCCACCTCAATAGCCACGACCCTTGCAGTGAACCCATCGTGTCTCAAGTCCGTGGCCAGATCAGTATACTTGGCCACTTTGAACGAGTGTTGTTCGTCCAATCTGGATTCAAATGGCACGGTCAGCTCAATCATTATAATCTGGTGAGATGATGAGGAATGCAGCACTATATCTGGCCGTCTTCGAGATCTTCGGATACTCTCTGAGTATGTCCCTAGCCCAGGTAGGTCTACTGCCATCTCCCAGTCATTTGCAGAGTCAAGAAGAGATGGTAAACTACTTGATTTGGGATGTGCTGACTTTCCTGCTCTCTAGAAAGTATGTATTTGCGGTGCTCGGTCTGACTTTGCTGTTCGCCCTCACCCTTGCCAGGTCTATTGTAGCAGCCAGCTAATTTAGTACTATGTTGTGGCGCCATGTGTATCACCCTTGCCCTAATGACACCTTGCAAGCTGACAGCACATGTTCAAATGTCTGTCTCTCATGGCACTGAGCATCATCAGACTTTCCCCACTGTTAAAGAACAAATGTTAATGTTATGTAGTATTGCCACACACACAGGCATATAGCCATTGCTATTGAGGAAATATGTCTCTTTGTGGTAACTCATGTTTTTGCACGGTTTTTAACTTATATTAAACGCTTCATATTTAATACGTCACCGGTTGTCAATGACGTAACTCTTTTGCACTAATTTATTCTAACGGCTAATATTCGGGGCCTTTCGTACACTTCAAGTCGTCCAAGTAAGACGTGTTTTTCAAGCTCCCAGAATTGTGGAGGAATAATACATATTTAAGTGGCATAAACTAACTTTGAAGGCCGCCACTATGTTTTCTAAGATGGTCCTGAACTTATACAGAAGTTCCACCTCTTATAGAGAAGTATAACTCAAGTATTTTATATTCACGTTTTCTGGTCCACATTACTTGGGTGTCGTTGCCTGACACACACACCTTAGTACAGCGGCTAGGACTGAATAATTGAGACGATGTATATTGATGTTCTCTAACTACTATGAATGCCTATATATATTATGGACTGACTATGCACATGTATATTTTGAGGAGACTTCATTCAATACTCTCCAACTATGCCATTGTTCCTGAGCTGAATAAATGTTAAGCGAAACGTATCGTGGACCCACTACAAGATGTCTTGTGTTCTTCGGCCTGTTATGTCCTGTGATGACCATACCCGTGTCCATTCGTGATGTCAGCATGATGAATAAACTTTAACTATACTTTATACAACAAGAACTAAACCAAACAAAAGAAAACCATATGCAACACCCATCTCACAAGGTTTGCGGACGATGGCAGGTCATTCATTGATCTGATAATGAAGCTGAGCCTAAGAAGTGCCATATAAGTAGTAGGGGAGGCGCAACTTAGGTATCATTCTGGCGGCGCGCTGGCGGCGCGGGTGACTTTTATATAAGGAAAAAATGGCGGCGCGCTGGCGGCGCATGTGACTTTTTATATAAGGAAAATGGGGCAAGATGGCGGACATGAGATAACAAGAAGACGATATATATAGATAATAGGAAGACTTTGAGACTGTAGGAAGACGATATATATATTTAGATAATATATATATTTAGACATACAAAAAGTAGACATACAGGATAACAGTTAGACGCTATATTTAGATAACAAGAAGCGGTTATATTTAGACACTAGGAAGAGGATATATTTAGACAAACAAGAAGACGATATTTATAGAACAGTTATACGAACAGTTATACTCACAGTTAGACGATATATTTATATACATATTTTACAACGGTTATACGAACAGTTATAGGAACAGTTAGACATATATTTAGACTAACAATTAGACGATAGACAACAGACGATATAGGTAACAAAAAGAATTTTAGATAATATAGTTTTTATTTTATATTCAATAGTGTTTTTGTAGTATCAAAACATATAGGAGCATATATTTTATTCAAAATAGCAATATGATTATATATTGACAAATAACACAAAGTGACATGTACTTTGTTATATACATATATATATATATATATATATATATATATATATATAATATATATATATAATATATGATATATATATATATATATATATATATATATATATATATATATATATATATATATACATATATATATATATATATATATATATATATATTGGAAAGATGTATGTTCAAAATATACATTATCACAGTTTTTATTTAATAAAAATATCACAGCTGCAGGCCAGACCTTGAGGGAGGGGATTTGTCACGTCGTAAGAAATAGAGAGTTTATGTATATACCTGTGGGTATCTGTGTTGGAGTGGAAGACAGTTTAAATGTTGAGGGGTGAGGTGGTGACGTTGTCGGGATGTACCTGTCGTTTGATGTAGAAGTAAGATAGGGCGTTGCGGTGTTGTTCGTAGGTGTAGATGGAGGATTTGTGTGCACGGAACCCGATATTTTTTCCACCCTGTGCTTGTTGTGTGTTGAGGACGTCTAAGAAAGTGTGTTTGTCTACTTTATTGTGGTGTTTGTTGAGTCCTTTGGTGGTTGTTTTGTCATAGTCGCCAAAACAGTGATAAGTCTTGCTGCACAGCGAAATCATCCCGCTGCCTTCGTACTCTAATTTAAAAAGGCCCGGTGTCCGTTTGTCGTGTAATTTTTGTTCGCGGCATTTTTGACAAAGGGCGCGCGTTTTACCCTCGCTAGCTACAAAGTCGGGTCTATGTTCGGGGCATACCTCGGCGGGGAACCACTGGTGGTAGGAGCTATAAAATTCGCGTCGCATAGCGGGCTTAACAACGTCCGCTAAGTTACTCGCGCTAAGGGCCAAGTAAAGACTGTCTGTGTCCGTCTCGCACAACTGAAAATCTGACCTATCTACAAATTTATCTAGACAGTCGTAGTAAAATTCTAACATGCGTAATTTAGCGTATTGGTAGACGAAAAAACCTATCTGCACGGGCAGGTCCCAACTAATAGTCTGTTTAAGTTTTTCTACTTCGAATATGTCCTCAGTCACTAACGTCATTTTCCTAAATCAGGGTGAGTTTATTAGGTCAGAGGTACCCTCTCCCGTCGTGTACGAGACATCCACATGCTTCGCCTTATTGGTCAACGTTTTACCATAGGCGGCGTTACCCAACAGTTTCATAGTTTCGCTGGTAATGGCGTAGGCAGGATCAGTATCACCTTGTCGACGCGCGTCTGAAACAGTGTCCCCAAACTGCTTGAAACACGTCACAGGTGTATACTCAATCACCTGGTAGATACAGGTGACTTCTAAGCCTTTGGTTAGGTACCAGCGAAGCAGAGGTGTTGTCAACAGAATCTTCTTGCCCACATAACTCCCGATCAATGTCCGTCTGGGGGTAGTCAGAAGTTTATGTTTTTCGGCGTATTCCCGCATGAAAGGCCCAATATCTTCCCTCGTGACGTCGACATTCTTAAAAATGGGCGTCATTTCAGAGAAATGTTCTTTTAAAGAGTCGGGGACATGAATGTCACACTCGACTAGGCCAAACAAAGTCTCGTCTAACACCGAGGCAAGAATATTTTCTTTTGTCAGCGGGTACCGACATTTGGTGTAAGAGGGTTTCACGGTCGGGAAGGTGGCGTTTAGAAAACGACGGATTGATGGGTCGGTTTTCTTCAATGCCTGCCACTCGCATTCCCACATTTCTACCAATTTGACGTTGCATTTCTTCCTCAAATAAGAACCAATGATCAGTGTCACTGCGTACAACTCAGCCAATGGTATGTTGTTGACTGGGTTAACGTCACGACCGGTGGTTAGTGGGCAGTTAGGGTGGCCGTGGAAAAGACACCCGTGGAACTGGTAGGCGGTACGAGAGTCTTTATCCCAACCGTCTACCCTAATGTGCCTATCACCCAACGACATCTCACGGCCGTTAAACTGGGTTTTTAAGGTCACGTTATTTTAGTGCGAGAACCAAGCCAAATAATCGCGGCACTGTATGGTATATTTGTGAAGTTTGTGGTGCTTGAAACCATCCTCCCTGTACCGTCTAACGGGAAAGTCAGTGGGCATTTTCTGCATTATCGCCCACAAATAAAGGGCGTTGGCATCAAAACCTTTAATGGATTGGGTCAGCTTGCCACCTCTAATGCGGGTTTTGCCTTGCTCGTGGAACCTGTGAAAAATAATTGAGGGTCCCCCAACTATATTTTGGCGCAAGGTGTTATGCAAATCTGCCTCCCGCTTCGAACATAAAGAAAACAAGACGTTGGGCGGGAGTGTTTTGAATAGGTACTTTAACGTGACACCGGGCACGGAGATCGCATCTTTAAACATATCTACGCCTAGGTCCGCGTAAAAACAAACTTGTTGGTCTAACGCTGCTAGGAAGGGGACCACGTCTTTATTATTGTACCACCTCAGAAAATCGCGCAACGTGGTCATGTGGTTCTCGGCCCACACCTTCTGACATTCGGCGTACTCGTCGAGGGAAATATTAGTATTTTTTAGGGCGGAAAAAAATGCCGAGTGGGGTGGTAGCGCCGTTTCGTCTAACTTTGCTAAATCTGTTATGTATTCGTAACAGAAAAAGCCTTTGGTTTCTTTAACATTGTACGCGGCCAGATATTTGCTATAGCTAAACCCCGGGGCTAAGTAGTTGACTATGTCTAAAAACTTTAACTCGCTAGTGGCAATACACATAAAATTATTGTTTCTCTTCACTAAAAATTTGAAGTCTTCCCCCATGAAATATACTACTCGTCAAAAGTCAAGGGCCACCCTATTATTTTCAATACACTTTTATATAAGCGCATAGAATGATTAAATGAAGGAAGTTTTTAGTAAAAATGGGTGCAATATTTTCCTCTGACAGTCCTCTATGCACGTTAAGCATAAAAACAACTCACCGACAACCATGGTGATCACGTGCAATTTGGTTTGCTGACCATAAATTCACATTTTTAATCGGTTTTTTTCAAACTTCCGTACAACCAAACAGGTGAAGTAATCGTGCTGATTGACATTCCACGTGCAATGGCGACTTTTCGTGAACAGAGTTCACTCTTAATTTGTTTTACAATCAGCAGACTTAGGGTAGTTTCATCACTTGCAAAAACCATGCCACCGAGAAGAAGTCTTGACACCTTACAAAGAATGAGGGCTATAGCGTGGGTTGAAAGTGGTTTATCTGTCCGTGAGGTTGCTAGACGGCTTGCAGTGTCACACTCTACTATCCAAAGAATTTTGGAGAGATTTCAGGCCACAGGAAGTGTGGAGGATCACCACCAGCCAGGTCGCCCTAGATGCACCAATAGACATGATGACCAGTACCTCTTGTTGTCAGCCCTGCGCCATCGAACAGTGACATGTTCCACTCTAAGATGTCAGCTGAGACAAACTGTAAACGTTAATGTCAGTCAAAGCACCATTCGCAGACGTTTACATGAATTTGGACTGGCTGCTCGACGTCCTGCAGTCAGAATCCCTCTTACTCCTGCTCATCGCAGAGCCCGTGTTGCTTGGTGTCGCGAGCACATCCGATGGACAAGGCAACAATGGAGTCAAGTTCTCTTCACTGATGAATCTCGCTTCACTGTGTCATTCAATAATGGCAGGATTCGAGTTTGGAGACGACCAGGAGAGCGATTTACTGATGACACAATTCGAGAGGTGGATCGTTATGGTAGGGGTTCTGTCATTGTCTGGTGAGGCTTCTACAGACACGGCAGGACCCCACTCTACATCATCCAAGGCAACTTGACCGGCCCAAGATACCAGAACGAAATCTTGAGACCAATTGTTCAGCCTGCTCTGGAGGCCACAGGCGGTAATGCCATCCTCCAAGATGATAACGCTCGACCCCATCGAGCTCGTATGGTGAATGAGTTTATTCGGCAGCATGGGATCACCAGGATGGCGTGGCCAGCTCATTCACCTGACCTTTCTCCGATTGAGCACCTCTGGGATGTCCTTGGTCGAAGATTGTCAACAAATCACCCCCTGCCAATGGATGTTGCACAGCTGACTGCATTTCTGCTTCAGGAATGGCAAGCTGTTCCTCAGGATACTCTTCGGACCCTTGTGGACTCGATGCGTGTACGCTGTCTTGAATGCCTTGCTGCAAACGGTGGTCATACCCGATTTTGAAATGTCTATTTGTCCAATATCTATTGTGTGACTTTTGAACAGGTAGGTGACACACTTCACAGCTTCATTGCGCTTGAATGTGTGTTTCCATTTCTTTACGTGACATGTCAATTTGGTATTTAATAAATGCCGTTTTGACTGATACCAATTACGTTTATATCAGATTTGTTTTATGGTTTCAACCTAGGTTTCTCTAAGTGGCCTTTGACTTTTGACGAGTAGTATATTTGATGAGGTACGGTTTGATTACGTTAACATCGTACTTGCCCGAATTGAAGCCTAATACGGGAGCTGCCTCAAATAACCCTCTAGTCTACCAAAGAGCTCCTCAGACCCGAGTTGGGTGAAAACATCGTCAAAATTCGCACGCAGAATCTCATAAGAGGCCGCGGCAATTTTGATCAGATAACGAGCCATCCTATTGACCAATTCTTGTGATCACGCTTTGTGATAAAACACACGGGGGCCTCAAAACCGGGGACGTTATAAGCCACCGAACACGACAGGGGCACGTGTTTGGCCGTGTAGGTAGTGGCATTACCACTTGACTCTAGACTGTTCTCAAAATAACACTCATAGTCAAATGTGGCTCGAAACGGGAAGACGAATTTTGTGTCGACATCTATGCCCAGCTCATTGATTAATTCCCAAACCGTATCTGGTGGGGAATACACACCACATTTAAATGTTTCTCTTCGCTTAGAACCGGTACAAGTCTGTTCATGTTTTTCCATATCCCTAAAAATCTTCCACAACTTACCGCACTCGGGAGACGAAAAAGAATGACTCGCCCTATCAATATCTGCAATGTACATAAAATGGTTCTTAAACATTAACAGACGCAATGTATCCTGAAAAGTATCGCTACCTCTAAGTTTGGGGGTCAGGGTCTGCGCGTCGTCAAACTCGAAAGCGTCAATATTTATATTAAAACATTTTTCTAATTGGGGCATATCGATTAAACTAACCCCCGGAAAATCGATGAGGGACGTAAGTCCTTGTTGTGTTTGCCACTGTTCGACGAGCTGGCGCGTCGGTTTTCTAACGTTCTTAACGGCACCACCCCTAAAAACGGCTAGACATCTAAAAAAGCAAAAGTTATCACTGTATGGTTTTGAATGTGAATCGTGTTGTAGTGTATTGATGTGGTTATTGTCCGTGATAAAGGAGGGAATGTCTTGTAATAAACAGCCAACGGGAAAGTCTTGAATGTGATATAGATAGAAAGACGTGGCTGGAATTGCTTCGACAAAATATTTTGTGTTTGGTCTGTTTAATTGTGCTTGTGTGACAATATCGCTGTCGTGTAACTGTGAGAGAAAAGATTTGAAATCTGCAATGTTGTTGACTAGGTGGGGTTGATCTAAGACGACTGCATTGTTATGCGAAGAGTGAAAAAATCTTAATTCGTTTGTTTCTCTGTGTCTTAAAACGATGTGGAAACTGTAGTTTATTTTGAAGCGTTTTGTTTGTTGTGTGAAGATTGGTGTCAAGAGACGGACCCAGTCGACATTTTCGTTATTGTGGAAAAAAGTAAAAGTGGACAGGAATTTATGTTTATTGGAATGTGTTTTGATCGCTTGCCAGTTGTCAATATAGACTTGTTTTATGTCAGCTGGTAGGTCATCTAACGAGTCTTCTTCAGTGGCCAGACGGGTTTTTTTTTACGGGACTGGGTACTAGGCATGGGCCGTTTCTTGGTCTGGCCTGCATTTTGTGGGTGAGATGGGATGGGATTTGATGAATAGGGGACCATTGGTAGTGTGGAAGTTGCTGTGGTGCCTGCTGCGGCAGATGATGATAATGTTTTTGTGCCTGATGATGATGCTTGGTGCGTTGAGGATGATGGTGTGGTCCCTGCTGGTGATATCTGTTGGTGCGCCGAGCTTGAGGATGATGCGGTGTCTGCTGTTGTGGGTCGTGTTTCGGCGCCTGCTGGGTTCTGTGCTGATGTCGAAAGGTGGGTAGTGGTGGGGTGTTGTTGTTTTCTGTGGGCCTGTAAACTATCACCACGGGTGAATTTTTTGTCACAAAGGTCACAGCTAAAACGAGGCATAGAGTGCACTGTTTTTATATGTCGTGCTAAATTGTCAAGGCTTTTGTATGTCTTGCCGCAGCGGGCACACGTGAGACTGTGCCCAGCTGCAGTGGTGGTCCCCACTGAGGTGTCTATAACGAGTCTTTGTGTAGCGCCCGCCGGTGCGGTGGTGGTCCCCACTGGAGTCTCTATATCATTACCGGACCCTGGTGCAGTGGTGGACCCACTGGGGTGTCTGTAACAGCGATTCTTGTAGCGGCCCCCGGTGCAGTGGCTTCCACTGTGGGGGATCTCGGGGCCGCTGGGCCATGAAAGACCTCTATATGATGTTGCAGTGCCTCAGGTCCTGCAAAGACTTGAGGACAGACACGACAGGTGTCTCGGGGCTCCGCGTGGACTGTGGCGATATGTCTCGTTAGGTCACGACTCCTCGTAAAAGAGGTATTGCAGATCGAACAAGCGTAGCCTTGAATTGATGACATCTGTTGAAGATGAACAAGAAAACATTACTCACACATAAAATTAAATACATACATGTAACAATCAGTTAAATAAGACAAGCTGAGAGAGAAAGAGAGAGAGAGAGAATGAGAGAGAGAGAGCGAAAGAGAGAGAGAGAGAATAAAAAGGTAAATAAAACAGTCTTATTTCTTATTCTGTGATGTTAACGTATCAAAAAATACATCGCGCGTGCTGTATCAGAAAAGATATCGATTTAAAAACCACGCGCTCGCGAGACAAGTGACGATCTGCCCTATCGTTTAAAATAATGGACTTTTATTAACTTTCGCTTGTGTAGTTCAGTATTGTTAAATCTAAAATATAATATTTTCTAAACTATTATGTTGTCTAATTTTCACTGGCTGGTTAGGTAGTTTGTAGTGACTCGGGTCCTTATTTATTTTTAAAGTAATATGTTTGTAGTTACTATGAGAAGTTCTTTATAGAAGCAGCTTCTGAGTTCTTGTTTTGGTTTATAACTAAGAAGTAAATGTAACAAAGAAAATAAAAATAAAACATGTTACAGACCACACAACGGTCAAAGTTGGTTTATATATATATATATATATATATACTATATATATATATATTATTATATGATATATATATATATATATATAACATATATATATATATATATCATATATAGTCTATTGTAGAACATACCTACCACACGCTTACAGCCTCTCTGTCTGAATGACATGGATGTGAAGGTAGTGTGTAGTGACTCGGGTCCTTATTTTTTTTTAAAGTAATATGTTTGTAGTTACTATGAGAAGTTCTTTATAGAAGCAGCTTCTGAGTACAGAAATACTCCTTGCGCACGTGTGTTGTGGAATCAAATCAATTTATCGATCTTCCCAAATGTCTTTGCGCTACAACCAAACAAGTATTTGAAATAGACTATTTGTCTATACAAGTTTAGCGTGTTGTTATCAGAAAGTATTTCAAGTTGTAAGTATCACGGATAATTTTTTTCAAAACCCAAATATAATTTGATTTCGCATGAGTTTAACAATAGACGAGAAACACGGATAAGGTTTAAACTAAGGATAAGTATTTAGACTATAGTACATAATAAATCGGTTAAGTCTTAACTTATCGAAAATCAACCACTCTTTAAAAATGACGTGTAAGAATTTAACATAACACACACACAGATAAAAATAACAATTTAGTCTCAGAGTTAACACCTTAACAAACAAATATTTTTAAATAGCGGGTAGACTATTTTGAAACAGCCTTTAGCAACACTGGCTAGTGAAAAAAAAAACGAATACACAGATATATATTTTTGTTTAAATATTTGGGACCTCAAGACGTAGCAATAGAGACCGCAGTCAGCGACTCATAGCTTGACTGCCTGCGTCAGGACCAGCGAACCAGAGCTGGTCAAGACCGCACTCCACCTCCACGTATCAAAAGGTTTGGGAAAAAGTCCGCGTGTGAATACACAATCTGTTTTCAGAAAAATAACTGAGTCCGACGGACCAAATGTATACCCACCTGTTCGCGATGATTTGGTTCGAACGATAATGGGATCGATAGAGGGTGTTTAAGAACTGTCACAACAATGTTTAATTACTGTGCAGGTGTAATTTCCAGCTGGTCGGAAAATGAGATCGAATGACAGATGTACGTGCGTGTAATTGTGAGACAAACCACGCCCGGTATTGTGAGTAAATAACGGGATCGATAGAGGCTGTTTAAGAAGTATCTCAACAATGTTTAATCAGTGCAGCTGTTCTGAAAAAGAGTTTTTCGCATTGTAATAAAATAATTAGACAAATAATGCAGTTGATTATTCGTGGTCAAATGGACATTTAGATCACGTACGACAATTGATCCACATCGAAAACTCGTTAGCAATCATTTACTCAGGGACAGCTGCGAATAATTTGAATCGCCTTGTACCACGTTCCACCATAGCGAGGTTTTATTTGTGATATGCGCAGGTGTCTTGACGAGAAAGAAAGGCATATGTTTTTTCTTTCCGAACACATTTTAACAAATGTTTACAAAAAATAAATAGAGTATCTAACAAGTATTTTGAAATAAACTTAACAATAAAGTGAGAAACACAGATAAGGTTGAAACTGTTGGCTATATTTTTTAGACTTTACGGAGCGAAAGACAAACATATTTTTAGACTATATTCTTATCTAAAACATATATATTAAAGAGAAAGAGAAATGAAGACATCAAAATCAACCATTCTTTAAAAAAAATTATATGTAGGACTTTAACGGAAAAAAAAAATCCCCAGAGATATTTATGTTATGTTATTCGGAAAACATACAGTTTTATATATATTAGTTAAATACGGATTCTCACATTGATTTACACTGAAGGTTCCCACATTGTAGAACAGTGATTCTCACGTTTTTAGCACGAATCTTACGTTCTTGAAAAGGGGTTATCACATTGTTTTGCACCAAAGGTTATCACATTGTTTTACACCGAAGATTCTCACGTTGTTTTACATCAAAGGTTCCCACATTGTAGAACAGGGGTTCTCACAATGTTTGCACGATTCTTACGTTGGGAAAATGGGTTCTTGTTTTAGATATAAAATAACTGGTTGTAAGTGTGATCTATCATTATTAACTATGGATCCGCGTTGGGTTCATCCGTTCACTTGTTTGGTTTCAGGCCCTACTTCTAGTGGAAAGACTGTTTTTGTCCAGCGTTTCCTAACACATATCAAAGATATGGTAACAGCCGTACCCGATGAAATTATATGGTGTTATGGTGAATATCAACCCCTATACAATTCCATGACTGGAGTTCAGTTTATTGAAGGACTGCCCGATATTGAGCAGTGGACAGGTGATAAGAGACGGTTGGTAATTATCGATGACCTCATGAACGAAACAGATGAGCGAGTAACTAAATTATTCACAAAATCATCTCATCACCGCAATTTAAGCGTATTTTATCTTGTGCAAAATTTATTTGGCAAGAACAAAGAACACAGAACCATTAGTTTGAATTCTCATTACATAGTGCTTTTCAAAGATCCACGCGATGGGTCGCAGATTGTTAATCTAGCCAAACAGATGTACCCAGGTCAAACTGCCTATGTCCAAGAGAGTTTTAAAGAGGCGACGTCTACCCCACATGACTATTTGGTAATCGACCTTCGCCAAGACACAGCAGACAATTTGAGACTTCGTTCGCACATCTTCCCAGAGGAACAACAAATTGTTTACGTACCCAAGTAACGAGATGGGAGAAAAAGTAAAAAGACATGCTGACATGTTAAAATTTCTAGGTACGGCCAAACCACCAGTCATCAAGGCTGTTATGAAAACAGCGTCACCCGATCTGGTAGGAACACTCTGTGAATGTTGTCACAACGTTTTAAAAGGTAACGTTACACTGACACCCCTCAGAAGAGACGTATGCGTCGTTACAAAAACACCCTGCGAGCGCTTACCAAGAAAAAATTGTCGCTCAAAAGACGAAAACAATTTTTACAAACTGGAGGTTTTTTAACTGCTCTCCTTGGCCCAATACTAACTGTACTAAGAGGCTCTTTTAGATGACTAAGAAAATGATTTTGATGGATCCTCGTTTGTTAGAGGCTCAAAAACCTTATAGACCACCCGACGCTCTAAGAGATAACTTGGGAGAATTGGATACTCAAATGCAACTAGTCTTGGATCGACAAGATATGCCAGTGACTGACAAGGCTAGACTTTATCAGCAAACACTACAGCGTTATTTGACTCGACTAGAACAGTACAGTCACGTACCTCTAGGTCTCGTGGATATTAAACAACCACCACCATTACAAACCAGCGAACAACCCACTGTACTTAAAGATGAGGTCGTCGACAAAACTCCTCAGTCCCCACCCGTCACACCCACTAATCAAAAAAAGGTGGTGGCGAGTAAATTGCGAGAATCATCGTCGTATTCGCTCAGAAGAAGGAAAAAGACACCAAAGTGGGAAGCATGGCCAAAGAAGTGAATAAGATTTTAAACCAACATTACTACGATCCAAAACGCCCTGGCTCGTATGGGGGAATCGCCGCCTTACAACGTAGCACCAAACTTAGTCGTAAAAAAATTGAAGAGTGGTTAAGTCATCAGGACACCTACACCCTACACAACCCGGTGCGCAGAAAATTTAAACGACGTACCACCATTGCGGGTGGTATCGACCAACAGTTCCAGGCTGATTTAATTGACTTGCGAGGTTTAAAGAAATTCAACGATGGGTATTCCTATCTAGTAACGTGTATTGACGTGTTTAGTAAATTCGCTTGGGCTGTTCCGTTGAAAAACAAGACTGGGACAGCGTTAGTAGCAGCGGTAAAGACAATTTTTAACAGTCGCAAACCGATAAATTCTCAAACAGACAAAGGCAGTGATTTCGTCAACAAAACATTCTTAAAGTTTCTTAAAGCTGAGGGGGTCCATTTCTTCACTACGGAGAATGAGGATACCAAAGCAGCTATTGTCGAGAGGTTTAATCGAACCCTCAAAGAAAAAACATGGCGTTACTTTACCAAAACCAACACTCTTCGCTATGTCGACGTGATACAGCAACTGGTCCACAACTACAATTATTCGTATCGTCGGAGTATTAAGATGGCGCCGGCTGAAGTTACCCCGAGCAATCAAGAAGAGGTGTGGCGAACGTTGTACTCGACCCCTGACGTCGTCGGTAGAAAAGTCTATTTTAAAGCTGGTGATCGCGTGCGGATCGCCCAAGCCAGACAAACTTTTAAAAAGGGTTATACGCCAGCGTGGACAGAAGAACTGTTTACGGTCAGTCGACAAAACCAAACAAGTCCGGTCACGTACGTCCTTAAAGACGATTCGGGTGAGGAATTGAAAGGTTCTTTTTACCAAGAAGAGCTGCAGCGAGTCGGCGACAAGATAGTTTATCGAATCGAGTCCATTTTGGAGGAACGCCGAGGTGTCAGGGGTGTAAAAGAATATTTAGTCAAATGGTTCGGTTATAACTCGTCATTCAACAGCTGGATTTCCACCAAACAGCTAGCGAGATATCGAGACTGATGGATATTGAAGAAGAAGTGAGCACCCCAGTTTTGAGGCCACCCCCTCCCAAGACCGCGAATACCTTGTTCTGGCCTTTTTTGGGAAACTAGTCCCGCGACTAGAGATCGTTTTCATCTGTCAGATGATCGTTATATATGTCGTCATCGGTGTCTCGTTATTCAATCTGAGTCGGAGCAACGCAGAGGGACCAGACGGCAAGTTTTGGATCGCTTTAATGAGCAGTTCTCTGGGTTACATAACCCTAAGATAGGATGAGTTTTTACGTGACTTTACCCAGCAATGCCTCGATGAAAATATACCCAAACAATAACGCCGGTCACTTTTTCGTCAAATTGCCACAGACTATAGACTTGACTTCGCGTTACGAGGTCGGTTTGGTTGAAATTCAATTTCCCAAAAGTTATTTTAACGTGCTAGAGGATGATGTATGGATACATTACTTTCCCAACAAAGAAGATGAGTCTATGGTACTCACGTTACCTGCTGGTCTATACACGTCACCCGACACGCTGATCGACGAGTTGAATCGTTTGCTTTTAGCCACGGATGTGGATGAAAAAGCCCCGAGTTAGATTCCATTTTAACAATAATAAGGCCACCTTGAATCTGTATGATCCGGAGGTTGAAGTTAGAATTAGCGAGACGTTGAAACACATGTTAGGTTTTCCTGCCTCGCTCGCCACAGACATCGACCCAATACTACGAGGCGAGACTGAAGTACAAATGGATAGCGACATGAAAAATGTATACGTGTACTGCGATCTCGTAGCGGCAAGACTGGTTGGAGATGCCTCTGTCCCTTTGTTACGGATTGTTCCTATTTTGGATAGGACTACTGCTTCTGTTTTCAGGATTTACGACAAACCACACTACGTACCCCTGAGCCGTTTTTCGTTTGACGCGGTGGAAATCCTTTTAACTAACGATCAGGGTAAGACTATCCCATTCACTAGCGGAGTTTCGGTGTTGACACTACACTTCCGAACTCACAGACGGTTTGATTTTGACTAGAAAAAAATGGTGAGACACGTACCCATCCGACGAAACCCCAAGATGTATGAGGAGTTTTACTGCAACCAAGCTGGCCACGGGATGCCAGTGTTTATCGGAGGCAGAAGTCAAAGAGGACATGGTTTGGGTAGTTTTTTCGGCGGGCTCGGTCGCATGGTTCTCCCGTGGTTAAAAACTGGAGGCAAAGCTTTACTCAGAGAAGGGCTTGGAACCGGTCTACAGGTCGCGAGCGATGCGTTAGCCGGCAGAAATGTTGGTGAGGCATTTCGTGAACGAGCCAAGGAGTCGGGTCAACGTTTATTATAGGGAGCGGTTGAACACCTCACCACTAACCAATCGGGTAGCGGGCTTAGAAGAAAAAGAAAAACGAGAGCTGCCCCACCTGGCGAGCCGAAACGAATAAAACGCAGTAACCGAGCTCGACCTTCTCATTCTCATCAGAAGAAGCAAAGGTACTCTGATATATTTGAATGATGGCGCTTATTCACCCCAACTCGTGCGAGTGTCTTCACAGTGGTCTAGATTTGTTTAGCGTACCACCAACGCAGACAGCCGTAGAAGAGGGACAATTTGTGGAGATACATCCATTGGCCGCCTTAGCCCCCGGAGCCCCGGTGGAATTTGTAATATCGGGAAACGGTGAAGAATATCTAGATTTGTTCAATACTTTTCTGCACGTGCGCGCCAAAATCACGTTAGCTAATGGCGGCGCATTACCCGCTGATGCGGAGGTGGCCCCGATCAACTATTACCTGCACAGTTTATTCTCCCAAGTCGACGTTTCACTGAATGATACGCTGATTACACCCAGCGAAAACACCTACCCTTATAGAGCTTACATGGAAGCCACGTTGTATTACGGGGAGGAACCCAAACGAGGCCATCTGACATCGGCTCTGTTTTACAAAGACACGTCAAATTTTATTACGGAAACAATTGGTGACAATAACAATGGGTTAAGACTGCGTCGACATATAGCGGCTGGTTCTCAGGAGATTGATATGATGGGTCGTTTACATTCAGATATCTTCGCTCAAGATCGTTACCTGTTAAATGGTGTGACAGTTAAAGTAAAACTCACCCCGTCTAAAGATGCCTTCAACGTGCTGGGACACGACCCCACCGCTGGTTATAAATCTATTATAACTTATGCGGCCTTGGTTGTCCGGAAAGCCAAATTAAACCCCGCCGTCTCTCTAGCCCACGAGAAAACCTTGGTGCGAGGTAATGCCAAGTACCCCTTGAAACGAGTTGTGCTAAAAACTTTCTCTATCCCTAGAGGTATGCTATCGCACATGCAGGATAATCTGTTTCTCAGTCAAACACCCACACGGATCGTGATTGGTCTAGTCACTTCGACCGCTTTTAACGGTTCGTACACGTCTAACCCGTTCAATTTCGCTACCTTTGGTCTGATATATTTGAATGTCAGCACGGACGGCAGAACAGTCAGTGGCAAGCCTTTGTCCATGGATTATGAACACAACCAGTATGTGAGAGCCTTCTTCGGGACAAATCTAGCTATGGGACTGGTTGGTAAAGACGCCGGTAACGACCTCGAGTATAGACATTTTAAGCATGGGTACGCCTTATATGCCTTTGACCTCACCCCCAGTCTACTGGACGGTGACCAGTTTGAGATGGCCAAGTCGGGCCCAGTCTCAGTAGAACTTAAATTCGCCGAGGTCACACCCGAACCATTACAGGTTCTCGTCTACGCCGAGCAAGACTCGATCTTGGAGATCTCGAAATCGCGCCATGTTTTGACAGACTACACCACTTAGACAATGAATACAGACGAGATACGGACCATCCTCCTGTCAGATATATTTGTTAAACGAACTAGGCTCATTAAAGTGTTAGCTCGTGACCAATTACCTCTACGCATCGATCCGACCAAGACGGCTGCTTTCGTCATCAACACTGATCCTAGCTATCGCCACGGTGACCACTGGGTCGCTCTATATTATAACGGACTTGGTACTTTTGAATATTTTGATTCTTTCGGCCTACCACCTACACAGCCGGACCTGATTAATTTTATAGCCAGAAACTCTACTCGACATGTTAACTACAACGCCAGACATTTACAAGATGTAGTTACCAACGGTTGTGGGCTCTACGCCATTTATTTCATCTTGATCAAAACACGAGGTGGTACTATGCAGCGCGTGCTACTACCCTTTTCGGCTAGAAAACACGCCAACGATCGATTAATTTTTCGATTAGTCAGAGGAACCACCAGATGGCTTTCATAGACAAAGGAAGAGATCAATAGACAGGTGTGTGTGTATTTTTCGCTATCGGGTTTCTCCCCATGCCAACACGTCCATAAGTTATTGTTCCCACGCAATACAGCGACGAATCACAACCTGGCTAACACACGACTCTGGTCACACGATCGATGTTCGACGAATCAAATCCTAGCTAGGGCACGCCTCAAAAAACCAGATTGAACTGGTATTCCCCCATTTAAACACTTGGAAGACACTCATACTTTATTCAAACGTTGGTGTGATAACGACAGATACATCTCGTTGAAAATGACTGCTCCCACCAACTGGGTCTACATCAAAAGAAGTGATGAAATGCTTAAACCTTTGGCTAGTGGTCTGAAGGCCGCGTCTGTAAGTGTTTACCGAGGTCAACCTTTACTTCACGTGCGAAAATATTTTGGTGAATCCTACCTCAAATTTCCCACCAAAACCGGCATTACGTTAACTCGATCCGAGTTTGACCATTTGTTGACATTACAGAGTGAAATCCTCGACGAATTTGACCGATTACAGCCACCAAACACGGATACCTATCCTACTACTGGTACCAGTACCACGTTTGACCAGTACATCAACTCCAGCTGTTACCAACCAATATCAACAGAACCGAGTTTGTTTCCTACCACAGACAATCACCTGGCCGATGTCACCAATCTACCATTGCAGAAGAAACCTACCACCTTCACTAACCTGTTTGACGAATACATGAACTCTAGCTGTCCAGTATCACCAGACCCGAGTTGGTTTCCTACGACCACCACCACAGACACCCACCTGACCGATGTCCCTAATCTACCACCGAAGAAGAAGAAACCTACCAAGCGGTTGAGAGTTGTCCTTTAGTATTTGAAAAAAATAAAAAAAATTAACTAAAATTCTTCTTGTTACCTATATCGTCCGTTGTATGTCTAATTGTTCGTATAACTGTTGTAAAATATATCGTCTAACTGTTCGTATAACTGTTGTAAAATATATATCGTATAACTATCGTCTTCCTGTTGTCTAAATATATCTCCCTATTATATGTATATATCGTCTAACTATCGTCTAACTGTTTTCTAAATACACCCACCTCCCCTTCTTGTTATCTCAAAGTCTTCCTATTATCTCAAGTCTCAAAGTCTAAATATCATCTTCTTGTTATCTCAACTCTAACTATTAACGTCTTCTTGTTTGTCTAAATATATCGTCTAACTATTATCGTCTTCCTATTGTCTCAATAAACATCGTCTAACTGTTATCTAAATATATCATCTAAATATAACGTCTTCTTGTTATCTCATGTCCGCCATCTTGCCCCATTTTCCTTATATAAAAAGTCACCTGCGCCGCCAGCGCGCCGCCATTTTTTCCTTATATAAAAGTCACCCGCGCCGCCAGAATGATACCTAAGTTGTGCCTCCCCACTACTCATATATCATTCCACGTCAAGGACCTTTGCAGAGCTCCTTTCCATGTAGCTCATTGACCTTGTTGGGCCTGCTGCACCGTTTTCTGCATCCTCTTATCATTCTCAGCTCCTCGTATCTCCTGAATTACAATGTCTCTGCGTTCCCTGTTTGGTGCCTTGGACCCCCAGCTGACGTCACTATGGCCGATTACCTCCCTCAGCTTGAGCGATTCTTGGGCAGTATCAACAGCTTAAGTTTGTCTATCATATATGCACTCCCTGTGTATGTAGCGTATAGTACAGAGTATATTTACCATTGGTTTGGTTTGGTTTGAAGGACTATCTTCATTGCACACGGACAACGCCATCAGTGCTCCGATCTCCTCCCTTAGATCTTACAAGGAGGATCTCAGCGCAGTTTTAATGCACATGTACTGAATAGAACAGGAAACGTCATCCACGTCTTTGCCCACCGCTTATATTGTACAGAATTTACTGTTCACATTTTCATCCATATCTTGTAACGTACAGCACAGTGTTCTTGTTGTTGGTTTGAAGAGGTGATGGGTGGAGAGCGGGCATTTAACAGCTGACCTTTATTGTCTCTTCTCGTTCCATCTTGGTCTACCCTGTTCAACCTGAAAATTGGTTATAATTGGGGTATTTAGTGTCATTTTATTTACTACTTTTGTATTCAATTTAAATAACTATTGTCTTTTGCAGTTGCTGATTTTAATTTATATTAGTATTTGTTCATTTTATTTTCTCTTTTGTATTGTTTATAGATAACTATTGTCCTTTACACTTGGTTTTAATTTGTATTAGTATTTGTTCTTTTTGAGTCGTTGTCTTTCCTTGTCCTATGAGTAGTTAGTAAGTTTTTTTTTTTTAATGATTTGTTAGCTCTTGTTGCTTAATTTCTATTTGGTTGAATGTCTTTTCTGAAGTACTAACCTTATGTTTTCCTTTGTTTTATGTATACTGTATATATTTTAAGTATTGATTGGGCATCTCCTTGGGCATCTATACCTAAAACCTTATCACCTGTCATGTCTATATTGTGATTTCTATAGTAAGTTTTTAATTCAAGCCTTTGTTGTTCGTATTTTTTACAGTGGATCAGGTAGTGGTTTATGTCATTTTCTTCCCGACATTCTTGGCAGTGTGGTTCCTCTATCATAAAGTATGCTGCACCGAAACGCCCCAGTTTTTGTTCGATGGTATCTTTAATTCTTCTCCGACCTGGCAAGTCCTTGTTGGTTCTTTCAGCAGTTTGAACGCATGTCTGCCTTTTTTACTGTTCTTCCATTCCTCGTTTATAGTTAGCTTCACTTGACTCTTGATTTCCGACCTTCCAGTCCTGCTCTTATATTGTTTTTACTTATTCTTCCATTCTTGGCGTTCTGGTCTGCCAACTCGTTACCAGCTATACCTATGTGTGCTGGAACCCACACTAGCCTCACACTACATCCTCTGTTCCCTAGTGATGTATTAATTGCTAGAATTTCTTCCTTTATGTCTGGCTGGCTACATTTAACTGGGTGTTCTAGTGCTTGTTGTGATGATAGTGAGTATGTAAATATCGTAACAGCTTCTGGTGGGTTATCTTCGATTATTTCTAAACTTTTTAGAATTGCTACCATCTCTGCGGTAAAAATCGAAGCCCCTTCAGTTACACTGTAGCTATTTTTAATTCCCCACTGTGGTGTTACTACTCCTGCGCCTAGTTGCCCACTATCACCCTTGGATCCATCAGTGTAGGCAGCCAGAATGTGTTTTGTTAGTTGATCTTTGAACTTTCTACTTATCATTTTGGTTTCCTTATCTTCTATGTTTTGTTTGATCTTTTCAGTAAGTGAGAAGTCTATGATTGGTATTTTGCTTCTATATTTATTACTATTTTTAATTGTGTTTGACAGTTCTTTGAACTGCGTTAGATCTTTTATAGTTCTCCACCCTGTTGGATATCTATCTTTATTTAAGGGGACGTCCCATACACTTGGTTGGTTTTTGACAGAGTGTTCCTCATATTTTCGACCACCATTTATACCGCTGGTGGTTAAACTTAAAAGGGGTGGGGTGTGATGGAATTTCAAGAAAAAACAAAGTTGAGGTGGAAGTTATATGCGTAAAGCTAAAATGAAGAACATTTTTGGCCAATGTAAACTGTCATGTCATGAGTTCAAATTGCTGTTAGTTTGGCTCATTTTTTTGTTTGTTTGTTGTACTACTTATTTTTTCCTTTGGTTTATTTGTGGTCAATCTCAACACCCTTTATTTATTTAACAATGCTCATTTGCCCTTTAACCTATGTTCGGTTTGTCCGCTACTGAAATCATATCTGCCACATGAATTCAGATGGGTTTTGTCACCATTTCATTTAACTTTATTCCATTATCTTAAAAGTATCTGTTGCGAAAACGGCAAATTATATGATCTACATTAGTTTTCACTTTGTTGGTGAAATATTGCATTTACTGATTATGCCTACATGATTTTCACTACAGATCCCACATTAGGTATTATTATTTATTTGCCAATTTTCAGATCTTCAATTATTAAAAAAAAATATTATATTTGCAATTTACCTTGCATTAAGAATTTTGAAAACAATTTCTCAGAATGATTCAATTTCTTCTTTTTCTTCTATTACTGGTGGATAACTTTGAAAAACAATTACACTGCAGAAAAGTTTGGATGCACCGTTAATGCTCTGTCCTGATTTACCAGAATCATAATTTGCATTTCACTTCTCATTAGACAAAATTATAATAATTTTGTTTCGTAATTATTTATTAAGAACATGATTGGTAAATTGTTTTCTTTCTCTCCATCCCACTACAAGTCATCTAACTTAAGATACTTCCCTTATAATTAACTTTATTTACCTCATTGATTGATAGTCTCTACAACCTACAATCAGCCTATTTAGGATAGTGGTTCTCAGAGACAAAAGTACACCTTCTGTCAAGCTAATAACCTTGATTTTCAGTCAAACATTTAACATATCATCCCTCATATCCACATTGTACGTACGTACACAAGTATAGGCATTAAGGAAATGACATTTATGTTTTAGTAATTTTACAGAGAATATATTGTAACGTTTTGTTCATAAACTCTGCTGTTGTTTATTTGCCACCCTTTTAAAATATGTTACATTTATTTACAGTGAATGCTGAGTACAGCAGGTGAGTACACTGTGCATGTACAACAGAGACTATAGCCCCCTATTGCTCAAAAGATGAGATATTTCTTGTATTTCCTTGATACAAGATCCCGGAGTTGTTGGGTCTGAGAATCCAACAACGAAGTTCTGTTTCCCACGGTGAGCAACAAAAATCCCTGTGGCTGCACTTCCTACAAGTGAGGAATCCTGATCATGTTTAAAACACGTGTACACGTCATTGAAGATTGCAATCTTCATCATTCCCGTGTAGCTGGAGAAGAGACTGCATGTCAAATTTTTTATGTCACTTGCTGTTAAATCAAAATTAGCAGTTTTTGCTAGGACCTCCCCTTCAATGTTTGCAACAAATGCGTGGATCACTTTCCCTGTTGGAATTGGAATAGCAAAAAAAGTTAATGAATATATTCAATTTAAAAACACAAAAATATTCATTGTTAATGAAGATAACTAGAGATGTTGAGATGGTAAGAATAATGGGTGACATTTCTAAACACCACAATTACAATGTTGTGAATATCAAACACCAAGTATGAATGATAAATTCATGACAACAAATTTTAAGTAACATGTTTAAACTAGATTCATGACAGTCTGACAAAAAAATAACACAGAACGAAATTCAATAACAGGTTGATGACTGCAGAACAGGACCGTCACACGTTATAAAGCATTTGTGAAAGGTGACTAATAAAGGTTTGTGCTTGGGGAAAACAACTACCTCAAGTAAAACAAATGGCTACTGCAACTAATCATGCAAGAGCACATAAAAGTGCTTTAGTGCTGTTGCTGCAAAGACGCCAACTGCACTGATGCTCCAATGCTCCTTAAAGAATGAAGAAGAGACAAGAAAAAGACAAAATTTGAAGCTGTGACAGCTATCTATGTAATGTTACAAAGAGTGACTTAACCTCTTTGCAGAAGCATTTCCAACAAGCATTCTAGAGATGACTGCAGTAGATCACTTCCAACCAGCTCTGTGCTTTCATCTCTACAGCTGAGCTGACTCGGCTCCAGAATTTTTTCTAATGTTGTACCATCTAATTTCAAAGCACTTTTGAAGTACTCACTCAGAACTGTATTATTTGATATGGTATCAGTACTGACTGTTAATATTTCTTTAACTGCATTTGGTTTGTCCATGGACTGGACTGTGCTAAATGACACTTCAATGCCAGAAACAGAATTCTTGATACTTCTTGAAATGTTGTTTCCAACATCACATTTTGTTTCACTTTTGGAGATATCACTTTCAATTTTACTTTTGTATTCAGAAGGATCTTCATACAATGTGGCTACATCCTTCTGAAAGCCATCAACACCACATGCCTTTTTCTGATTTCCCTTTTGACAGACAGGGAATTTTTTAATTTCTGACTCCCAATCCCCTGTGTACATGATGGCCATCTCTGTTTCCAAATTTTCTGAATTTATTATCTTGCCAGCATTTACATGTTTGTGCTTGTTGTTTTCCTTCAATTCTTCTTCATTTTGGTTACTTCTGTTAAATTGGTTCACTTTCCTAAAATCTGGTGTCGTTTTGTTAGTTGGTTTAGTTATCAATACTGGTACCTTGGTTTTAAAATCATGGAATCTCTTTTTGTATTCATTTGAATGGCTATTTTGTGTATTTTTCATAACAATTTCATGGACTTCAGAAGAAAGAATATTAGTATTCCATTCGTCTGACATTTTTTGCAATGTTTCTGTGTGCATGGCACTGAACTTGTGATCTGCTGAAGATGATGAAAATCTGTCATTATTTGTTTCACACGTCAAAATTGCTGTCTTAACACACCCGTCTCCAAAATGATCATTAAACAATATATTTCCTTCAGGCTGTCTTGTCATGTCGGTCTCAATATTTAATTTTTTCAAAGTAGATATCCTCACTTTTGACTGTGCTGTCTGATCTAACAGATCATTAGCATCACACACAGCCGTCACATGTTGGTCCTGTACACAACAGTTGTTCCCACCAGGAAGCAGCTTTTTGCAGGCAGCACAGGTAAGTTCTTGTTCTGAAGCATTTTCATTACAAATTTTGTTCAATGAATTATTTCCATTATTCTCAATATTATGTACAAACTTGACATTATATGTTAAGGCTTGCTCTACATCACTGTATCTATTCTTATTGTTGCCCACAAAATTGTGTTCTATATTTTTGTTACCAGATTTGATTACATGTTTCTTGTTTTGCCTTTTTTGTTGACTCAGCTTGTGGTTTACATTACCATACTCTTGAAATGATTCTTTTGAAGGACCTCTAAAAATTCTTGACATTAAACTGGAAAAACGTGACCATCCTGCGTTCTGAGGATTATCATCATGATTTTGTGGCAAGGACAGCTCATCAAGTATTTCTATGGATTTATCATGTATTTTAGGGTCAATGAATGTGCAGTTAAGGTGGTTAACTATTCTGGAAGCATCATTATGACCATTTATTTCATGGGTATGCACTACATCTATGTTCTCTATATGGAAACTTGGACAGATGAAGTTAAATTTCTTATCCTCAATGTTATTGCACTGATTCACAACACTACCTGATCGTATCTGCTGTAGACTGATAGATTTATCTTGAATTTTTTCAAGCACTTTCAGGGAAGAGCCTGAATTCTGAAAAGTGCTTATTTCAAGGTGATTAATTTCACTACTCAGGTCTTGATATTCTGCACTTGAACTCACTTCTTCCTCTGCATTATTAATGCAGGTAGGTATAACTGCATCTTCTGTAAGATACGATTTTGTGACTACCATTCTCATATCACTGACATTAGTTTTAGTGGTTCTGTTCAATGGTGATGACGCTCTCTGACCAGATATACTCTTTTCATCTACTACATTTGAATTTTCCATTCCCAGCTCTTCACAGTCACCACTGTGACCAGTCTGGGTATATATTTTTGACTTGCACAGATTGCTGAATAATGCATTACTTATAATAGTGTCACTGGCATGGGAATCCAACAGGGATATCTGCTCTGAATTATAACTACAGAGGCTCATCAGGTATTTATTTGTTACTTTCATAATCTCATCACCTATTGCTGATTCTTGTATAACCAGTTTACAGTCTTGCTCACACACAGTGCCTTGATCTAAATCATCTATCTCACTCACTTTTTGATAAAATACTTTCTCTCCTGAAAACTTATCATTAGCTGCAGCAACTACTGCATATTTATCTGACTCTGGAAGGTATTTCTGGTCCACTGATATCGCAGTCTGCTGCAATGCTGCTATACAAATCAGCCTGAACTATGCCATTCTTTTCATGTATACGCTGGCATTCTATGGATGCAGGACCAACTGTTGATTTATCAGCTGCATGCGCAAATCCCTGCTCAGAAAGAATTTGACACTCATAAATAAGACAAGCAGAGCCCTCTTCACCAAGTTCTGAATAATCAGAGTCACATAAACCATTAGAAAAGTTTGAGTGGTCCAATGAAGCATTATCCTCAATATTACACATACGCATGCTTCCAGCTGTTTTAATCTCTGTAGGTTCACGGTGTTCTGAAATAATTGGCTGCAAAGTGTCTCCAAAGTGACTAGCATCATTGACTTCTACCATATGAACATGCACATCATAGATTCCAATTTTAGCATCCTCCTTTTTACAACACATAATATCATCTGCCCATAATCTGTCATTATTTGCCTCACATGTAAAAAGTGATGTATTAACACACCCTTCCCCAAGCTGATTTCTACATAACATATTTCCTTCTGGCTGTCTTTTCATGTCAGTGTCAATGTTTAATGTTTCCAAGATAGATATCCTCACTTCTGATTGTGCTGTCTGATCTAACAGATCATTAGCATCACACACTGCCATTATAAGTTGCTCCTGTATACAAGAGTTGTTCTCACTGGGAAGCAGCTTCCTGTTGGCAGCGCATGTAAGTTCTTGTTCCTCATGCTTTCCACCAACGGAAATATTTTCATTACAAATTTTGTTCAATGATTTATTTTCATTATTCTCAATATCATGCATGAAATTCCCATTATATGTTAAGGCTTGCTTAACATCACTGTACCTCTTTTTATTGTTGCCCACAAAATCGTGTTCTATATTTTTGTGACCAGAATTTATTACAGGCATCTTACTTTGATTTTTTTCTTCATGCAACTTTTGGTTTACATTACCATACTCATGAGATGATTCTTTTGAAGGTCCTCTAAAGATACTTGATATGAAGTTAGAAAAACGTGACCATCCTGTATTATGTGGATTATTATCATGATTATGGTGTAAAGATAGCTCATCAAGTACTTCTATGGACATTTGCTGCATTTTAGTGTCAACCAATGTGCAGTTAAGATGGTTAACTATTCTGGAAACATCACTGTGGCCGTTTATTTCATGGGTATGCTTCACTACATCTATGGTCTCTGTATGGATGCTTGGACATTTTACGACATTTGGAGATCCTGGACTTAGACATGGTGAGTTTTCTTTATCAATGTCATTAGGTAAGCAACAAGCTTCTAGTGAAGAAGTAACTTCAAAATTAACCACAGGTGGGTAGTGAACTTTGTTAACACTAACGGTTGTATAATCTACTGAAGTCATTGGTGGAATGATGTCTTTAGAGTAATTAATATTACAGTCAGCTGCAACTGTGCCAAACAAATCACCTTGAACTAAGTCAATCTTTTGATTAATTTGCTGGCATTCTACAGATGCAGGACCAACTGTGGATTTATCAGCTGCATGCACAGATTCCTGGTCAGAGAAAATTTGACACTCACAATCAGAGCATGCAGAGTCTTCTTCATCAAGTTCTGAATAATCAGAGTCAAATAAACCATTAGGAAAGTTCGAGTGTTTCAATGAAGCATCAACCTCAACATTACACATACTCATGCATTCAGCTATTTTAGTTTCTTTTGGTTTACAACATTTTGAAATCACAGGTTGCAAAGTGTTTCCAAAGTGACCAGCATCAGTGACTTCTCCCATATGAACATACACATCATATGTTCCAATTTTATAATCATCATTTTTTAAACTCATAATAACATCATGACTTAAGCCCAATTTTTCAGCATCATTATGAGCAGCTTTCAATACTGAGACATTTTGCACCGATGATTCAAACTCAATAGCAGCTTGTTCTAAAACTCTGTCAGAGACAGAACAATCTTCAGTTTTACTTAGTAAATGTGCTTCAAAATCACCACCTCCGTATTTTGCACGATCATTATCACAAACTTTCCTACTGCGCATTGATTCTATGTTAATATCTACCAATCTCTTCCACTGTGTCATTGGATTTCTTGTTAAATTCTTAAGTTTTCTATTTGATTCATGTTCTTTCTGAGACCATTTCAGGCTTGAAGGCTGTGGTTTGCTTGTTCCTACTGAATCTTGCTCTAAACATTTCAATGAAACACAATAGTCACCTTTACCATCTCCTCTTGTCCAGCCATCACCTGCACCTTGTACATCAGAAATCATACATTTTTGGGAGATTTTAACATCTGTAACATCAATATGTGAGATCCTACCAACAGTTTTGGGTTTTACTCTATTCATTTGACATGACTGTGTCTTCCATCGGTCTCCTGCTACAATGTTCTCAGCACTAGTACTCTGGCACAGTCTGTTCTGTCTACATATGTCACGATGGAATGGAGGCAAATCAAATATACTTGCACTTTTATGTACCATAAATAAGTTCTTCTTTGAGAAGCTACTTCCGAGACATAAATCTATGACTGAACTATTTTGTTCTTGTGCCTGCATATATTTTACATCAATACAAGTATTGGTACAACACAGTACATGCTGTATTGGATGATACAAAGCATCGCCATCAACTATATTTAGATCTTTACTATTTTCTGCAATGTGACCTGTCTGCTCAGCAGAACTGACCGTGCGTGCACCATTACTACCATTGGTGGAGGTTTCCATAGTCTTTACGGCAGATGGTGTCAAAGTTTTAGTTCTTTCTTTGACTGAACTTCCTTCCTTATGAAAAGTTTCTAAAACAGTAATATCACACCTGCCTGGAAGTATTCTAGATTCCAATTCAAAGCTAGCATCACTGACTGTGTCTTGGATTAAATCCTTCTTACAATGCATAATAAACTCATTTTCAGTATGGATATATAAATAGCTTTTTGTCTCTTCATTGTTCATATGTGATGTATTCTCAGTACTGTTTTCATCAACGTCCTTATCACTCAAAATAAGTTCACAGTCATCAAAACTTGTGTCTGGAAGCTCACTGTTGTTACATTTAATAGTTTGAACTCTTTCATTCACTGTGCATTCATTTTCCATATGTATGTTTTCACGTGCATTTCCAGAATGTTCTGTGCTGTCAGCTTCACAAAGACTTGTCTCACCTATTTTCTTCAAACACTCTGTACAGTTTGCTACTTTGCCATTACACAAATTCCTTGCACCGATATTACCATTACTCCAATTTCTTGCACTGGCTTCATTATCACTCAAGTCTCTTGCACCGACTTCATCATTACTCAGATCTCTTGCATTCACTTTATCATTACTCAAATCTCTTGCATTCACTTTATCATTGCTCAAATCTCTTGTACTGACTTTATCATTGTTCAAATCTCTTGTACGGACTTTATCATTGTTCAAATCTCTTGCATTCACTTTATCATTGCTCAGATCTCTTGTACTGACTTTATCATTGCTCAAATCTCTTGCATTCACTTTATCATTGCTCAGATCTCTTGTACTGACTTTGTCATTGCTCAAATCTCTTGCATTCACTTTATCATTGCTCAGATCTCTTGTACTGACTTTATCATTGTTCAAATCTCTTGTATGGACTTTATCATTGCTCATATCTCTTGCACTGACTGTATTGTTGCTCACATCTCTTGCTTTGACTTCATCATTGCTCAAATCTCTTGCACTGACTTTATCATTGCTCACATCTCTTGCACTGATTTTACCATTACTCAAGTTTCTAGTACTGACGTTACTGCTACCCAAGTCACTTGCATTGCAGCAATATTTATGTGGTCTACCAACATCTCTGTCTGACTTCACAAAGTTTGTAATACTGAGTCCACCAATTAAACACTCTCTATCATCAAAACTTTCACCTTTATTTTCATGCTCACCAACAGCAGAAAAACGTGCATTTTGCGAATGAGCTGCACATTGTTCTCTGAAAGCAACTGCATCATTAATTACTTCATTTGTAGTATGTTCACTGACTTCCACAGCTTCAGCATTATTGAAATGGTTAAGAGGAAAAGCTGCACTGTCATATCCAATGAAGGACGCCGGATCATTTTCAGAAACTGTTTCTTGTGTACACATACTTTTACCGCTATTAAAAACATTCTTGCCACTTTCGTCTATACATTCTTTAACTTTGTTCTCCTCATGAATGTCTCTCGTTACATTATCGTCGGTATTTCGTTTGCTGTCTTCACTCTGTGAGCATCCAATATTACCTAAATTAATTGAAATCCAAAGCCATTCATCTGTGTCATTTTTCTCTAACAGCTTTTCTTTGGGAACATTCGCCGCCATTTTTTCATCTTGAACATCAATATTTCCACCGTTGAATTTCTGGTTTAAAATGTTTGCTCCCGCTTTACTACAGTAAGCGATGTCCAGTTTCCCAGTCTTAGAATTTATTCGCTCACTAGAGACGTTGAAAATCATCTGGCTCTTTTCAATCTCACAATTTTCAGCAACCTGTTTCTTTTGAAGCTTATAATTTTCCTGTTTAAGCTTTACATTATTAATATTATTGTGTGCACTTCCAGATCTGATTCCTTCTATGCTCAAATTACAATTGCGCATGGATTCTATGTTACGGTCCATCATTCGCTTCCACTGAGTGGACGGGTCTCTTGTCAGGGATTTAATGTTTACGTTAGAAAGAGACATGTTATCCAATATATTATGTTGTTACTGGAGAAGCAAAACGATTATTTCTATTTCTTTTAAACTTGTATTTCACAAATTTGGCGAGGTGCCTGTAACAAAGAGCAGCATAATTGGAAAATCTAAACATATTACATTCCGGAACCCAAAAGGAAAGTCAACAATGTTTTTTAAATTTAGGTTAAAAAAACTTATCGGAAACGATGACGTAGAATTAAAAATTAACAAGTCAGAAACGTTGAGCGGAACAAAAATTCAAGCATATATTTACTATATTCTACCGTCTTTATTATGTAAGGTCTGTTTTCACCCTCGTGGCAAACTTGCAGACTTTGGGTTAGTGACCATGCAGTCTACCCAGCTGTAGTTAGGTATTGAGTTAGGGAGAGCAAAGGCAGCGGGGAAGGGACCCGGTCACTCCACCTCATATAGATGGACCTAACATAGTGAAGTCTCTAACACTTTAATCCCCTCATACAGTATCTACATTTGGACTACTTCTACGTTTTTATCACCCTGTTGTCCTTGATTCTGTGTTCACTATCGTTAACTCTCTAATACTTCAAAAAAAAAAAAAAGGCTTATAGGCTACTTCTTTTTGGCCTTCACAACCCTGGCTTATACTACCATGTACAATTGCAGGTGCAATCAGATCAACATCGAGGGATCCTCTGGAGGTGGCCTTAGGAGTCCTCCCTTTGGAACTTCGGAGAAAGGAACTAAGACTTAATTACATGACCAAAATTATGTTGGACAAGACTCATCCAGCTTTTCCAGCACTTGCTAGGTATCAATTAACAACAACTCAGGGAGCCGCGCTGGTGTAATGGTTACAGCGTTGCGTTGGCGACCAGGTATTCAAGATTCAAGCCCGGGCGTCGGCATTTGAAAGAATGTCAACAACCGGGATTGTGACTGAATAACCTGAACGGCTCCTGAGATAAACCCTCTGTGGATGGGAATGAGCGAAGCTTACCAATCTTAACCTTTCAGAATAATTAAATTCCCGAGCACACATCATAACTCAGGGATTATGATGAAAATTCACCAAAATCCTGCTGGGTGTTAACTGGGAAATTGCGTCTGGAGTGCGTGAATAATGATTTGCCTGAATACAATTCAAAACGGTGCATAAATCTCACAAGATAATATGTTACACCTTAAGCACATGTGATGTAATCATCACTCATTTCTCATCACTACTCCCGTAGTACTTGCAGTAGTGGTTCATGCATATACTATTTTCATATGTTGAGGTTGTCAGCCTTGTATATAACAACTTAGCAAGAAACCTGTAGAATTTACATTAGTAAATAAATTGTTTACACTTACCCCAAAATTTTGGGAATACACGATCTCCTTGCACAGATTTAGACTGGACACAGCTCTGTATTAGATGCTTCGAAATCACTTAAGTCTGGAAATTAGAGTTAATTCCTCTGACGGCGGGTGGTCTGCGAAATCCTGGCCTGGGGAAACTTTTGTTTAATTCCTCTATGACTTGTGATCAAATTCCTAGGATTCCAGTCTTGTTAATTAAAGTCCTGACCCCTTTAAGTTTCCAGTCTTGTATTAAAAATGCGGGTTTACTTGTGAATTCCAAAGTTGCCCAATACTCGATCTGTTACTTATAGTTGTGGAATTTCTAAGTCGAATGTCTCCTTTTTCTTTCTGGCTTTTAGGAGTCGCTGATATGACTTGTGCGCTGCAGTCTCTCTATGTGTTCTGTGTCTGTGTTTTCATCACACTATATTCTCAGTTCTTAGTGCAAATCACAGATTGCACTCCGACTATTGTGCCAATAAAATACATTGTATATTTCAGCTCCTCACAATGAACCAATCCAATCGAATCTCGTTCAGCACTACGTGGGTAGGGGCGTTTTGTTTTCAAATTCGAAAAACATACCCTCACGTGATTCTTCTTCTTCTTCGTTCGTCCTGAAAAGGACGGTGGTTGTGTTGTGTCTGTTTACGCCTAAGCTGTGATATCTGCACCTTTCGGTCGACACATCCGACTTCTGCACGGCATTTTTTAGGACCGGATTTGCCTTCCCATTTCGATCCACACTCGCTCAGCCAGACTGCACTGCTGCAGACTGTTTCCAGGACCACCACGTGGAGGTGGAGTGCGGTCTTGACCAGCTCTGGTTCGCTGGTCCTGACGCAGGCAGTCAAGCTATGAGTCACTGACTGCGTTCTCTATTGCTGCGTCTTTGGGTCCCTACGTGATTCAAAATATTAAATTTAATATCCACGCGTGACCTCGTACATTGATGTCATATCTTTGCGTAAGACTTCCGGCTGCACCTATCTTCTTCTCACCATATTGTGACCATATGTTCCTGGCTTAATGTCTTCAAATCTTGAGTTTCCAGACAGATTATCTGAGATAATTACACACAGGGATAGTCTAAGCGGAAACAAATTATGCATTACCACCTGTGTTTCGCTAGACGGATCTCTGCCAGATTAGCCACACAATATGGGGTTCTATTCACAGACGGTGCACAATGTAAGCTTGAATAAAAGGCACAGTCGCTTTGAAAAGATGTCCAGCCTGATAATACGTGATAAAATATTATCGCTGCCCGGGTCAATAAAATAAATTAAATTTAATATCCACGCGTGACCTCTTACAGTGATGTCATATCGTTACGTCAGACTTCCGCCGGCATCCTGTGCACAACTCATAAACACCATCTGTGAACTCATGTGATGTCCAGATGCTACCTATCGCCAATATTGTCTCTCCAGACAGATTATCGTGATAATCACACACAGGGATGTTCCCGTGAAACGATAAACGCATCTACTACCTGTGTAATCTGCCCACCTCAGACGGCTATCTCAGACAGACCATATTGGCTTCTATAGATGTTGATCAGGCGAGACCGTCTTTTCATGATAAGAATCTCGCTCGCTGACCGGTGATAATGACTGGGTATTGTTACGATAATTCCCCTAGTTTCACCTGGCGGAAGGTAAATAAGTCGGAGGAGTGGGAAACAAAATAAAGACAGTCTCATAGCAAATACTTCCGTAGGGGAGTGGAGTGTTAGAGACTTTCCCCTACTAGATTCTGCATAGTGAGTAAATAATAGTGCATAAAATATGCCACATAATAATGACAGGGGAGAAAAAAATAAGAAAATATCACTCGCACGGGAATGTAATACAATCCTGCCGGAGTGGACTTGAGATCGCACAACCGTATCGTCACAGGTAATACCATGGGAACTCAAGAAACCAGATACATACTACCACCTGGTAGGAATAATTAATAGAACAACTGGCAACTATCAAAAACAAAGCCAAGAAATATATTCAACAAATATCAAAGGACAGTAATACAGTGTACACAGAAGGATCTAAAGGAGATGATAACAAATTGGAGATAGGAAATTATGTTCTCATGTGGCAAATTGTAAAATGATATAGTATAACAGATAATACATCTGTTTTCACAGCAGAGATGGTTGCAATTCTGAAAGCTCTGGAAATCTTCTATAACAACCCTCCTCATAAATTAACAGTTTTAACAGACTCACTTTCTGCTATTCAAGCTATAAGAAACTTACGAGAATGCAGTAGACCTGATATAGCAGAAGAGATATTACTGGCAAATACTTACTGTCGTACAGATAGGTTGTAAGTTATTTTTGGCCAGTCTGAGTAGAGTGGATGGTGATAGATACGCGAGAAAAGGTGTGAGAAATAGGTTTCACAGGTGATAGCTTCAGGAGAAGATATGTCTCTGGAATGAGTAGGTTTCTCTATTTCAGCCTATATCTTCTTCTTCTTCTTCCGTCCTTAGCCACCGACCGTCAAAGCAGTCACTGGCCATTACGCCTAGTGGCGTCTTAGGGCAACAGCAGATAGGTTTTCTTTGCCATTGTTTCCCATCACGCCTATTGGCGTCTTTAGGGCAATGGCAAATCAATCCATCTGCTGTTGTTTCCGTAATCGAAGTGACTGGCAAACGGGTGATCAGCCCGTTGGTACCAGCCTATATATACGACTATAATTTAGTACAAGACAACCTTGCCCTCCTCATACCTATAAATATAAGTTTAACTACACACACACACAGCTATGTGACAACAAGACACACAAACGTGAAAACTACGGTTACTTGGGCATGGGTCTGACCAACACACAAAGTTAAGTTTCTTTTGTTGTTTATTATCATTTAAACTTGACAACATCAAAATATCTAAAAAAATATCAAATAAAATCAGATTTACATACATATGAAATAGCAGAATAAATGTGCCCTCCCCTATGGAGAAAAGAATCCAAAAAGTTAATAACCCAAAGGTCGAAGGTTTGCACTATGTTACAGAGTAGACAGTAAAGTAAACAAGTTCCTATTATATGCTACCCAGTACATTAAACAAGTTTAAGCAAGTCCAATGTTGGTAAATTCCCTGTAACAAAAAAACATATTCACTCTCTCTTTCACACAGTGGCCACTCAATCACTCTTACCTACTCTTGGTGATATCCCTTGGAAATACAATTATCTCTGAAATATATGTAATGTCAGGTTCGTTTCCCAAATTGGCCCCAGTTCATCCTCTAACAAACAAAGACTAGTGTGGTGAACGCCGAATCTGGTGTGGGTTTTTCCTGGATGAACACAATGTCACCGCCAATAGTTGATGCAAGAGCGTGATCTTGGGGTTTACAGTTAAAAGAGGAAAATACTTCCAGGATTGGGAAACATCTGGTTGCTAAAAATGTTACAATTGATAAATGATGAAAGTCCTATCGGCTGACTCTATGGTAGAGTGCCGATTCTGAAACAGCGTAAATTCTGGATGCGTTTCCTATTAAAATGTAGGAAGTGTGAACAACAGAGAAAACCAATATTCGATTATGTACAGTCATGCAATCCATCCATAACTGTGGAAGAGGTGTCGAGAATAGATAGACCTATTGCATTGCACAATATAGTAAAACAGTATATAACAAGAGCTAAAATGAAAGAATAAGGATCAATGATGGTGTGAGGAAAAGGGGTAGTCTGATGGGGTTCTTGTATGGCTGATGGCAGATAATTGGTGGATTTGATGTAATCTCGGACACCCTCGAGCTTTCTCATCCCTTGTCACCTTGTTAACAACAGGGCAGTTATGAGAGACTTCATTTTAGTTTTTTTATTCGTTTGTTTTTTATTTTTATCGTTTGTTTGTTTCTTGGAAAGGGAAGGTCACACACAAAAACATTCACACAAATTTGGTTTTGATTTACTCTTTTTTGGACTGAGTGGAGGGAGGGGCAAGAAGGTACTTGTTATGATTAAAATTCATAACGATTATGTATGTATTATAGTTAGTTCGACAGGGCTCCGTTTCTGATATAATTTTATAATTGAGCTCCTGCAGTCTACTGTGATTTTCCTGCATCATTCCATCACTAGGGCACCAAGATACTTTGGTGAGGTGTCCATAGTCTATTCTATTCAGGAATCATATCTAAGTAGTTACGAAGATGTCAAGTGTACGATGAGAATAAAAACTGTAGGATTGCCATTGACCAGCTTTTTTTGATAGTGAACGGACTGGACGACTGCCTATTACTGCATTTTGCCATTGGACCTATATTCTATTATCATGGAGCTTTGTGTCCAATATAATAAACTGCGTACCGGTATGTAAATTGTGAAGGAGATGTTTGTCAGCTCACTGAAGTATGCTGATACGTGTTGTTGGACTACTCCTATAGTGTACTTTGGCCATGGAGACCTTCTCCTAACTTTATCTATATTACGGCACGCATCAGTACTATATTTGGGAATCTGACTTTTTTTCTTGAATTAGTACACCATATGTCCTAATTATAACCCATCAAGGGTTGAACGTGATACTTTATTTTAAAAACAATATATATATATATATATATATATATATATATATATATATATATATATATATATATATATATATATATATATATATATATATATATATATATATATATATGTATATATATATATATATATATATATATATATATATATATATATATATATATATATATATATATATACATACATACATACATACATACATACATACATACATACATACATACATATATATATATATATATATATATATATATATATATATATATATATATATATATATATATACATATATAGTTATCTACCCTTCCAAGATGGAGGTGAAATTCGTTTCTCACCTTAGACGCCGAAAGAAAAACATCAGGAATGTGTATATTTCGATGGATAGTACCATGTTATGTTAAATTATAGAATAAAAGATACACCAGAGTATCTAGTGGTGTAGATATTTTCCTATAACTGACCTCGAAACCCTCGAATCGGTCGGTTGGATAGGAGGGTTGATCAGTGAGTTAACAATTCACTATCGTAAAACAAGCTATTGTTACCGAAACAGAACCAGGCTCGACAGTAAACATGACTCACTCTAATATCTTGGGGGCTAAGGAGATTTTTAAAATTGGATACTGGAATGTAAGAACTATGTATCAAGACGGAAAATTGGAAGAAGTAATTAAAGAAATGGATAATTATAAGTTGGACATATTGGGTGTCAGCGAGTGTAGATGGACGGGGAAGGGCATAAAATATATTTCAGAAGAAAAAAAACAAATTATATACTCTGGTAATAATGATAATCGTCACACAGAGGGAGTAGCCATCTTAATGACACAGAAAGCAGCAGCATCGCTTATCAGCTGGGTACCTATCAATGAGAGGCTAATATTAGCTAGATTTCAGACACGATTTTTCAAGCTCTCAATTGTACAATGTTATGCACCAACTAACGACGCTCTTGATACCACAAAAGATGACTTCTATGAAGCACTTCTAAGTACCATCAACACAATACCCAAGCATGACATAATAGCAGTCATGGGCGATTTTAACGCCAAAGTAGGTGACAACAACGATGGAGTACAAAGATATCTCGGTACTCATGGCATAGGCTGTATGAATCAAAATGGCGAAAGACTTCTAGAACTTTGTGAAATATCAAACCTCGTTGTGGCAGACACCATCTTTCCACATAAGAATATCCACAAGATAACATGGAATTCACCTGATGGCAGAACTAAGAACCAGATAGATCACTTCTGCATAAGCGCAAAATTTCGCTCAACAGTTCAAGACGTCAGAGCATACAGAGGTGCAGAGATCGGAAGCGATCATAACCTCTGCATAGCTAAACTGAGAATTAAACTGAAGAAGTTATACCAACAGAATAAAAATAGAAGAATAGATGTACACAGACTGCAATCAAATGATATAAAGGAGGAATATAATGTCAAAATGAACAACTATTTCGATGCTTTATGGAAAATTGACAACGATATCACCACCAAGACAATCGATACTAAATGGGAACAACTGAGAACAGCAATGACAGAAGCAGCAGTAGCGACCACCGGATACCTAGTACATAAAAAGAAAAAATGGATGAGAGAAGATACTTGGGATAAAATACAAGAAAGGAAAACAGCAAAACTTAAACTACTAGCGGCAAGTACACATAATGCAAACTAACTTATAACTTGTTAAATAAAGAAGTGAAGACAAAAACTCGAAGAGATAAAAGACATTTCATCAATGAACTGGCCGTAGAAGCTAAAAAATGCTGCAAGAACTGGTAATAGTAGGTGCCTTTATCAAATTACAAAACAACTATGTCACCAGCCTACTGCTATGGAAACACCTGTTAAAGGTAAATTAGGGAATTCAATACCAACAGAAAAAGAACAAATGAAGAGATGGGCTGAGCACTTCATGGAGGTGCTAAACAGACCACCACCAACAGTAACACCTGATTTTAATAATGAAACACCCACAACCACCTTGCCAATAACTTGCGATGAATTCACGTTGGACGAGATCAAACAAGCCGTTAAAAGATTTAAAAATTTTAAAGCTGCTGGAGTTGACGAAATTTCAGGGGAAATGATTAAAGCAGTTAATGACAACAACCTCTTGAGAATTTTAGATATCATAAATGAAGTATGGAGAGAAGAACAACCACCACAACAATGGAAAGACAGTATTATTGTAAAGTTACCGAAGAAAGGTGATCTATCAGACTGTAATAACTGGCGTGGTATATCTCTATTATCAGTACCTGGAAAATTATTATGTTGCATGATGTTAGAAAGACTTAAATTGCATGCTGACGAAAAGATCAGAGAAGAACAAGCGGGTTTCAGGCCGAAACGATCATGTATTGATCAAATATTCACACTAAGAACAATTATAGAAGAATCAGTGGAAAGGCAATCGCCACTTATTATCACCTTCGTCGATTTTCAAAAAGCCTTTGATAGTCTACACCGCCCATCATTGTGGAAGATACTTACAATCTATGGTTTTCCAACAAAATATGTGAATATAATCAAAGCGCTATATGACAATGCAAGATGTTGTGTTAGAACAAATAAAGGGAATACAGAATGGTTTACAGTAGAAACAGGGGTGAAACAAGGCTGTATTATGTCACCACTACTTTTTGGAATAGCTATTGATTGGGTTATGAGAAACTATACCCACAATGAACAATTGTCGTGAGAAATTCTAATCCACATATATAAATTAAAAAGAAAAGGTAAAGCCTAACAAATAACTTCAATAAAAGGAAAGAAGAATGGTAAAGAACTGTGCTGTCACAATGACTGTACTCGAAATCCCCCCTTGTTTTCTACTTCGTCTACAAATTGTAACGTTTCACGTTGATAGTAAAAGCCTACTGCTTCAATACCCGCTTTCTACGATAAAACGTGTACTGCCTTTTTAAGAAAAACCTTGAGATACGCAGCTGACCTAGATTTAAAATTCCATTCATGTCATTTTATACACTACGTTACCAAAAACGAACAGACAGATGGACTAAAGATAGAAAGAAAGGGAGGGGCTGAAAGCAGGAACGCATGCAACACTAAACACGCGTCTCGCTATACAATTACTACCATCACGCGTGTAAGGCCACAAGCACTAGCTTTTTTCAAATAGACAGTGATAAAAAACACTACACACACGAGAGTTAGTTTTTAAAAACTCACAAAACGCTTATTAGGAAACATGACATTATACTGGTTTACGTTTGAAAACATTACAGTACCCAGACACCACATCGTATTCGAAGTAAACAGGAGGTAGAAGAAAGTGCATATTTTGAACGCAGCCACTTAGCTCCTTTAAATTTGTATATTTGGGTTCCTTAGGACTTGCTGACAAAGAATATGTTAAACGTTACGCAAATAGTCTAGGAATTACCAAATTATAGCCAAAAGAAATAGTGAGGGATGTCAGACAACACCCAAATCAGAATCGCTCAGTGGCAGATTTTCACCCCACCATTGTACGGGAAATGGGTCTCCATGTTAAATCCGATTTGATTGGAGCGCAATAAATGTAAGGCTAAACACGATTAGTCGGGCTATAAATACTATCTTTTGTTGTCAGGGGAAACGGGAGTAGGAGTACTTTTTTTCAAACGATTGGGTAAACATGGCACGATTGGTTAGACCCGCGAATATAGTCAATCAGAGGCGTCAGGTCACCACCACATGTTCAAATAAACTTACTACAGAACCAGTGCGTTGAGCACCAGTGCATATTTTTCTAAATAAAAGCCTGGGACATCGGCAGATCGAAATTGTGCTATATTCAGTGCCAGTCAACGTAACTGTGTATTATTCCATGAATTGTGGTAAGCTTGATATATTCAATATCTTTTTAATGAAAATTGAATGTAAATTGATAATTTATGTCTGTATATATGTGTGGTTCAGTAGCGAACATGAGGCAAGGCCTATATAGTGCTCCAACCTGAACAGAAGGTGTCGGAGGAAAGTAAAACTGCATGGAATTGCCAAACAGTACACTGACACCTATCTTATCGACTAGAAAGAAATAATGCTGGAATTGCAGAGGCGTAGTAACCATTAGGGAGGAATATACTGGTGAAAATTATTTCAGATGAAGCTGACAGTTGGCCTACCGCTCTGAACTCAGTGTTTGTTATGTATTGTGTTCAGTCTAGAAATAGATTATAAATTAGTTATGAAGTAGGAGGTACAACCTTCTTGTTTCAGGGACCGTGGTCCAAAAGTTATTGAGCAGCACCTGGTCTGAGCTTTGCTGAACCTAGAGGCTGACAGCATACTCCTGGGTCCAGATAGTGACCAGTGAGGTGTCTCCAGAACACAGGGAGGCTATCGAGCAGAGGAGTCCTATCCTGCCGCCATCACGAAAGATAAGCCTATGTGGCCAGTGGAGCTCAACATTATGCCCCCCCCCCCCCCCCCCCCCCCCCCCCCCCACCCCACCCCCCCCCTCAAAATCTGACTTTATAATAAACCAGAGGGAAAATACAGTGTTTAAATTGATAGGAACTGTGAACTTTTCCCCATACTACTTACAAGATAAACAAACACTTGAAGTCATGATGACAAATAACAACATAGCTTGAAAAAACAAAACCAGTATTACCTCATATTACTACTACACAACTGACACACATAGGATAATATTAATAAAATATGTCACTACAAGATTCATATTGATAAATTCTGTACATATAAATTGTAATTAAAATTGATTGTGATTCCTGGTTCACTTTGTAGTTGAATCAGGACATATATATTAATGAGAGTACTTAATACATATTGATATTTGAAAATTTACCAGTGACTCATTTAAGATAGTCTTATAGAATGTTACATGTGTGTGAGTGTCACAGTGTTGTCAAGTGTGGTGGAATAAATTAAATTGTTTATCTGTCTGTTGTTGTTGTGACTTACACTTCATCATATACATACCCTAGACATTTAACGTAGTCATCACAATATTCCAGAATAATTCTGACTGAGGCATAATGTGGTAGCAAGTAAGGTTATCTGTAAAACACTACACCTATTAGATACAGATACCTTCACAGCTGATCTCAGTCAGTACACTAAGTCCCCCATAAATATTTATAACATCCCACTTTACCACAACAATTAGGTATAAAATGGACAAATTGAAAATTCCTGGGGGACCTGGATTTCGCAGATGATGTAGCATTCTTAAGTTCGACACCAAGACAATCCCAAGAAGCAATAAATAATTTGTGTCATCTCTCGGTTAAAATAGGTCTCCAAATAAATGCCTCTAAAACTAAAGCTATGAACTTTTCTAACGAGACCTTTGATATCATCTTGAACGGGGAAAAAACTACAGAAAGTTGAAAGTTTCAATTATTTAGGCAGTAAAATGACTCAGGATGGTGACACAACAAGAGAAATCCATACTAGAATTGCTTTGGCAGCTAGCGCCTTCAATAGATTATCTAACATTTGGAAATTACGATCATTGAATATACATACCAAGCTTCGTCTGTTTTAATTCAAATGTTATCTCAGTGTTAACATACGGCTGTGAGAGTTGGAAAATAACAAAATCATTGGAGAACAAGCTGAATACATTCGAGAACAAATGTCTTAGAAAACTCATGAACATCAGTTGGAAAGAATTCAAGACTAATCGACAAATAAGAGAAGACTCTATTATTGTTTAACTTATATTATTATACTGTCCGGAATCTTCGTTCTTTCGCGCCGTTTTTTTTTTCCTTCCTTCCTTCCTGCCAGCCTGTCTACACATATATACACACATATTTCTTCCTCATGTGTTATAAGCTTTAGTTGAACGCTGACCTTTATAACAATAATCTGGGAGCCGCGCTGGTGTAATGGCTTCGGCGTTGTACTGGCGACCAGGTGTTCATGGTTCAAACCCGGGCGTCAGCGTTTGAAGAAATGTTTACGGCCGGAAATTTGACTGAATAGCCTGAACGGTTCCTGTGATAAACCCTCTGTGGATGGAAAGGAGCGAAGCTCCTGACCGGGTTGGAAGGAAAGTCCTCAGGTTCCCCAGCCTCGCAATGACATGTCATTGGGCCGAAGGGCTGAAAGCCCTAGTGCCGCTGGTTAAGGGGAAAAAAAAAAAACGATAGTCTATTTAGTTCTTAACAGTTTCTTGTAAAAAAAAATTTTTTATCTGACATTAATTTAATGATCTACAGAAGTAACTAACTTCCCCTTTCATTCGATCCAGTATATAAGAATTAATCATTATCGAACTCGCATTCTTTCAAACGTTTGTGATGGCATACTATATTACGATCATAGATACGAGTACATTACATACGACGGACGGTCAAAAAGTAATGCCTCGTAATTTTTAATTTCATTCAATAGGTAAGAAAACAGATAAACTTCACATTGAAATGTAGCCCCAAGTCTGAACTTCAAAAATTTATTTCTCAATGTAGTCTCCGTTATTTGTTACAGTTTTTGTCCATCTTCTCACAAAGGCATGTATCCCCGCACGGTAAAAAATTTGTGTCCTTTTTCCTAAACCACTGGCGTACGGCGCGTTTAAGGGTCTCGGTGTTCTCAAAGTGATGTCCGCGAAGATCTTCTTTCAGTGGTCCAAACAGATGGACCTCTAAGTTTCTTCAAAGTTCAATGTAACGGTCTGCATTCACCATGTTTCCCCGTTCCAAGAAGTCGAGAAGAATACACCCTTCTCATCCCAAAGCACGGAGGCCATAACTTTCCCTACAGATGGTGAACTTTTGAACTTCTTTCTTGTCGGCGATGTTGTGTGATGCCATTCCATTGACTGCCTCTTGGATTCTGGTTCAAAAAAATGAACCCAAGTCTCATCACCTGTCACAATATTCGATAAAAACTCTTCTCCTTCAGTTTCGTAACGGTGCAGGAGGTTGATGGATATGGTTTTCCTTGTTTCTTTATGACTGTCTGTCAACATTCTGGGTACCCACCGTGCACAAACTTTTGAATAACCCAGGTCTTTAATGATGTTCTGCACACTGCCTTTACTAATGGACAACATGGCAGAAAGTTCATCCAGTGTTACCCGACGGTCACCACGAATGATGCCATCAACTCGATGAATGTTGCGTGGAGTCACTGCAGTAGACGGACGGCCAGTCCGCTTTGCGTCAGCCATTGAGGATTGACCTACTTCAGCTTCGTCACAACGATGTACCCAACGTCGGACAGTGCTAACATCCACTGTTGAATCTCCATAAACATTTTTCAAACGTTCGTGGATGCGAATTAGGGTCTCGCCTTCAGCATTGAGGAATTCTATGACATAACGTTGTTTTAACCAAACGTCTTTGGCAGCCATTTTTAAACTGTTACAGTTGTGCCACCTGTTACTGAAACAGGTTGGTAATGCTATACAGTGCAGAAGAGTGTTTGAGGAATCCTGCTAAATTTATAAATTGCACACCGATGCAGTATTTACATAGATAAAAAATATGAGGCATTACTTTTTGACCTTCCCTCGTACTACGCATTAAGATATTCTTACTTACTTACTTAGTCGTTCCCCTTTTACCGTGAGGTGTAGAGGTTTGGAAGAGAGAGCGCCAGACTATCCTATCGGCTGTCTTCCTTCTGGCTTGGTTCCATTCTAGTCCTCGGTCCTTCAAAGATTGTCTAATGTTGTCCTCCCAGCGGACTCTGGGTCGTCCTGTGGGTCTGGGTCCCTGGCTCTTTGTTTCCCACGCTTGTCGTGGTAGCCGATCTTCTCCCATTCTGCAGACATGGCCAAACCATCTGAGTTGGGACTGTTCTACTTGGGTCTGCAGGGGGTGGGATTTTAGGCCTTGACGTTTCGTCTGGTTGCGGACCATGTCTCTTCTTGTTACTTCAACCACCTTCCTCAGATACCTCATTTCTGAGGTTTGGATCTGGCTTTTGTGGGTTGTAGTCATTGCCCATGACTCGCATCCATATGTCAAGACTGGGACATAGGTAGAGCGGTATACATCCATCTTCGTTTTCTTACCAACCTCTCTCTTGCTGAGGAATTCTCGATTTATGGCCTGAAAAAGTCTCCCAGCTGCTGCTTTTTGAGTGGCCAACTCTTCTTTGATGCCTCTCTTTCGGTCTATAATAGCTCTGAGGTATTTAAAGTGGTTGACCTGCTCCAGGTCCTGTTTTCCCAGCTTAATCTGATGTCTTCTTTCTTCTCATGATATCAACATGGATTTTGTTTTAGGGCTGCTTATGACCATCCCTCTCTTCTCCAGCTCTTCCTTCCAGACTTGCAGGTTGGATTGGAGATGTGCCTCTGATTTAGCAATCAGTGCAACATCATCAGCAAATGCCAGCTCTGAAATACAGACCTGTCTCATCTTCCAGTACCCCACTGAATACTTTCTTGTTCTCTCCTTACATGCCTTGATGACATCGTCCATGAGGAGTATGAAAAGATAAGGTGACAGGATATCACCTTGTCTTACACCAGTGGTGGTCCTGAACTCTTCTGACTTATGGTTTGCTGTCCTCACATAATTTCTGCAAGATTTGTAGAAGCTCTGTATAGCATGAATCAGAGGTTCTGGAATGTTCTTCCTTGCCAAACAGTCCCAAAGTTTGCTCCAGGGGACCCTGTCAAACGCCTTTTCCAGATCTATGAAACAAAGATGGATCTCGCTCTTATACTCAAGGGCCTTTTCACTCATAACACATAAGGAAGGGAAACCCGAGGTCTGTAAACAGTAAATTAATATGAGACAAACATAAAGGTATGTTATTAGGCACTCGTAGGAAATAAAGAACTAGAACACTAGACAACAGAAAAACAACAGACATGAGTGGCTTACCCAGGATTCGAACCCTGAACCTTCCGTGCGACAACCCGCCTAGCTATGCAAGCGAATCACACTATCCTCCCTGCCATCTACGCATTACCAAAAAATGATGCTTCGATGACAGGTCATTAGTGCGAACCGCAAGACATAACACCGGAAGTTTACCATGGGCAGTTCAGCCTATTAATGACGCAATCACTTCTGTTGTTCCCCTATTATACAGTATAGGCCAGTGCACACAAGATAAAGACCTTAATACTGTGTCCAGTAAATGATAGTAGTCTTAGAACAGTAAGAACAGGACAGAGGGTAGGTTTGGTATTGTATAAACATTTATAAAGGGGAGCAAAGAATAGTAACACGGTACCCTATCATGCATGTCGTATTATAGCGACTAAGGAGGGTTGGGCATGGGGCTGGTTACACCATCCTGTAAAAAACTTTGTACCAAAAAAACTTCAACAAATATGGACAAGTCAAATACAGAATATAAATCAACTCAGCCGCCCAAGACAGAAGAAGAAGGTCCTTTGGAAAGGAGGCGCATGAAGCAACCCAGAAAAAGCCGAAAGGAGTCTAGGTTGCCAACTAACCTTTTTTTCGTCTAGGAAAATCTCCAGGATTGGCACCTGGAATGTTCGCACTCTATGTGAACAAGGGAAAACGGCACAGGTAGCAGCAGAAATGCCAAATTACAGGATTGATATCCAGGGTCTATGCAAGACACGGTGGAAAGGCATAAAGATCACAGGGAAAATGGTGTTGTCCTCCGGACATGAGGAGGAAAGAGCCCACCACAGTGAAGGGGAGGCTCTAATGCTGTCTAGGGAAGCACAGAAGGCACTTATAGAATGGGAAGGAATGGGACCCCAAATTATAACAGCAAGTTTTAAATAAGCCAAAAATAAAGTAAAAATAAACATCATCCAATGTTATGCACCAACAAATGATAAAGAAGAATCTGAGAAAGAAGACTTTTACACCAGAATACAAAATGTCTTGGACAAAAAGAAAAGAAATGACATCACAATTTTGATGGGGGATCTAAACTCGAAAATAGGAACAGACAACACCGGCTTTGAAGAAATCACGGGAAAACATGTGTCACAGTGTTATTTCGCCATGCATTCTATGTCTAGTGATCGTTGAAAAGCCGGTCGGGAAAGACCGAACGGACTGGCGGAGATAGCCGACCCGGCGGGTCATGTGACTACCGGAAGTCGGGGGAAAAGGCGCAAAATTGGTTTGAGAAGGTAGTCTCTTGTCCGGGAAGGACGTTTTCCCTTATGCCAGCTGGATGGCAGTGTATTCTGTATTGGAGTACTGCGAAGTTAGTGCCTGTCATGTTATCTGTTCTTGGTGATAGTTATGTTGTTTAGTCTAGAGTAGCTGTAGTGCCTAGATATAATTATCTTCAAGCCATAGTTTGATAATATTTCGATGATTCAGAGATTATCATAGCTCTTGCGCTCGGGTGAGCAATATTCATAGTAGCCGTTTGAGGCATAGTTTGTACCTTCGTGTGTGGAGGTGATAGCCTAGGCTGCTGAGGCAGGTTAACTGTGGTATTTACATACTTGTATATGTTGTGTTCACCCGTGTGTTGCCGGGGCCCGAAAGGGGAGCAAAGAATAGTAACACTGCACCCTACCACGCATGTCGTAAAAAGCGACTAAGGAGGGTTGGGCATGGGGCTGTTTACCCCATCCCGTAAAAACTTTGCACAGTGGGCTGATCACCTGCTTGCCAACCAATCTGATTACGGAAACAACGATAGATTGTTTGGTCTGTTTCTGTTCCACAAAGACGCCACTAGGCGTGGTGGAAACAGCGATAGATTGATCAATTTGTTGTTGCCCTAAGACGCCACTAGGCGTACTGGCCACATACTGCTTTGCCGGTTGCTGGCTAAGGATGGAAGAAGAAGATATGTTGTGTTATGATGGCAGTTTGAGGCCCTGTTGCGTATTACTACGTTAAAGGAAAGTATCTGTTTAAAGGTGTTTATTACTTATGTCAGCCAGCGTGTGTGTGGTCATACCCTTGGAAGGGCGAGTCAGAACTTCAGTGCTATAAATCCACACAACAGTGGGATAAACCTTGGAGTGGGGAGGGATAGGTAGCTAGCACCTTTCTCCTCCCCCCGTGTGTCCTCCATGAAAAACGGGTTTCTGACAGCATGGATAAGTTATGATGAACGAGAATGGGGAGCTATTAGCTAACTTCTGTGCTTCACATCAACTAGCTAAAGGAGGAAGCATATTTCCACATAAAAGAATACATAAAGCAACATGGATATCACCAGACCACAGAACTGAGAATCAGCTTGATCACATATGCATAAGTAAGAAGTCTAGGTCATCATTGCATGATGTAAAAGTATGTAGAAGAGCAGATGTGGTATCAGACTACCATCTTCTGTTGGCTAAAAAAAAATATTAAAACTCAAGAAATTTACAGTATATAGCTATAGAGAACAGTATAATGTGGGATATCTAAGAAATCAGGAAATAAGAGAAATATTTTCAATCACAGTATCCAACAAATACCAAGTACTCCAACAGCTGAAAGATGAAGCAGATGCGGAAGACCACTGGCAACAAGTAAAAAATATATGGAACGAGACGTGGAGAATTACTGAGAAAAAGAGAACATCAGCACAAAGCATGGATAACAACAGAAACCATTAGCAAGATAGAAGACAGGAAAAACAAGAAAGCAGATTTAAACAGAAGCAAAACCAGAAGCTCCAAAGCCAAGGCTCATGAAGTGTACATAGAAGCAAACAAAGAAGTAAGAAGAAACATCAAAAGAGACAAGAAGTATATTGAAGAGTTCGCAAAGGAAGCAGAGAAAGCTGCAGCCAAAGGAAATATGAGGGACCTGTACAACAACACAAAGAAGCTAACAGGGAAATAAAAGCTCGCAAATGGCCTCATAAAAGATAAGAATGGAAAATTGCTTAGTAATATACAATAACAAATGAAGAGATGGACAGAACATTTTGAGGAACTTCTCAATAGACCAGCTCCAATTATCCCCCAGACATCCAACCAGCAGAAGAGGAGCTACAAATCAGCTGTGAACGACCAAGTAGAGAAGAAATAAAGAAAGCCATAAAGCTTCTGAAAGATGGAAAAGCAACTGGTCCAGATGGCATTCCAGCAGAGGCCATCAAAACAGATATTGATACCTCTACAGAGATATTATACAAACTACTTGGCAAAGTCTGGGAAGAGAGAGGAAATACCAACAGAATGGAAGGAAGGTTATCTGGTCAAGTTGCCTCAGAAGGGAAATTTACAAGAGTGCACGAATTATAGAGGAATAATGTTACTATCAGTGCCAGGAACAGTATTAAACAGAATCATCCTTGAGAGATTAAGAGTCCATAGACAAGCGACCGAGAGATGAACAAGCAGGTTTTCGACAAAACAGATCCTGTACAGACCAGACTGCCACATTGAGAATAACAGTTGAACAAAGTCTGGAATGGAATTCACCGCTATACATCGGATTCGTGGACTATGAAAAGGCATTTGACAGTGTAGACAGAGAATCACTTTGGAAATTGATGAGGCATTATGGAGTTCCCATGAAGATCATTAACTTAATAAGGAAGACCTATGAAGACATGACATGCAGAGTTCTTCATGAAGGACAACTTACAGAACAGGGGTGCCTCTTGTCTCCATCTCTTTTCTTACTAGCAATAGATTGGGTTATGAAAACATCGACATCACACAACAGAAATGGAATCCAGTGGAATCTTACTAAACAGCTTGATGATCTGGATTGTGCAGATGACTTGGCTCTTCTGTCCCATAACCATAATCAGATGCAAGAGAAAATGAAAATTCTCGACGAGAGGTCACAACAAATGGGCCTGAAAATACACAGGGAAAAGGCAAAGATTATAAGAATAAATGCAAGAATTGATAACAAGGTTGAACTTGAAGAAACACCACTAACGGATGTAGAATCGTACGCATATCTTGGCAGTAATATAGAAAAAGTTGGAGGGACAGACAAGGATATCAAATAAGAATACAAAAAGCAAGAGGAGCTTTCATTGTCCAACAAGAAAATGAGAATCTTCAACTCAAATGTCAAGTCAGTCATATTGTATGGCTCTGAGACATGGAGAGCAACAAACAAAAAGCTACAGACTTTTATAAACAGGTGCTTGCATAGAATAGGACTCAAATGGCCGTGGACTGGGGTGACTTTGCCCCATGGGGTGACTTTGCCTATTAAATACTAAAAATGCCAATGTGTTCATACTTGCATGTCTAGAGTTGTTTGCCTTGATTTTACAACTCTTCATGAAAGAAGACATGTTTGGTGGAATGTTTTGGTTTTCCTTCCTCCAAAGCGCCGAGACACGAAAGAAGCAGCCTTGGTGTTCCTGACATCGTTTTGTTTTGCTGATTTAGGTGAGTTTGTACTTCTATTTGAATGTGATACAGTTTATTTCCCTATGTACTTTATTCTCATGCATTTCGATGATAAAAAGGTTAATTATTTTTTGGGATAAGCTTTAGTCTCAAGTTTCTTAAATGCTTTCCTTCTACAGTCTGGGGCAAAGTCACCCCATTGATCTAGACTTAATGTGGTATTAAGCTTGCTTTTTCAATGTTGCACACTTTGGTGTTTATAGATCTTTGTTCTGTTTTTTTCTTCAGTTCACCATGCCCAGACATCACAAGAGAAAGCCTGGTAGCAGACATTATAGAGACTATTCTGAAGAAACCTTGCTTAAGGCTGTTGAAGAGTGTAAAACAACACCTATAAAAGAAATCTCAAAAATCTACAACATACCATTGATAACTCTACGGAACAAGGTGAAGGGAGTCCACAAGAAGACACCTGGAGGACAGTCTGCTCTGTCAAGAGAGTTTGAGGAAACACTTGTAAATCACCTAACAACATGTGCAGACTATGGAATGCCCGTTGAAAAAAACGACGTTAAACTTCTGGTCAAAGGAATACTAGACAAAGGCAAAATTTCAGTTAACAAATTCAAGAACAATACACCTGGAGATGACTGGGTGAGAGGATTTCTGAAGCGACACCAAGATGTTGTTTGTCAGAGGACATGTCAAAATATAAAGCGATCACGAGCTGAAATAAATCCCAAAGAAATTCAAGGCTACTTTGACAATTTAAAGCTGTCTTTAGAAGGTGTCCGTGCAGAGAACATCCTTACATGATGATGAAACAAATCTTGCTGATGATCCAGGACAGAAACAAATGTGTCTTCAAAAGGGGAGTTAAATACCCAGAGAGAGTAATGAACTATTCAAAAGGCAACATCTCCATCATGTTTGCTGGGACAGCTACAGGGAAACTACTTCCACCTACATCATATACAAGTCAGAGCACCTGTGGAATTCATGGTGTGAAGGTGGCCCACCAGGCACTAGGTTTGGGAGGAGCAAAAATGGGTGGATGGATGGTGCCAATTTTGAAGAATGGTTTCTGAGTGTTGTAGTGCCTTGGGCCAGGAGAAAATGGTCGCAAAGTAATCATTGGGGACAACTTAAGTTCACACATCAGTGATATACAAGTGTGAAGAACTGAATATTGCTTTCATCCTGCTTCCTCCTAACTCCACAGACAAGTGCCAGCCACTTGATATGTCTTTTTTTGCTCCTCAAAAAATTATGGAGAAAGCTGTTGGAGATACGAGGGAAGGTCAAAAAGTAATGCCTCCTTTTTTTTATGTATGTAAATACTGCATCGGTGTGCAATTTATAAATTTAGCAGGATTCCTCAAACACTCTTCTGCACTCTATAGCATTACCAACCTGTTTCAGTAACAGGTGGCACCAATGTAACAGTTTAAAAATGGCTGCCAAAGACCTTCGGTTAAAACAACGTTATGTCATAAAATTCCTCAATGCTGAAGGCGAGACCCCAATTCGCATCCACGATTGTTTGAAGAATGTTTATGGAGATTCAACAGTGGATGTTAGCACTGTCCGACGTTGGGTACATCGTTGTGACGAAGCTGAAGTAGGTCAGTCCTCAATGGCTGACGCAAAGTGGACTGGCCGTCCGTCTACCGCAGTGACTCCACACAACATTCATCGAGTTGATGGCATCATTTGTGGTGACCGTCGGGTAACACTGGATGAACTTTCTTCCATGTTGTCCATTAGTAAAGGCAGTGTCCAGAACATCATTAAAGACCTGGGTTATTCAAAAGTTTGTGCACGGTGAGTACGCAGAATGTTGACAGACAGACATAAAGAAACAAGGAAAACCATAGCCAACAACCTCCTGCACCGTTACGAAACTGAAGGAGAAGAGTTTTTATCGAATATTGTGACAGGTGATGAGACTTGGGTTCATGTTTTTGAACCAGAATCCAAGAGGCAGTCAATGGAATGGCATCACACAACATCGCCGACAAGAAAGAAGTTCAAAAGTTCACCATCTGTAGGGAAAGTTATGGCCTCCGTGTTTTGGGATGAGAAGGGTGTGATTCTTCTCGACTTCTTGGAACAGGGAAACATGGTGAATGCAGACCGTTACATTGAAACTTTGAAGAAGCTTAGAGGTCGTCTTCAGCGACTTTACCCATTAAACGATCAGAGAACTGCACTACTGTTGCACGATAATGCCACGCCACACACCGCTAAACACACCATTGATGCGATTGCAGAATTTGGCTGGACATTATTACCACATCCCCCTTACAGTCCCGATCTTGCACCTTCTGACTTCCATCTGTTTGGACCACTGAAAGAAGATCTTCGCGGACATCACTTTGAGAACACCGAGACCCTTAAATGCGCCGTACGCCAGTGGTTTAGGAAAAAGGACACAAATTTTTACCGAGCGGGGATACATGCCCTTGTGAGAAGATGGACAAAAACTGTAACAAATAACGGAGACTACATTGAGAAATAAATTTTTGAAGTTCAGACTTGGGGCTACATTTCAATGTGAATTTTATCTGTTTTCTTGCCTATTGAATGAAATTTAAACTTACGAGGCATTACTTTTTGACCATCCCTCGTACAAGCAAAAACACCCATCGTCTGCATCACTAGACAAGAAAGTGTTTCCATCAATGTTAAATAAATTAATTGAAGGGATGGGTATGAAATCAGCCAACAATTTGATTTCTGGGTTCAGAGCCTGTGGCATTCACCCCCTAGATGCAAACCAAGTGCTGAAAAAGCTGCCAAAGTCAACTGACACTAGTGACACAAACAAAGACCCGCAAGGTGTTTCAGATGCTGTGCTAAACTATTTGCAGACTTTTAATACTCGCCCAATTCAAATGGTTGCACAGGAACTGCAGGCATAAGAGGAAGAAAGTTTCTGTGCCACCAGGGAAATCGGTGAGTGCGGAAGACTTGCAGTCTGCTCAGTCTCAGTCCTTGACATCTGCACCCCCAGCGTCAGCTTCAGCACCTGTTCAGCATCAACCTTCAACATCTGCTCAAGCACTGCAGTTGCAACCTTCGGCATCTGTATCTTCCTCCCGGTCATCACCATCCGAGTTTGAACTCGAGAAAACAGATTCAGATTGTGAAGACAATCCATTTTCTGACACTGATGACTAGTGGCTGCCACCAACGAAAAAAGCATGTAAAAAATATTTTTGATATGAACTGGTGGTGTGATCTTTTCCCCCCACTATAACAGATGTGTCTTTTTGTAACACATAAATGATTTGATTAATCATTGAATGTAGAAAAAAATTTACTTGTTTGTGTTTTAAGTATTCTTTGAAGCTTTTATATTACTATCAGGTATTGTGCATCTGATTTCCCTACTTTCAGGGTTTTAAAAGTGTTTTAACTACCGGTACATTACATGTTTTGTCTTTTAAAAAAAAATAAGGTATGAAGGCAAAGTCACCCCATTTTTACTTCAGTTGAAATATTTCACAATACCTCTTAAATCATCTAATCCTGGTGGAATTCTGACTTAATTTAAAAATAAAAACAAAGCTTATGTATCCACTCTATATTTCACCACCTTTGGGCTATATTTAGTGTTGGTTAATATGCTGTAAAGATGAAATGTAGGCAAAGTCACAAATGTGGAATTGGTGACGAACCAGACAAGTGGCGAACAAGAGTTGAGAAGAAGACGCTGGCGTTGGATAGGACACACATTGAGGAAACCTGTTGATAGCATTACAAGGCAGCCATTGTTCTGGAATCCACAGGGAAAGAGAGGCAGAGGTAGACCAAAAAATACATGGAGAAGAGAACTGGAAACAGAGGTGAAAATGATGAGGAAAACATGGAAAGAACTTGAGCAGATGGCACAGGACAGGAAGACTTGGCATGTGTATGTTTAAGGCCTATGCTCCTCGGGCAGCTAAAGGGCATTGATTGTGATTGATTCAGATATTCCCATCTGGGTAAACAATGAAGTTAAATAAACACAGCATTTCCAAGGCTCACGGTAATGTAAACATTATCATCAAGTTGTGGATGTGTTAACATTTCGACAAGCTGCGGTTTTGTAGCACAAAGACAGTCTGTTTTTGCCAATTTGCTTTACACTTCTGAGAAAAACAATGTCGTGTAACAAGAAATTTCTGCTTGGGCCATACGATCGGAGTGAGTGGATGGGTGCAGGAAGGAGGGAAAGAATAATTCCGCAGTAGGAAAACTTCTTTAAGGTTAAAAGAAAGAGGGGGGGGGGAGACTTCAGCAGCATGAACAAGTCATCAAAAACAATTCAGGTAATTCAACTCATCCAAGAAGGTCCTCAGTTAAGGTGATTTATACCGCAATTTACAGGAAGCTGAAAGCAGTCGGAACTACTGACTCACCTTTTTTTCCTTCTACGAAAATCACCAGACGGACCCTGGAATGACAGCACACTAAACGAACAAGAACAAACTGTACTTGTGGCAGCAGTTACGTGAAACTATAAAACTCACATCCTTGAACTGTGCAAAACATGGAAGGAAATAGAAAATAAGAAATAGATGACAGATGAAACTTTACCAACTGTAAGAAGAAGCAAGACAAAGAATATGACAGACTGACAAGGAAATAGTAAGCAAATGTTAAAACAGCAAAGAAGTGTGGCTTAACCAGTACTGCAGAGAGTTTGAAGTGCAGCACAGAAAAAACACAAAATCTATGTACAAGCAAATAAATGTTAACAGGCAGAAGGACACATACTGGCAAATAAATGAGTTAATAGGCAGGACACAAACGGCAAGTGGCTGATTGAAATCAACAGAAGGAACATTAATAATTGGTCAAGATACAGGACAGTCTGACATCATGGCATGGAAAGAAGTCAACAGAATTGATACTGAAGACGGGAAGTTGTGGATAGAGATGATAAATACAAGTACTGAAGATGGGAAGTTGTGGATAGAGATGATAAATACAAGTACTGAAGATGGGAAGTTGTGGACAGAGATGATAAATACAAATTGATACTGAAGATGGGAAGTTGTGGACAGAGATGATAAATACAAGTACTGAAGATGGGAAGTTGTGGACAGAGATGATAAATACAAGTACTGAAGACGGGAAGTTGTGGACAGAGATGATAAATACAAGTACTGAAGATGGGAAGTTGTGGACAGAGATGATAAATACAAGTACTGAAGACGGGAAGTTGTGGACAGAGATGATAAATACAAGTACTGAAGACGGGAAGTTGTGGACAGAGATGATAAATACAAGTACTGAAGATGGGAAGTTGTGGACAGAGATGATAAATACAAGTACTGAAGACGGGAAGTTGTGGACAGAGATGATAAATACCAGTACTGAAGACGGGAAGTTGTGGACAGAGATGATAGCCTATGCCACCAGGTATGCTACCTGAAGATCTCAGAAATAAAAATACAAAGTAATTTAACAATTAGACACCTAAAAACAAAAGAAAAATGTATGGTTACAACATCCAGAGACAACTAAGTGCTTTAATTAACAACTACAGGACAAGGCAAATATGGGATCACTGACAATAGATAAAAATATAAGGAGTGAGATGTGCAGAAGTTCTTGAACAAAGTGAACGCTTGCATAAAGCAAGGATAACAACTGAAACCATCACTAAGAATAACATAAGTAAGCGGATTTAAACACAAGCAAACCAAAAAGTTTCAAAGCCAAGGCTCATTAACAATACATAAAAGCAAGCAAATAAGTCAGAAGTATCAGCAAGAGGAAGCTGCAAAGGAATAAAATATCAAGGATAGGCGCAACAGTAGAAACAGGCTAACTGGAAATACAAGCAATCAGTCTCATTAAGGACAAAAATAGAAGGCTGCCTAGTAACATAAAAGGATCACTGGAACTTCCCACAACACAAGTGGGCTCAGCCTGGAGAAGGGGAGGTGGGCATGAAGGAATTTTTAGAGAATGTGAGGATAGCAGGAAAAATATTATGACTAAAAAAATAAAGGAAATTTTAATGTCATGAGTTTGGGGATCCTTCTTTAAACTTTGTATTCCTTTTCAAAAAAGTTTTCAACAGTTTGTAAAACCGGCAGCGGTATCTAGTGGGCTACACTCTGCTTTAGTTACCACAAACTGATGTGCTAAGCTACAAGCCAGGGAAAACTCATGTTTTCTTCCATGTATATATGTAATACAAGCTTTTGAACTTTACTAACACATAAAAAAAAAGAACCCACTAGATGTTAGAAATAACATGTCTGCTGCACTTTCAGCTTTTACACCTAGAATTTCATCAACTCACTTAGAAATTGTGACATCATTCTTCACATTAACATCAGTTTAGATTTGCAATCGACTTATAAGTAGACTGTATTGTTTCTCATTTCTCTTTGTGATTTAAAATAAAAGGCCCTCTTCTTCTCTCAGGTTACTGCTAAATGTGGACATATTAATTATTAAATGTTTGCAAGCAGCATTTAAAAAAAAAATAATGTTAAGAAAATCTGGGTGTAATTTTATTTGAAGGTGAAGGTTTTGTTAAAGATTGGGGAGGGGGAGGCATTTGGTTTTCTAGCATATTAAAGGACAGCATGAGCTTGGAAACCACTATCACAACACACAACAAAGTCAAGAAAAAGTCGAAGAGCTTGGAAACCACTATAACAACACACAACAAAAGTATCAAATATATGTAATGTTCTTTTATTGTACTGTTATTATTTTTGAAACTGACTGATAACTTTTGAATTTGTTGTGCAAAATGTTATTAGCAAAACAATTTCCCTCTAAACTTTCTTCTTCAATCAATTAACAAAGTGGAGTAATGATATAAAAAGTTACATGCTGTAAGTGAATTCATGGAGGTACCAAGCTTGCCCAATATTTTATACTACCTGCTTTCTAAATTTCTAGCTACAGTGATAACAGTTTCATTGTTACACATCTGCCATATTGATGCAATCTGCTTTCTCAATAATGGTATTTGTGCTCATACTGCAGGCTAACTACTTGAAAGTAATTGGTATATATCACCTTTCCCTAGGGGGTTGCAGTGGCTAAGAGGTATAGCATCAGCCTCAAATTCTAGAGGTAGCTGGTTTGATTCCAAGTTGAGGGAATATATTTATGGATGTAATTTTTTTTTTTTTCTCCTTGGTAGTGAGACTGGGTGCCTAGCCTTCTTGGATAAGGGTGAAAAAAAAGGAGGTCCCATGTTCGATTCCACAGCAGTTGGAAATCGTAAAGAGTAGGCTGCTCTTGTCAAAATTAAAAAAAAAAAAAAAAATAGAAACCTACCCGCCCTAAAATATTTATAAAATGTGTGATTCCTATATACACACACTGGGATTCTTGCCGGTGTTACAGAGTTTGTGCACTATGCTGAGATCCTCCTTGTGTGATCTAAGGGAGGAGTTAGGAGCACTAATGGAGTTGTCCGTGTACAATGAAGATAGTCCTTAAAACCAAACATTCCCTGAAAATCACTTAGTTCTTTAACCAACAGCACTGTAGCAGTCATCATCATCATCTGTCTACACCTCCTGCAATCCCTTGTGGATGTTTCCCACTGTCTTGTTCTCATTTACCAAAAATTCAATTACTGCATGTTGCTTCTGACAGATATCAAGGGCAGCCCCCATTTTGAACGTGTTGTAAGTCAATTAAATATGGACAAAGAGATGTGAGAATAATATGCCTAAAAAAATATAGGGGAAAAAAAAATCAAAAGCAGTGTGGACAATACAGTTTAAAAAAAACAGGTACAGTATTACTTCTGAACTGGCTCTTGGAATATCATGTGTTTGCAGCGATCCTGCTATAGCAAATTTGCTTTTCATGCCAATGTTTTTATCAAATCACTTCGGTCAATAACACAGTTTAATGTAAAATGTGAAGGAACCAAAGAACAAAGAATCACTAAAAGTGTTTTTCATTCGTCCACACATCAACGATTGTTACTATCGTTTCATTCACAATTTACAAGTACTCCTTTCCCAATGGATGGTGTCTTTCATAAACAAATGTTGTTTATCTGTGATGGTCCTTAAATCTGATGTGTGTTACTACGGTAAATTAAAGCTGACAATGTTTGTCAGAAATCACAAGACCTGGGATTGTAAAAAGTCCACAATGAATGGCACATGCTTGATACGGAAATCATCACAAAATGTCAGATAATTACAAGAATCAAACTTTTTCCTGAGTTGTTTGCAAGTTTATGACTATTTGCATGGCTGTTACAAGAAAGACAATTTAACGGCTTTATGACACATGGTGTGAATATTCACCATGTCTAGAAAACTTAGGAACAAAACAATTTTAAGTGGATTAAGACACAACAGGTCAAAGACTTCTGTTGTAAAGCAGAACTAGTTGACACTGTTCATAAAATCAATACAGTTGTTGCCAAGCATGTATGGTACACCAATGCAAATTCCAAAAGCAGAAGGCTGGTTATTGTAACCAATGATCTCTGTTCAGGTGGCATAAAATATTAAAATAAGCTGAAATTAACAAAGCTTTGTTTCATCCATCTACAAGAGAAACATTCACAGTAATGCTCACTCCAGACTGAACTAACAGCACATACTAGTTAAGCAAGAACAGAACAACTAGTTTTTAAAACACAAAAATCAGAACTAAAAGTTAAGTTTTGAAAAGGGTTTACAGATAACTACGGGTGTAGTAAGCAAAGCCTATAATTACTCGTTCATTATGCCGCACCCGGCTTTATCTGTGTAAAATTGTTTAATCGCTTAATCTAAACAAACTTATTTCCAACAGACACAAACTTCCCTTATATATGAAATCTTAAAAGCTGTTTACTCATAGCCAATTAAATAACACAAAAATCAGAACTAAAAGTTAAGTTTTGAAAAGGGTTTACAGATAACTACGTGTGTAGTAAGCAAAGCATATAATTACTCGTTCATTATGCTGCACCCGGCTTTATCTGTGTAAAATTGTTTAATCGCTTAATCTAAACAAACTTATTTCCAACAGACACAAACTTCCCTTATATATGAAATCTTAAAAGCTGTTTACTCATAGCCAATTAAATAACACAAAAATCAGAACTAAAAGTTAAGTTTTGAAAAGGGTTTACAGATAACTACGTGTGTGTAGTAAGCAAAGCATATAATTACTCGTTCATTATGCTGCACCCGGCTTTATCTGTGTAAAATTGTTTAATCGCTTAATCTAAACAAACTTATTTCCAACAGACACAAACTTCCCTTATATATGAAATCTTAAAAGCTGTTTACTCATAGCCATTTAAATAATAAATGGGGGGGGGAGAGAAGAAGAAGAAGGGTGTGTAAGAGGAGAGAGAAAATGTTACAAACCTTAACAAATGCTTTCACTAGATTTGTTTTCAGTCAGATTACCTGAACATGTAAAATACAATACAGAATATTCTATTTTCTGACCTGTCTTGCAATTTTTAAAATTATTGTTTTTTTATACTTGCACATTTCACAATTTAAATCTAATCATTCCATATTATACCATACCAGAAAACAATCCAAGCCAATAAGGAACATATAAAGTTATGTATAATTCAAAATCTTTCTTCTCTATAGCAACAAAAATGGAAGAAAGCTTACATGAAGAAAGCCTATTTGAAGATCATACATTCTGTTATAAACAGTCATACAAAATACATTTAATTTGACTATTCTTTCCCTCACTGTGGCATGAACATCTTATCCTCGGTTGACTACACTCATGTACAGAGGCAATCCTAGAAGAATACAAAGGAAGTTTAGGAACTGCATTATACTGGATCTCATTCTTTTTAACGCAACTTAAAGAGTATACTCTCGAGTATAGAACCTATTCACTCACATTATGGCAAGTTAGAAAACTGGTGGACAAGACAGAAACAACTAGAAATTACTAGAGACTGGTCATCCAAAAGAAAAAGGAACATAAGAGGAATAGTATGTATAGCAAAGAACCTAGGGACTCATTTTTCTGCATCCCTGTCCTTCAAAATCAGTCATTTTTAGCAGATGTTAGTTTACCTTTCCATCTGCAGCATTACACATAGTGGGGCAGATTTTTGTACAAGCACTATCTGGCCAGCATCAGGCCACACTCTCAGAATTCTGCTAACACACAATCTATCTATCTCGCTTTTAAATGTCCATGTGCCCTGAAATCAATCTTCTGCTGATGAAGGTTTGTCATGGTAACTGATGTGCTATTTTCAAGTAAGGTTCACTTCCTGTTCCTGTTTGCATTCAGCCATTTTTTCTATTGACATTGGATCATTGCTGGAGACAATGTGTACATCAAGTCATACTTTTAGTTTGATACTGTTTGCTGTGTTACTGTGTTTAGTTTCCTTGCATTAACCTTATGGCTTGTGTATTATTTGTATTTCTTAGTTTTTTTTTTCCCCACCTGTCTGCAGTGTACTTTGTCATTTTCTTGTAGCTTTTCTACACTTTTTGTCTTTGTTTTCTGTTTAAGATATGGCTGATGAAGGGATATTCCTGAAATGTCCTGTGTTTCCAGTGTATTTTTCATCTGTAAAACAAACTTTGATACCATTTTTCATTATTTACTTCCTGTAGTGAAAAAAGGTGTTTTCACCTTGGTCATTAAAGATGGTAATTAGATTCAAGCCTTCAACTTTTATTTTTATTGCCTTGACACTTAATCATCATTACCCATCAACTCTCCAGGGAACATTAGGCCTTAAACAGAGTCATGCCATGCCTTCTTGTTCTGTGCTATCCATTTAAAGTCTTTTCATCACTTTTTTTTATCCCCTTTATGTCTGTCTCCAGTTTCCTTCGTGAGTTTTTCTGTGTCTCTATACATCTCTTCACCCGTGTGTTGCCGGGGCCCGAAAGGGGAGCAAAGAATAGTAACACTGCACCCTACCACGCATGTCGTAAAAGGCGACTAAGGAGGGTTTGGGCATGGGGCTGTTTACCCCATCCCGTAAAAACTTCGCACAGTGGGCTGATCACCTGCTTGCCAACCAATCTGATTACGGAAACAGCGATAGATTGTTTGGTCTGTTTTTGTTCCACAAAGACGCCACTAGGCGTGGTGGAAACAGCGATAGATTGATCAATTTGTTGTTGCCCTAAGACGCCACTAGGCGTACTGGCCACATACTAGTGTCTTTCTCCTTTTGTTCCAATGGCCCTTGTCTGGTTCTTGCCATCAGTTTCACATTGTTGATCTTGTCACACCATATATGTTCTATGCACGAGCACACTTATGAAAGTATTTAAATTCTTGGTTGTTGTTTTCCCTGTTTCACAGTCATACAATTAACTGCCTTGACAATGGAGTTTAAGTAAGGTTCTTGTTTCTGTCCAAGACTTGATATTTTTTTATTTCCATCTTCTTCTTTGATCCATAGCCGCCGACCGTCAAAGCAGTCAGTGGCCATCACACCTGGTGGTGTCTTGTAGGGCAGCAACAAATTGATTCCACTTTCTTGGTCGGCGGCCATCCTTCGTACAGTGCCCCAACTCTGGTTCATTCTTTGCATCTCGGATTCCACAGTTTTTCGCCAGGTTGTTTTTGGTCAGCCTCTCTTTCACTTTCCTTCAGGGGTCCATAGCACAGCTGTTCTTGTAATGGTATCAGGGTCCCTTCTGAGGATGTGGCCAACCCAACTCCAGCGTCTGCCAGCTATGATGGTGTGCATGTCCTCCTGGTTACTCCAAATAAGCAGTGCTTGGTTGCTGATGGTATTCGACCAAAAGATTCAGAGAATTTTCCTTAGGCAGATTGTGTGGAGGGAGGACAGTTTCGACATTTCCTTCTCTGTTACTCTCCAGCATTCCGCACTATAGAGAAGCACAGAAAGTACAAAGCTCTCATAAAGTCTTAATTTAGTGTTTGTGCTGTACTGGGAAGACTTCCAAATGTTGTTGAGACTAGCAAAGGCTGTTCTCGCTTTATTTGTTCTGTTGTTAATGTCCTTGCTTGTTCCGCTGTCTGGTGTTACTATGCATCCTAGGTAAGTAAATGTGTCTGTCTGTTCTAACTTCTGTTTCCTTATTGTTATTGGCTTAGGATTGCCCACATTGAGTGTCATGACCTCTGTCTTCTTCAGATTGATGTTCAGACCAACCTGCTGGCTATACTTATTCAGTCTATCGGTTTCAGCCTCAGGAACATTCAACTGTGGCTCCTTGTTCAGAGTTTCTCTGAAATGCTCTGCCCATCTTATTTCCTGCCCCTGTGCTGTGGTGATGAAATTTCCTTGCTTGTCTCTTACTAACGTTATATTGTTTGCACCTCATTTTCCACTGATAGTTTTAGTTATTTTATAAACTGTGCTTTGTTCATTTCTCAGTGCTGCCTCTTCTGCCTGTCTTGCAAGGTCATCCAGAAATGTTCTTTTGTTGGCACAGGTTTGACGTTTTACTTCTTTGTCCAGCTGACTGTACTATTCGCTATATATTTCCTTTAACCTGGGAGACAGCTTCTGTTTTCTTTCTTTTCATTTTCTTTCTCTTCGATATGGTGTTTAATGTTTCTGGTGTGATCCAATCTTGTCTCTTTCTTTCCTGGAATCCCAAGCATGACTCGCTGCTTTCCTTGTATATGGTTGAGATTTTATTTCCATATATGAGTTCAATTTCAAACTTTGTTCAACAATTGTGCCCTGTGGCTGTCTGGACTGTAAGGATCTGTTTTCTTGAAAACCTTACTATTTCTCAACTGGCTATTGCATCTATTAATCTCTCAAGGATGATCCAGCTTAATATTTTTCCTAGCACTGATAGTAACATTCTTCGTCTGAAATTTGTGAACTTTTGCAAATCTCCCTTCGTTGGCAACTTGATCAGATTTCCTTCTTTCCATTCTCCTGTTTCTGGGGTATCTTAAGGAGTGGGTCTATTTATATGTTCCTACAAATGTTCTATCCATCTCTTTATTTGCTAAACAATATTACACTCTTCTCCTTGATGAGACAATTTGACTGCTTGTATTTCTGTTAGCTTCTTCTTACTGTTGTACAGGTCTCCCATATTTCCTTTGACTGCAGCTTCCTCTACCTCTATTGTCAACTCATCAATTCCTCTTATGTTTTCTTATGCTTCTTCATATTTGTTTGCTACTATGTATAGTTCATAAGCCTTAGATCTAGAACTTCTGGTTTTGCTTGTTTAAATATGCCTTCCTATTTTGTTCCTTGTTTTATGCTATTGATGGTTTCTGTTGTTACAGATATTCTGTGCTGGTGTTCTATGTGCCAGATTTCTCAACAAAAAAGGCAGTTTGGTAGAATTATAACATTTACTAAGGGCTATTACTCATTCCGCACAACGGGCTGATCACCTGTTTGCTAGCTACATTGATTACGGAAACAATGACAAATGGATCCATTTGCTGTTGCCCTAAAGACGCCATTAGGCGTGATGGGTTACAACGGTAAAGAAAATCAATTTGTTGTTGCCCTAAGATGCCACTAGGCGTACTGGCCACTGACTGCTTTGACGGTTTTTGGCTAAGGATGGAAGAAGAAGAAGATTACTCATTCCCCATATTTATCTTTACATTATTCTTTTTTTTAAACTTAATGTTATAATTTATCAATACATGCTACTGATTTTTTAATTTTATATTTGAGTCCCACATTTAATAACTCATTAAAATGCTAAAAAAAAATACAAAACGATATGTCTACTTTTTTTTTGCAGTTAAACCTAATGGGTAGGTATACTCCAATTTACTTAGCAAAAAAAGAATACACTGCTGTCCTGCAAGGTCTGTCTTAGTTGGTTCCCTGATACGGGCACATGAAATACTCCCATGCTGACAAGCAGGGTGCTACAGAGCAACATAATATGCTACATTAGCAGAAATAACACAATATATAACACATGTATAGGTTAGTAAAGGTTATTCTTAATGTGACTTCTCAGGCAGGTCTGAACAAATTCTAATAACATTAACTACAGCATTGTCTAATATCACAGACAGACATTTTATTTCCTCAACACATCAGTGATGCTCTCATCTACAGACTGGAAAACTGTTCTGCCCCATAGAATGTTGGTACACATTTTTTACAGATCATCTGAAAAACAGAACAGAAATGACATTTTGGTTACTCCAACAGCTTTGTTTAAATAATAAACCATTCTAGTTCACAAGCTTACACAGATTTTACACAATATGGTAAAAACAACACATTAAGACACACACACAGATCGTCTAGTTACATGGAAAACTGAGTTCTACAATATTCCACAAACAATATAATGCCATACTGCTTTAATTAAAATACATTTCTCCCCATACAAATTATTTCGCACAACTTGTGACAGCTGATGTTTCTATACATTGTTGCTTTAATGTTCTTGCATGTGACAGCCAATGTTTCTATATATTGTTGCCAAAATGTTCTTGTATGTGGCAGCTGATGTTTCTATACATTGTTGCCCTAATGTTCTTGTATGTGGCAGCTGATGTTTCTATAAATTGTTGCCCTAATGTTATTGTATGTGACAGCTGATGTTTCTATACATTGTAACTTTTATGTTCTTGCATGTGACAGCTGATGTTTCTATACATTGTTGCACTAATGTTCTTGTATGTGGCAGCCAATGTTTCTATAAATTGTTGCTTTAATGTTCTTGCATGTGACAGCCAGTGTTTCTATATATTGTTGCCAAAATGTTCTTGTATGTGGCAGCTGATGTTTCTATACATTGTTGCCCTAATGTTCTTGTATGTGGCAGCTGATGTTTCTATAAATTGTTGCCCTAATGTTATTGTATGTGACAGCTGATGTTTCTATACATTGTAACTTTTATGTTCTTGCATGTGACAGCACATTTTCTATACATTGTTGCACTAATTGAAAAAATGTGGCAGCCAATGTTTCTATAAATTGTTGCTTTAATGTTCTTGCATGTGACAGCCAGTGTTTCTATATATTGTTGCCAAAATGTTCTTGTATGTGGCAGCTGATGTTTCTATACATTGTTGCTTTAACACATTAACTACCAAATTGAAAAATACACTGTGGCCGAATTAATTTTGTTCCCATTTTTATCCTGTAGGTATTTGTACAAAGTAAGCTGTAGTTTTCGTAATTGTTTACAGATTTTGATGAATTACACGTCATTTTAAAGATAAATGAATGTAATATTACAATAAGCACCATTTGTAACTCTAATAGAGGTTGTTGCTATTTAATGGCCCTCCGATGGCCGAGGACTTGCAATATTTTCACAATTATAACTGCTTCCGCCCCATCTCTATCAAAATCACTATTTCAATCAATGTGCACACCGTTTTCACTCTTGTCCTCATCGCTAGATCTATCAGTCAATTGTTGAAACAAGTTTCTAGCCTATTCAGCCGTTAGACGAGATGTACAAGCATTTTTTGTGGTCCTATCACTAGTTGCCACGGTAAACAGTTTTACACGATTTGGTAACTAACCCAAAACACTAAAAAAATATGAACGTAATATCAATTTTCCAGTGTTCTACAACAACCATGCTTTGGGAATTTGTTTTCCGGTGGCAACTTAAAATCTCGAACCAGATCAGAAAGTGTTTCAGTACATTTTTCATTCGTTTTATTACTAAAATTAGATCGACACTCTGAGCGGCTCACGGTCCAAAAGATAGGATTTCAAAAGCCGGTCCCACCAGCTCGCGGTAGTTAATGTTCTTGCATGTGACAGCCAATGTTTCTATATATTGTTGCCCTAATGTTCTTGTATGTGACAGCTGATGTTTCTATACATTGTTGCCCTAATGTTCTTGTATGTGGCAGCTGATGTTTCTATAAATTGTTGCCCTAATGTTATTGTATGTGACAGCTGATGTTTCTATACATTGTAACTTTTATGTTCTTGCATGTGACAGCTGATGTTTCTATACATTGTTGCCCTAATGTTCTTGTATGTGACAGCTGATGTTTCTATAAATTGTTGCTTTAATGTTCTTGCATGTGACAGCCAGTGTTTCTATATATTGTTGCCCTAATGTTCTTGTATGTGACAGCTGATGTTTCTATAAATTGTTGCTTTAATGTTCTTGCATGTGACAGCCAGTGTTTCTATATATTGTTGCCCTAATGTTCTTGTATGTGACAGCTGATGTTTCTATACATTGTTGCTTTTATGTTCTTGCATGTGACAGCTGATGTTTCTATACCTTGTTGCCCTAATGTTCTTGTATGTGACAGCTGATGTTTCTATACATTGTTACTTTTATGTTCTTGCATGTGACAGGTTTTTGGCCGAATACCATCACCAACCAAGATCTGCTTACTCGTAGCAAGCAAGAGGACATGCATACCATCATAGCTGGCAGACGCTGGAGCTGGGTTGGTCATGTCCTCAGAAGAGACCCCGATGCCATCACAAGAACAGCTATGCTTTGGACCCCTGAAGGAAAGCGAAAGAGAGAGGCCGACCAAAAACAACTTGGCGGAGGACTGTGGAGGCTGAGATGCAAAGAATGAACCAGAGTTGGGGCACTGTACGAAGGATGGCCACCGACCGTGCAAAGTGGAATCAATTTGTTGTTGCCCTACAAGACGCCACTAGGCGTGATGGCCACTGACTGCTTTGACGGTGGCGGTTAAGGATCGAAGAAGAAGAAGATGTGACAGGTGATGTTTCTATAAACTGTTGCCCTAATGTTCTTGTATGTTTCTATATATCAGTTCCCTACTGTTCTTTTATATGGCAGTTGATATTTCTATACATTGTGTCCATACTGTTCTTGTATATGACAGTTGATGGTTCTAAACATTTTGTCCTCACTGTTCTTGTATTATATTTCCCTGAAGCTCTTGCATATCTAGCCATTCTTTAAAAGGTTGTATAACATATTTTTACATTAGCACCAGTCTACTCAACTGTAAAACTTGGGTACCTGACACTGATCTTGAGAAGGTAAAAGCAGTGAGGAAGGGGAATGATCCCCCCATCTCATAAATCTGAGACACAGTATAGACAAAGGCTCTAACACTTCACTTCCCTATGATAGTATTTGCCATCAGACTATCTTTATTATCAGAATCACACAGGTTCTGCATTAGAATCATACCAGTTCTACACTGGTCTGATACTAAAGAAAAAAAAAGTATAAAATAATGTTAAGGTAAAGATTACAAATATGTGACATGTCAGAATCCATCACTTACTTTACATTTTGGTCAAAGATTTTCAGTCTCAAGCAATGACTCAATAATAAAACAGCTTCCTTCTATGACTAAGATATATAAGTGAAGCCAGCTGGGGTGCTGTTTTGCTGTAATGGAAACGTGTGTTCTGTTGCTACACATTTTGTATCATTCACAACTTGTACATCTACTTAAATGTGTAACTATGTCTCTATGAGAAGATAGAAATCCACATACTGATGGCTATGCTTTGGTAACAGGTGGTGGTGTTTTTTGTTTTGCAAATGCCTAACACCCTTCTGTTATATTTTGAAAACTGTCATTCAAAAAAATACCTACCCCTGGTTTAGCCAACTGTAGGCACACTGCTAGAATGACATCTGTAAGGCATATAGAAAGGAACCAATATTTGTTCACATTTCGAAAAAACAAAACTTAGAAAATGGCACTCTTTTCATTGTGCTGGTTTAAACAATAACCATGATATAGAGAACATCCATCTAGTTTTTACCATAATGTAAACTTTAGAACTATTTCACTCCCCCTGAAACAAAACTGGGATGTGTGATTTTAAAAAACAATTTATCTTACTGATAATTCCACCTAGTTCTAATTACACTGTAAAGTCAATATATGATGTTACTGCTTTTGCAAGAAAACTAAAGTGTATGATTTTTTAACAAATCTATCTTATAATTCAACAAGATTATTTTCTCTTTATCCATCTATATTCCTTAAGGAGCTTAGAGCTACCAAAGCTGGCCACATTGCAGGGAACCCATGCAAAAGCATGTTCTGTAATCTTGCAGTGGTGGTTCCTGCAAAAATGTGTTTTTATGACATGGTTGCCAGCACCAGCCTGGATCAGTGGAATCTATTCTGTGTCTCCTACGAAACCCACAGTAACAACTCCGGGTATCCAACAAGACTGTTTTCTGTTTATTTAGTTGTACGTAAATATGAGCACTGGCCGTCTTGCACACTGATCATTGTAACATTATGACAGTTAAGGGTATGTATTATCTGTCTCACCTTAGAAGATGTGGATTTCTGAACAGTTTGTGCACCATCTTTATCCAAGGCAGGTCACTTTGGGATATGCATGCATAAATGCTATCCCCCATACAAGCCAGAGTCAATCCCTTACGTTTTGCTGAAATTGGCATGACAAGCAACTTTGGGAAGGGGGGGGGGGGGGGGGGTTTTTAACTGAACAGCAGGTCTGACAAGAGCAAGCTGTGTGCTTACATCCTGTGATGTTATTTCATCTTAAGTACAGCTCCTGCAGCCTGGTGAATCTCATAACATTGGTGCCATATGATGGGTTTAACCAGGCAATATGAGAACAAGAATTTTAGCAGGAAGATAGCTCTTAGAACAAAACCTTAACCCTATTGTTTTAGCAATCTGAATGTCAGTGGCAAATTTTCCCACTCTCAGTTTGTCCTGCCTCAGATTATATGACAAAACTTTCTGTTTGCTTTCTCTTCACAAGAGACCTGACATATCACGCAGCGATAAACATCATTGAGACTTGCATTCTGCAGACCATAGAGATAAGATTATTTCTATTAGTATGGACAGCTCAGGTACAGACCGAATCAAAATGAACTGTGCAATGCAGTCTATATTTTCTGATGGCAGTTTAGCAGCATTAACTACCACTTTGAGCTCTCACAGCACAATCTTACATGGTTTTGGTGCTGTATTAGAAAAGTCCTTCACGGGAGTTCCTGAGCTCATCTTTAAGTGACAAAATTTAAACAGTATAGAGGTGACCACAAAAAATGGCCTCTTCTTTGATCAGATTTGAATCAATAAATAATGTCAGTTGTTAGGTGAGAGTTCTCAAACGGTTGGCAGCCAAGTGAAAAGACTTCTATATGGCAAATTTAGCATGTCCTTTTGTTTCATTACAACTTTTTATCAGCCCTCACTACCCAAGATTTCACAATAAAAATATTAAAGTATTTATTAAATACTGTTCCTTTGTTTAACATAAAGCTGTTAAAAAATAAAATTACAGCACTCATAACAATCAGTTGATTAGAAATGGCACTGTGTTATGAGAAATGATATAAATGAAATACTGCAAATGAAAGCCAACAATTACAAAAGATTACTATATTTTAAAAAACCACACCATTGATGCTTTAACCTAACCACATGTTCAATTTGCAGACAGAAGACCAAAAACTCTTCAACTGCTCACATGCAAGTGTGCAAAACACTCTCAATTCATACCATAACCTTAATGTCAAATACAATACCAAAAACTGAAATAAAAATGACTTACTCTTCAAATTCTAACAAAGCTGACAATAAATTTAGAACATGATAAGAAATTTAGATTATGACACAAAATCAGAATGTTTCTTCAGATGCAGTGTTGATTTGTTCATTGACTAGATGATTTTATTTACTGATTTATTAGCAGAAAAGCTGATTTGTATTGCACATAATTAAAAAACAGAAATAAAATGACTACCTGGAAGCTTCCTTGATTTAAAAAAATAAAGAAGCTTCAACTAGAATTGCATTCACTTTACAAATTTATATCCACTGCTGTTACAAAAGAAGCACCAATACTGCAACCTGGTATATATATATATTTTTTTTAAACCAGCGGCACTTGGGCTTTCAGCTCTTCGGCCCAATGACATGTCATTGCGAGGCTGGGGAGCCTGTGGACTTTCCTTCCAACCCGGTCAGAAGCTTCGCTCCTTCCCATCCACAGAGGGTTTAAACCTGGTATATAAATACAATCTCACATAAGATAAATGCCTTAACTGAACAGTTAAATGTAAAAACAAAGTTATCAGCAGACCTTAAACTGTGTATACTTTGTCATGTACCTCAACTGGTCCCTAGACCGAATGGCTGGATGCATACCTGTCAACCTCCTGAGACAAAAATCTATACGCCGGACCAAAAAAATCATTACAAACACCCAAAAATCCTTACGCAAAAAATATATTTAAAAATTATTCACAATACAGTTTTAAAATGAGAAATGACATATACAAATCTATCAGCATTTGAATTATTGTGATATAAAACATGCTAATAGTCTCATGCTGTTCTTTACATATAAAAAAACTTAGTGATCATGAGGTACACTATTCTTTCGATGTACAGTGTTTTGTACTATAATCAATACATGCACTTTTAGCACTTTGCAGAATTGCATTTGTGGGCTTAAAGTCTGCACAGCATGTATCAATGTTAATCTTACACTGTAAAATAGAAGTGAGTGTGTCCGCATTCATGGACCTCCTGCAGTCTGTGTGGATTTTTTTCATCATTGAAAATGATCTTTCGCAGTCAGCTTTTGTTTCTTTGAATTAGGCTCAGCCATCATTCAGTGGATGAAATATTTCAACTAATAATCTTTGTAGACGAAGAGAATGATTAAAAAATATAACGGACAAAGCAAACGGTTAACAGCAACAACAACAACAACAAAATAAACAAAATTATGAACAGAATATCAAATCTAGGAAGAAAAAACAAACTACCAAAAATTTACAAAATTATTATTTAAGAGTTGGTAGCCTAGACAGTGATAACAGATTGCCACTTTAAAAAAAAAATAAAGCAGCGAATCTCAAGCGCTGGCATATAGTAGGCCTACTCAACGCAAACAAACTTTTTTTTTCTAGTTATGTAGGGCCTACATAGAATATTATGACAATTTATCGGAAATATATTAAAGGGCAAGGTATAGGCTAACTGGAAAGATTAAGGCAGCGATTAAATTGCAACAAAGCAAAACAACAGCAATATTTAACCAAGTTATAAGTACTTAGCTTTTTTAAACAAAATGGTGTCGAAGTGTGGTGGCAAGAAGCGTCGTCGTTGATAACAGGTAACTTTAAAAATACGTCATGTCACGCTGAAAACTGAAAGCGTATGAGGCCGAATTCAAAGTGTTTGCCGAATTGTTGGGTATAAAAGGATTTGATTGGTTGCTGGGAGAGACCTCAGTTTAAAAACGAAAGCCGAGATTTCCGGAATTAAAAATAAAAAAAATTGGTTTAAAAAAAACCTGGGCTAGAAAATATTTTCTGATTTAAAATAACTTGGGTTGGAAAATATTTTTAGAATTTAAAAAAAAAATAAAAAAATTGGGGGGGGGAGGGGAGAGAAGAAAAATGCGTACAACGAGTCTGTATGGCCGTACACTGCTAAAAGTATCAAAAATCCATTACATTGTACGAAAAATTCGTACAGGTTGACAGGTACGTAGATGGCATCTTCAAAAGAAAACAATTACACATAAAAATAAAACAGTGTGCAAGCAATTAAAACCATAAAACTCACAATTATGCTGTAAATATCTTATAAAGACTGAAAGAGCTGTTTGTTAAGCATTTAAGCAACTACATTTAATTAAAAGAATGATTTTTAAGGTCTCATGACATTTACTTCTGCATCTGCTATCAAGGAGACCTTAATAAGTTTGGTGTACTATTAAGGATTCTGTAAGGACCATAACCATCGCAAAATCAAAGTTATTGAAGTATTAACACAAGTAACAACAGGTAACTTAAAAACTCAATCCATCACCAGTTTTTTAAGATAATAAAAACATGCAGAACAGACCAATTTTCATTTCACACTAGCACTTCCCAGGACACCTAAGGTTGTCAGTAATAATTGCTTTCTGAAATAATTTTACTAACCAGCATTAAAATTGTTGCTTTTACTACTTCAATGCCAGTTCAAATTTAATTAAGCATATTTTCATACCAAAATTCTGTACTCAAGAAAAATGAAAACGAATGTTTCTAAACATCTAAATGTCTCAAGTTTACTTGATCTAGTCTTCACTGCTCTCCATTATATAACCTTTGACAAAAATGTATTTTATGCCAGTTATAGAATACTTTACTATACCTAAGAGTCATACTTATGACTAGGTGTGGCAGCATCACTGAAAAGTGGTGTTACTGAAGTGATAATCTTGGCAGCATCACTGAAAACTGGTGTTACTGAAGTGATAATCTTGAGTAAGTGTGACATAGATTGACTAAGGATGTTGTTAGTGTGTTAGACAGAGAAAAACGTCAAGCTCATTAGATGAGTATTTACATTAAACGTGACTACAGAAATGAATGAAGTTACATTAAGTAAACATTAGCATAATATACACCAATAACAGTTTATTAAAACAAGCCAATGACTGTAAGGTGATCAGTAACATGAAATAACCAGAAAGCTGAGAAAGCTAATTAAAATTAAAGAACAAAACTGTAAACAAAAAAGGTACAGCTTGCTTATATATATATATACACACAAGGTCAGATGTAAACAGTATCTGTGATGTTAATCAAAGCTTATACTACACAATGAAGACATTGTAATGCAGAACTTGACTTTATGTTCTTTGGGTCCAAGTATAAGTCGCATATAAAAAAAAAACACCAACCTACGTACATGTAATAATTAATTCTTGTTAACAGAAAACATAATAGCAGAATGGTGAAACTTGCTATCAAAAGATGGTAGTTAGTGTTCTCCCCTTTTCAAGCATGTTGTAATGATGAAACCAGAGCAGTTGCAGACATAATTTATATTAATATGTATAGCACTTTTCTGCTTGTTTACAAAAAATATTTAAATATCCATGAACATCTTTCCTTAAAACTGTCAGTTTCAAAGATGGATGAGAGACAGTGGCCTATACTTGAACCAACATAACAATAACAAAATAAGCAATACCTTAAACAGCATTCAATTACACTGACTAACAAAAAAAAATTTATTTTTTCTTTCTCCAACATTTCTATGTTTTTCTGGTCAATTTTAATGCGCTGTTTTTAAATCTGCAAACCGTTTTTCTCTATCAGGTCGGGATCTCTAGAAATACGCAATTGAAGTTTTTTAACAACGCATACAGTATTACAACATCATTCATACAAGAAGTGTAACAGTTATGTAGGCTTGAATTTCTTTGCAGTCGACTTTCGTCGGTGAATGACATGTGGTACATCGCGATGAAGCATTCAACAATAATCGGCAAGCATGGTCACACTACACCGTCCTTGATAGCGTGACTCCATTACGGCGATATCTTGATAGAATCGTTCTCCACGTTCATCGCTGACTTCGCCAAGGTTGTCAGGGAAAAAGTCAAGATGCGAATCGAGCAAATGGATTTTGAGGGACATGTTACAGCCCATAATTCTGTATGCATCTATGCACTGCTTAACAATATGCACATAGTCGACAGATTTGTGATTTCCCAGAAAGTTATCGATGATCGATTTGAATGCCATCCATGCGCGAAGTTCACTACCATGTAACAAGTTCTCGAATTGTTTGTCTGCAATAACTTTCCTAATCTGAGGTCCTACAAAGATACCTTCCTTTATCTTTGCATCGCTAACTTGCGGAAACTTTTCTCGAAGATAAGTGAAAGCTTTGCTCGTTTTATCTAACGCTTTTACGAAATTCTTCATGAGCCCCAACTTTATATGTAACGGTGGTAAAATGATGCTGTCTTTGTTAACTAATGGCTCATGTATTACATTTTTATGCCCGAGCTGCATACGATCCCTGATAGGCCACACCTTTCTTGCATAATGTTCCTGTCTGTTGCGGCTGTCCCATTCACACAGGAAGCAACAAAATTTAGTATACCCAGTCTGCATGCCCGTGAGCATTGCAATGACCTTTAGGTCTCCACAAATCCGCCATTGGTAGTCATTGTACTTTATTTTTGGGAAAAGTATAGCCATATTGTCATAAGTTTCTTTCATATGAACAGAGTAGGCGACTGGAATTGATGAAAATAAATTTCCGTTATGCAATAACACGGCTTTTAGACTAGTCTTGGAAGAGTCGATGAAAAGTCGCCATTCGTTGACTATGTGCTCATGACCGAGGTGCACCATTAGACCGTTTACATCTTTGCAATAGCAAATGCCATCATCCATCTCAAAGTATTGAACAAGTTCTCTGTGTCTACGACGAAATTTAGATATCTGAGTATTGGGCGCTAAAAGATTCCATTCTTTGAGTCGCGAACCGAGTAATTCCGCTTGTCCTTTGGTAAGAGCGAGATCACGTATTAGATCTGACAGTTCTGAATGGTTAATTAAGTGAACACCATCATTCACCGGTATATAATCCGAGTCAGAATTAGTTTCTAAAGCAGATAAACTATCACTTTCTGATGGTTCATTCACGTCCAACGGATATTGTTCTGGTGGAAATGGGATTGGACATGTGATTGGATCATGAGGCACTGGTTTCGAAACCAATTCAATATTTGGATAAACCACAGACTTTCTAGTTTTAAAAGTGAAACCATGGATATTTGTCAAGCAGAAGTAACAATCAGTAGCGTGATTTGTCGGTTCACGCCATATTACTGGCACTCCAAAAGGCATCGACTTATGCTTCGGCGATTTTCGTAACCAACCTGCCAATGTATTTGCACAAGTCGAACAAACTGCATTTGGCTTCCAAGATTTATTTGCATCATCAACTTTCGAATCGAAATAACGTTCATATGCTTTCTTTAGTAATGGTGTAAAGTTTTTCTGGTGAACACGATAGGTAAAATATCCGCACACGTAACAGAACAGATCAGCCGAATTTCTACAACTTCTAGAAGCCATATTTCGCTCAGAATTATTTCAAAATACAGTAACTATTTGAAAAATAGCATAACATATGTCATGCATCTTTTAGCAGTATAAAAAGTAGAATTATTTTGCATTTTATTAATTTTTAATAAGTTATATAGTAAAAATGAAACGGAGCAAATAACGGTTTCCCAAAAATATATTTATTCCCAAATATCTTAAGAACCCGACGTGATAGAGATAAACGGATTTCAGATTTGAAATCAGCGCAAGAAACTGACCTAAGAACACTTATTCTTATATAAGAAAGAAAAATGTTGTTTGTCAGTGTTATCAGTAGCGGGATGCTCATTCTCCAATAGAGATAAATAATGATAAAACAAGTGAACATTTGGCTGCAGAGATGAAAGACATTTGTTTCCTGCTTGACTACAAAAATACTTCTCTGACATGAATGTTAACAAATTTCATGTTCACTGAATGAACATCTAGTGTGACTCTAGTAAATCTTGCAATGTGATGGAATGTAGATTTGTTTATATCTGAGGACTTCACAATCAGTGTGTATTCACAGTCCATTCTGAAATTTTTAATTCATTCAGGTAATAAATGCAGCAATAAAACAAGGTGTAAATATCAACTGAAAAAATATATGTACAGGTAATGAGGTAAAAGGAAGGCAAACAGATCACGTTCGGTCATGAAAAAAACAATGCAATGTATCACTTTCCAATAACTAATTGTCCAATTATCATTTCAGTAGATGTATGGTTTATCAAATATCATCTACTCCTGTTTTTCACTGGAAGAAATGTTGATTTATAGAACAATCATTCAATTAAATAAGAATTCATTCATTTATCAACACTGCTGGACAAGACTACCTTCCTACTGCATTGTTCAACATGTATTTTACAGATGACTATCACAGTTGACAAAAACTTCCTTAAGTGGTCATTTAAAAGACCCGCAGCACAAGTTAATAGGATGTGTGACATTGGCAACATTGGCTTGTACTCTGAAGTCAGACATTTTTGGTAGTAAATATATAGTTATTAAATATGTTGCATCAAAATTCCATAACATGAGAGATCACATAAAGGAAATTAATTGTTTACAAATTATTATTAAACTAATTGCTCTTGAAATGTTTGTGTGTTCTTCACATTATTGATATAAAGATAAAAAACAACAACACAGCAATGTTTTGGAATACAAGCATCATGAGAGGAGCTAGATGGGTTGAGAAGAAAAGAAGATGTATGACATCAAAGATGAACAAAAGAATAGAAGGCAAGCAAATTAAAGTCATGTTTATGATTGGTTTGTAAACCGGCATGTCAGAAGTGGTGAATTTAACCAGCAGGGCATGCTGATCAGACAGAGGATTCAATGGCACAGCATGGAACTGGAAGTAGTGATTCTGATGGCATAGTGTACTGTTCCTTTCATATGCAAGAGAAATTTAAATATAAACGCATCAAGAAACGACAAAAATGTCAAAATTTTCTGATCATTCAAGAAATCAGGTAACACAAGAGATAACAAAACCATAAACCACCAAATTTGTTTAAAATGAAATTTTACAAATAAGTACATCAAAAGAAACAGAAATCTTTAACAGAAAGGATGACACGTCAGTCAGAAAAGTCTGTTTTATATAATCTATTTTTCATACTCTTTATATCGTTTGTGTAAATGGTGGTATACCTGGTACAGATACAGATGTACATGAAAGTTGAGCTCTAAGTATAAAATCACAACAGCTCTAAATACATGTTACACTCTAATTACATGTTAACAAAAACTTAAGAAGTTTTGCCATTAAAGTAAAACAACCTATGGTCAAAGACAGATTCTTTCTATGAGAACAAATTGTCAAGTTTGGTAATGCTTCACCTATTTATATCTTTCATGCTCTTAAATGTGAGACCCACTGTTTGATTATCAATGTCAGTAGTCTTGTACTTGCATCATAAAGTCCACAGCTTTCCGCAAAGGTGGTGTCTATGGTTCACTATGTTTAACACAGCATAACTATAGATGAACATGAGCATAGATAGCTTCAACATTTATGAGGCAATTTTTACCTGTAATTCTGAGCTCCCTCAGCCAAAGAAGATTTTAAAAGTCTCAGCAGTCTCACATAAACTATTTAGATACAGGTCTGTAACCTTTTATCCAATATTTTGATAATCAAACTACTCTCAAAAATTGAGTTTTTCGTCCAAAAAACAATTTTAAACAAATAATGAAAAAAAGTTATTCATGGTGCTTCATTCTTGTACAAAAATGACTCAAACAAATGCTAGGGTCAGTTTTATCAATATAGTGAAAATGTCAAAAAGAGCTGCAGATACCCCTGTGGGTAGCAGTGAGAATAAGAAAAGGAAGTATCTGTCATTAAAGAAAGTCAAGTTATAGCAGAATCTTGATTGTGGTCTCTCTGTGTGTTGATGACGATAATGAGAGCACTGCATGTATATTTGCAGGTATTTAGCTTTGTCTCTGTAAGTAGTTTTATTAAATGTTTTCCTTACAAATAAATTGTCCTACAGAGTTTAATCCCACCATTTCATTTACCAAATACCGGACCTACGACCACGCTGCCCAACATTGATTAATAAGTAGGCCAACTCATGATTCATAACTACCCCAGTTCACTGTTGAATCAATTATTTTTGAAAATGCTCAAAATAGGTTAAGAATGACAGTTCAGATTAGCATTAGCGGTCGTTGTCCTGAGAATTATAGCCGCTTATCATTTACAAGAAAACTAAACACTAATAATAGGGTTACAGTTAGTGGTTTAGCATTCAGATTTAGGCCCAGGCTTAAGATGCAGAGACAGAAAACCTTAATATTTTGCGCTTCAAAAAAAAATATATTAACGTACAAAAGACATTGGTGCCATACTAAAAAAAAAAAAAAAGCAAATGTTAAGGGGCCAAAAGTTGTGCTAATTTTCTATCGCTATTTGTGCAACTTCTCGATCGTGATTTGGGTGACATCTGAAAATAAAAAAATTCCGGTTCCCGAAACATAACTATCCCCAAAAATTTCGGATAAAAGCGTTACAGGCCTGTATTATTTCTTTGATGACTGATGCTCTTAAATGATTTATTTAGACATTATTTCTCTGATTACAGGAAGCTATCTGTACCTGAATCTATCAAACTATTTAAAAAAGTCACTTTTTCAGTGTTATAAAAAGCATTGGCCTATTTTCACAATATCAAGAGAATGATACAGTACACAGAAAGAAAGACAGGCTGGCCAAAAATGACCTGTGCTGATGCAAAGTAGTGGAAGCAGCGTTCTGGACATCAGTCATGTCTGTGGCATCATTTAAAAGATAGCCAAGGACTTTGAAGAGGTGAAGAAAAACTGATGCAACCCAGTGCCACAGTAAAACCCAAAAAAAAATTAATTTCAGAAAATATCACATTTTTCAATGACTCAGATGTCAAATAGTTTATTTTTTCATTGTCATTACTGATTTTTTTTTTTTTTTTTAAAGTATAGTTGTGACAAAGTGTCAGTCCTTTCTAGGTCTTAGCAGATTTCTTTGCAGAGCTTTTATTGAAGGTAACTACTGCTAAAATTATTTTTAAAAGAACATGCATTAAAAAAAAACTATAAAAAATGTATTCTTTTATTTCTGTTATCAAAGAACAGGTTGCATTTGTTCTGATGGTCTTTTATGGCAAGTGGTGGCAATAACACTCACCCACATCTTAATGTACCAGGAATAATTTTCTGCAACAAATATCACAGCTGGAAAAAAACTCAGTTAAATCATGAAAGTTTACACAAATCTCTTTGACCTTCTGCTGTTGTTCCATTCCTTCATTCTTTAAAGATATGTATAAATAATATGGGATGCTTTAATTATGTTTTTATAATACAGCTCTTCCTTATTCATTCATGATGTGTTTTTCACCCATGTGACAGGCAATAACTGGGTAATCCCAGTGTCCAGCCTTGTGGCATGTATTCCCTTGTTGCTATTTAACACAGCAAAACAATTTCCATAAGATTATGTATTGCTTTCAGATCTTGCTGTTCATGCCCTATAATTCAGTATTTACAATTCCTACTGGAAAGTGTTAAAAATGTTGATGCATCAAGCAATTGCTGTGAGATATCAGCTTCAGTGAACGGTGGTACAGTTACTGCATAACTGCTTACCATTTTCACAACTGTAGTTACCCAAGTGCCTTCAGTAATGTCCTAAACTTAATAACATAAAATTAACTCTTTTTTGCACCTGAAAGACAACTGTATATCAAGGATTTATTAAAAACAAAAAAATACTGTTGGCTCTTGGTAACTCCATTACAGTGAGATTTAACAAAATTGCAGGCACATAATTTGGCAAAAATATGTTCACAATATTTTGCAGCTTGGATTTACAAATTCTACCATTATATGTGGTTTTGCATGGCATTTACTAGTAATGCATAATAAGGAACATTAAAGATGTAAATCTCTAAAACATGGCTACAACATTCAACTGATCTCTCATGGCTGCATCATTTTAAAAACATTTTACAAATGGTGACCTTATGTATAATATCATAGACAACACTTCAAATACTTCCAATGCAAGCTGTTTTTTTTTTCTTTCTTTAGCTTGCTCTTGTTTTGGTTAAAACGAAGGTCAGTACATCTTAAAATAACATTTTCTTGGTCCATCTTGGTCACCCTGAGCTTCTAAACCAGCCTGAATTTGTGTCACTGGCATTGTGTTTCTGGGTAGTACCCACAGAAACTGTTACGAAAGTTCTAAGAAATCATTCTCCATACTTGGTCTCCAAGAAGCTCTGACATGTAGGCATTGTCTGCATCAGCATCTCTGTAGAACACAGCTGAAGGAACGCAGGACTCTGGTAATAACTGCCATTCCCTACCGAAGCTTTCAGACACCTGTAAGTAGAAATAAGAATAAAACTTCAGAGACAAGGTATTAAATGTCAGTTTAAAATGAATACAACAGAATCACTTCTTTACCTTCATACTGAACACAGAGCAGTAACTTTTGCTTGCTATGGTTTCTATCCTGGGCCATCTTTTGTTCATGAAACCCATCTCCCGCTACCCTGTCTTCCCCTTCCACCATTCTTAAAGCTCTCCTTGGCCTCCCCACTCTTCTCTTTCCCTGTTGAGTTCAAGGCAAGGGATACTGGTTTCCTGTGTGTTCTAGCCATCCCTACTTTCTTTACTTTCTAGCTAAACTGGTTTACATCTGGTTCTACCCCACTGTCGTGAAACATTCTAAATCCACATATATAAATTAAAAGGTAAATGTAAAGCCTAACACATAAAGTCAATAAAAGGAAAGAGAAATGGTTAAAGACCCGTGCTTTCCAATAGCGTATGCCTGTGTTTATAGAACGTCATGCTAGTTGAACAATAAAAACCCCTGTTTTATGCTTCGTCTGCATATTCTTACCCTTTCACGTTCACTAGTAAAGCCTACTGCATCAATACACGCGTTTCAACAAAACAATAAAACGTGTACTGTATTTCTTAGAAAACCTTGAGATACGCAAGCTGATTAATGACCTAGATTAATACTAGCATTAATTTCATTTTTTACACTGCGTGATGAAAAGACAGATGGAATTAGGATAGAAAGAGGGAGGGCTGAAAGCAGGAACGCATGCAACACTAACACGCGTCTCGCGATAATTAATGCCACCCCAAGCGTAAGGCATGAAGCACTAACTTTTTTTCAAATAGACAGTGATAAAAAACACTACAACTACGAGGGTTAGGTTTAAAAACCTGTTTAATGCTTATTAGGAAACATGACATTCTACTGTTTTATGTCTGAAATCCTGACATTGGTATGACAGAACAGTCGAAAAGGCAGGACAGGTGGCGGTTCTAAAACAATAAAAAATTTAAAAAAATACACGACTATCCTAGAAAATGCATATTTTGAACGCATCCACTTAGCTCCATTAAATTTATATATTTGGGTTCCTTAGGATTTGCTGACAAAGAATATGTTAAGTGTTACGCAAATAGTCTAGGAATTATCAAATTATAGCCAACAGAAAATAGTGAGGATGTCGGACAGCACCAAATCAGAATTGCACAGTGACATGTTTCGAAACCACCATTTTACGGGAAATAGGCCACCATGTTACATCCTATTTGATTGGCGGGAATGATATGTAAGACTAAACACGATTAGTCGGACTGCAAATACTAATTTTGGTTGTTAGGGGAAACGTCGGAAGGGTAAATTTTTTCAAAAGCTGTGTAAACATGTCCCTATTGGCTAGACCCGTTAATATAGTCAATTAGGAGCGTCTGTTCAGTGCCACATTTTAAAATAAACTTACTAAGAAACAGTGCGTTGAGTTCCAGTGCATATTTTTCTAAATAAAAGCCTGGGACAGAGGCAGATCGGAATTTGTGCCATTATTCATCGCCAGTCAACGTATTTGTTTATTATTTCCATGAATTGTGGTAAGATTGACATATTTGATATCTTTTTGATGAAAATTGAATGTGAATTGATAATTTATGCCTGTATATGTGTGTGGTTCAGAGCAAACATGAGGCAAAGCCTAGATATTGCTCCAACCTGAACAAAACTTGTCGGAGAGAAGTATATCTGCATGGGATCGCCAAATAGTACACTGACACCTATCTTATTGACTAGATGGAAATAATGCTGGAATTGCAGAGGCGTAGTAACCATTAGGGAGAAGAATACTGGTGTAAATTGTTTCAGATGAAGCTAGCAGTTGGCCTACCGCTCTGAACTCAGTGTTTGTTATGTATTGTGTTCAGTGTGGAAATAGATTATAAATTAGTTCTGAAGTAGGAGGTACAACCTTCTTGTTTCAGGGACCGTGGTCATAACTTATTGAAGCAGCACCTGGTCTGAGCTTTGCTGAATCCAGAGGCTGATAGCATACCCCTTGGTCCAGATAGCGACCAGTGAGAGGTCTCAAGAACACAGTGAAGCAAGCGAGCAGAGGAGACTGTTTCCTGCCGCCATCACAGAAGATAAGATTCTGTGGCCAGAGAAGCTCAATCCTATGTGCCCCCTCTAAAATTGACATTATATTAACAAAAGAGGGACAATAAATTGTTTCAATTGACAGGAACTGTGAACTTTTCCCAATACGATTTCCACCATAAGTAAACACTTGAAGTCATGATGACAAACAACCACCTAGCTTGAACAGCCAGTATTACTTCATAGTACTACCTCACAAATTACACACATAGAATAATAATAATAAAATATGTCAATACAAAGATCATATATCTAAACTGTGTACATACTACTTGTAATTACATTTGATTGTGATTCCTGGTTCACTGTGTAGTTGAATCAGGATATCTATTATTGAAAGGAATTAATACATATATTTTTAAACTTAAACACTTGACTCATTTAAGATAGTCTTATAGAGTGTTACATGTGTGTGAGTGTCATAGTGTTGTAAAGTGTTGTGGAATAAAGTAAATTGTTTATCTGTCTGTTGTTGTTGTGACTTACACTTCATCATTATCATAACCCTAGACATTTAACGTAGTCATCACAATATTCCAGAATAATTCTGACTGAGGTATAAATGTGGTAGCAAGTAAGGTCATCTGTAATACACCACACTTATTAGATACAGATACCTTCACAGCTGATCTCAGTCAGTACACTAAGTCCCCTATAAATATTTATAACATCCCACTTTACCACACCCACACTGTATTTGTTATTACATCTGGCAATTTCATACAGAGGATATGATGGAGATTTCTATAGGTGAATTTCTCAAGTTTGGATGTGACAGTTGTGATGACATGCCATGCTTCTGAACCATAGAGTAGGGTAGACCTTAATTTTTGTTGAATGGCACATGTTTCTGTTTCTGGGAATGGAACAAACTGCATAATCCTTTGGGGGAGCTGAAGAAAAGTTGGGTTTATTTATGCTGACACTGACATCCTGGTTTGTTCTTCTCTCTTTATCAATGTTATTCCTCAAGTAGGTAAAGCTGTGCATTTCGTTAACAGTCTGAACACTCAGATGATCTTTGTTGGTTCTGTTTGTATTGTAGTGGATTTTGATGGTATTGTATGGTTGATGTCACCTAGTGTGATGTATGAGGTCAGCTGTGAAGGCTCCTGAGATAAATGTAGATGTGAATTACAGAAGGCCCTTCTTACTACCACTTACGACCTCACACATATCTTTTTTTACTAATGAATGTGGCTACGTTAAAAGTCTAGGGTACTGATATGTAATGTGTTGTGGTAGCTTACACACACACACACACACACAGATATTTAAGAAGTCTAATAATATTAATAAAATTTATAACACAATGAACTAACTCAGGCTATTTTAGTTTTTAAAGTTAAATCTTTTGATAAATTTATTTTGTTCTGAACCAAATGTTTAGTTGGTCAGAACATAAGAAATATTATGGAGTCATAAATGGAATGCAAAATCATATGACATAATAAAATGGAAAATGTGTACTTAATTATTTCAAATGACTGGTTGTTAATAATAATTATATTAAACTAGTCACAGGAGAACTTATTACTAGATATGCTGTTGGGGTGGTGTCATCACTCCCAGTCTATGACTGCCAAACATTGTCCGTTGACTTAAGGAATAAATATATATAGTTTAATTTCCCCAATGTCATGGCTTTATTTAATGGTGAATTAGGGATAATTTAGTTGAAAATGTCGTTGGTGAAAGTCCAGCAGGCCAGATATAACTTATCTCGCCTGCGTCGATCCTGTAATAAATGTAGATGTGAATTACAGAAGGCCCTTCTTACTACCACTTACGACCTCACACATATCTTTTTTTACTAATGAATGTGGCTACGTTAAAAGTCTAGGGTACTGATATGTAATGTGTTGTGGTAGCTTACACACACACACACACACACAGATATTTAAGAAGTCTAATAATATTAATAAAATTAATAAAAGTCTTGTGGCCCCACCTCTCCGTGCTGGGGGCAATATACGGCTGCTCTGACACAATGATAGACTGCTCTGGTCCACACTTGTATATATTACTACAGCATTTGACACCGCTTTGGTGCCAAATAGAAACTCACAGTTCTGAAACAAAAGTATTGGGTCATGTGTCAGAACTCTATCTTCTGAACCACTTCTGCACACAACACTACACACAACAACACCACATAGACTGGGTCAGATCTCTCTGACCACACAGCACATCTTACCAAGTTGGATTCACATAGTACCAGTTCCCCAAGACTACATTACATCTGAGATATGTTCAATAGCTTCTGCTATTGAATAAGATAGGTGATATGTTCCACTGATCTCAACGCTAGATCCTTTTTCATAGTTTCATTTAGGCGTTCCTATATATTTTCTTTGTATGTATGTCTCTAGACCCTGATCTAGGGCTGGGGATCTAGAGCGAACACTTACTTGTCGTAATCATTTTTATAATATGGCAGTATCAATCACTCGAATTATTAAAATATACAAAATAAATATTGTTCATTCTTACCAGAATTCAGAATTGAGAACACAGTTAAATTTACTAGCAAAACTCAGCTGAGCTGCTGGCTGTATGATGTCGTCCCACTTTATAGTTATATTCTTATGGAATCAACACCACTATGGATTCAAACTGCGTCTCTGAACAGACTTATGTCAAATGGCAAACTTTCACCTCTCTATCTCGCTACTATAAAATGCGTTGACCAATCACCGACTTCCCCCCTAACTTTCAAATTAACAACCAAAAGTCACTTCAGTCAAATCTCAGTCAAGTATGTATTACGGTCTGTTAGTCCGTCTGTCTCTACTTGTTTTTTTCATAAAAACACACTTGGTTTTACATGCATTTCCTACACGAATCTGCTGCCTAAGTTATTTTTAGCTACAATGCTCCACCACATTCCCTCTCTTTAATTACAGCTCGATTTTTACGTTTGCAGACTCAAGGCCAAGATTTTGGAAACTTTTGGTGACATGGGTTAACAGTGCAGTCGCTTGCCTGATATGAACAATACAGTCTTTTGTCAATATCGTCCTTATTATCTATCCGTCTGTATAAATGAAAGCATATTATGTCTCTGCTCAAGATGGGCTATCAAACTAGCTAGGTTTTATTTTCATAACTCTATTATTAATAAAAAACATATTTTTTTCTCAAGTTTAATTTTTGAAATTTGTTCGAGAACCTTCCCTCATGTGTTTTGCCGCGGCATTCAAATAAAGACCAAGTATCGAAAAACGTCCAAGAAATGACTGTCTCGATCAAGAGCTAATGTCCTTTTCTTGTCCATTTCCTTACTTATGTCAACTAGGGACGTGAATTTTTTTTTTTCTTTCACCCCCACTTGCGTCTTTTTGCCGTTCGAACTTCAAACACGTGTTCAGTCATATTTTTCCTTTTTTGTGTCCTCCGTTCTCTCCCGTCTACAAAGGGTAAACGTTTCGTCTGCACTTCTAACTCGTTAGTTTTAAATGGCGGTGGGAAAAGCTGGCATGGGCGAGCATGTCTCCTAGTATCTTACGCATTATTTTTAACCCTACATTTCATCGTTAATTTTGGAGATATTTTAACGTTGTATCATGGTGACATCATCACACATGTCCCCACCTGAGAACATGCACTACGGCAAGTTCCAAAACCAGTGATACACATAGATAAAATCTCTCCTCACGCCTGCCACTACTCTAATTTTGATCACAGGGGTGCCGACTGAGGAAATCTGCACCGACATTCAATGACCCTGGGATGTATTGGATAATAAACTGATAAGGTTGCAACAATAAAGACCACCTCAACAATCTTGCGTTTTCATGCTTAGCCTGAGATAAGAATACGAGGGGCTGATGATCCGTCTGGACCACAAAAGTCCTACCATACAGATAGATTTGAAACTTCTTTATTGCCCAGATTAACGCTAAACATTCCTTTTCGCTTGTGGAATATCCTTGTTCCGCTTTATTCAATTTGCGGCTTGCATAAGCGACTGGGTTCAGTTCCCCATTGGGTGAAGATGACCTCTGCAACAAGGCCGCCCCGAGGCCTACATTACTTGCATCTGTTCTCACCACAAAGTCCTGTGTCAAATCAGGCAATTTGAGAATAGGTTTGCTAGTGAGTTTTTCCTTTAATTCTTGGAAAGCTAATTCACATTGCGCAGTCCAAATAATTTTATCTGGAAGTCCCTTGCGAGTCAGATCAGTCAGAGGAGCACAAATAGAGTTAAAATTTTTGATATATTTTTGATAAAATCCGCATAACGACACGAATGATCGCACGTCCTTTTTTGTTTGTGGTCTAGGTGCTCTCTGCAATTTTTCCAAGTTCTTGGGATCAGGGGTCATGTTACCCTGATATACAGTGTGTCCCAAGAATTCCAACTCTTTGCATCCAATACAACATTTTGTTGGCCTAGCAGTTAAGTTCGCCTCCCTAAGCCTATCAAATAACATTTTTAGAGCGTCAATGTGTTCTTCAAATGTCTCTGTGGCGACGAGAATATCATCCATGAAATTCGTGATACATGGGTTATTCAGGGGATCCAACAATTTGCGCATCATCCTTGAAAATACACTCGGAGCATTTTTCAATCCGAATGGTAGCATGTTGAATTCATAATGTCCTTCCGATGTGCTAAACGCTAAATAAGGTCTCACTTCAGGCTTCACTGGAATCTGGTAATAGCCTTTACTAAGATCTACCTTTGAAAAGTATTTTGCCTTGTTTAATCTGGCAAATAACTGTTTTGTGTCTGGTAATGGATCCACTTGTCCTTCTGTGACAGCATTCAGTTTCCTGTAATCTATGCACAGTCTGTGTTCCCCAGACGGTTTTCTCAACAAAACGACACTGGAGCTAAAAGATGATTCACTGTGTGAAATAATCCCCTCCTTCAACAAATAATCTATTTCTTCCTTCAATGCCTTCTCCTTCGCGAACGGAATAGAATAGGCTCTCATACAGATTGGGTTTGAGTCTACCAGTTTCATGTCATACTGTAGCAAATTTGTATGTCCTGGTTTATCTGTTAATACATCTGTATGTTCCTCCAGAACCTGTTGAACTCTTTCCCTCTGATTTTTAGTCAGGTGCTTACTGACTTTTACCTGTGCGGCTGTTTCACAAGGATGTAATGGGTATTCATGCGAGGTGAGTGGTTCCTTTTGCATTTGAGTTGCGATAGCCAAGGTCAGTAAGGGGGTGCTTTCCTGGAGTGGTCTGTCCAGATACTTCTTTAAAAGGTTTACATGATAAACTTTCTCCTTCCCCTTTTTGTCAATTTTATAGTTTGTTCTAGACACCTTCTCTAGAACCGTATATGGACCTTGCCATCCAATTTGTAATTTATTCTGGCTGCCGGGTAGTAGAAGAAGCACCTTCTCTCCCACAGCTAGTTCTCGGTCCTTTGCCTTCCTATTAAAATATGCTGCATGTTTCTTCCTGGCTTGTCTCAAATTATCATTTGCCAGTTTCCATCCAGCTTTCAGACGAGTGGTCAGTTCGTTCACGTATTGATAAGATGAGGTAACAGTATCTTCTGCCTTCTCATCTGTCCAGGTCCTTAATAGTGCTTCTAATGGACCTTTTATTGGCCTCCCAAATAGCAGAGTTGCGGGAGCCATCCCGGTTGAACTATGTGGTACCTCCCGATACGCAAACAATGCTGCGGGCAGGAATTGATCCCACAGATCCGGTTTTTCGTGTGCCAGCTTCCTCAGGATAGAAATGAGAGTCCCATTAAACCTCTCTACCTGGCCGTTCCCTTGTGGGTGGTACGGACTACAATGAAAGTGTCTGGCTTGAAATAGCTTAAAAACTTCTTCCGTTAGTTTCCCCTTGAACTGAGAGCCATTATCAGTCAAGATTTGATGCGGGAATCCTAATCTTGTGAATATTGTAAGTAGTGCCTCTGCTACGTTTTGAATCAATTGATGGCAGGGCTACCGCCTCTCCCCACATAGAACAAGTGTCCACCAGAGTAAGGATGTAACTGTTCCTCCTCTTGGTCCGAGTGAGAGGTCCCACAATATCCACTGCAACCCTCTCAAAAGGTGTTCCCACTATGGGCATTTCCCCTAGAGTTGCAGGAGCAGTCCAGTGCTTTGGAGCTACCCTTTGACATTCTGGACAGAATTTGACATATCTTTTTATATCCTCCGTTATCCCTGGCCAGAAGTAATGACAAGCTATACGCTGTCCGGTGGCGCTGATCCCCATGTGACCACTGAAGGGGATCGCATGCCCGAGTTCCATCACTTTATCCCTATATGAAGTGGGAAGAACCAGCTGGTTGTGACCATTTGTTCCAGTTCCGGCCTTCCTGTATAATAGTTTGTTCTTCATAAAATATTCTCCTTTGCTTGGAGGTGTGTGGCATTTGGGCAATTTTTTAAAACATGGCTTGAGTGTCCTATCCTCAGCCTGCGCCTTCCTCATCTCCTCTGGATGAGCATTTATAGGTTCACCTTCTTCCTCCTTTTTCTGTGACCTGGTCTGCACTGTCGCCATGATCACAGGTCTCTCGGGATTCCCCAAGAAGATGTATCTACACCCCAATATCAGAGGGTAGATTGGTTCATCTATCACCGCTGCTCTGATCTCTCCTTCCACATAGCGAGTTTTCACCGTTATCCTTGCGATGGGAAGTGTCATGAGTGGTATGTCCTTAGTCGCCCCTTGTATTTCCACTGTTTCTGTGGTATACTGACTTGGGTCCACTAGGCTAGACTTCACAACTGAATCATAATCCAAACCTGTATCATAAAGGCACCTTATGGTGACCCCATTACAAATAACATCCTCACAAACTGGGGGGTGATAAGGTTCCTGCTGTCCATTAGGATTAACCTTTAATCTTTGAGCCCCTGACTTCATTGCAGCAATGTTTGAAGGTTTCCTTCTACAAAATTCGGTGTTATGGTTATCTTTCTTGCACCATTTGCACCATCTTTTTCCTTGGTTAAACGGTTTTCTTTCATTGTATTTTTGGTCATTGAACTGTGAGTTTCTGTCTCGATAGTCATTTCTTGGCCGTTCAAAGTTTGTCCTGCCTTTATTACCCTGTTCTCTATTTTCAAATTTTTTAAATGGCTGTGGAGCTTTAAAAGTTTCTATGTGCTTCTTTTTATTGCCACTTACCTCTGCCTGGGCTGCCTGATACCTCTCAGCGACATTTAAAACCTCCCATAACTTCTCTGCACCTTGTTCCATGAGAAATTTTCTCATGTCTGGAGCCATGGACTCTCTCAATTGCTCTATCATGATCATCTCTTTAAGATCTTGGGTTTTCCCCAGAGCAGTCCATTTCTCCAAATAGGTTTCCAGTCTGGCAGAGAATTGGTGGTATGTCTCCCCAGACAACAGTTTGGCATTTCTAAATTGCTTACGATAAAATTCACCATTTTTTTCGTACCTCAATAACAAAGCCTGCTTTAACATGTCATAATTGTCTTGGTCTTCTCTGTTCATTTTTGCGAAGACTTCATAAGAAGTACTCTCAGTCCCTGTGATAACTTTAAACTCCACCTCTCTCTCTCTAACCCATATGTAGTAGCTAATAATTCAAAACGACTGAGGTACCCCTCGATGTCATCGTCTTTTTCAACAAAATGGTCTAAATGAAACCCCATAGCTGAGTTTGAGGCACCCTGACTAGCTGCAGCATCTGAGGCAAAAGGGCTGGCACCATTTTCAGGAGCATGGCCTTGTAACTCCAGCTCCCTTAGTCGTAATTCGTGCTCCCTTTGCAACCTTCTATCTTCTGCCTCCATTTGCTGTCGTTTTTCTTCTGCCTCAATCTGCAGCCTCTTAAGTTCTCTATCAGCCTCAATTTGTAACCTCTTCTCTTCAGCCAACCTTTCAGATTCTAATTTTCTTTCGGCCAAACCTTTCAGATTCTCTTTTTCTAATCTTCTTTCTTCCCGTTCAATATACTTGTCACATTCAGCAGTTACATACTGAATTAAAGCCTGACCATCCATTCCCATATCCTTCGCCGTTAGCACAGCAGCTGATCTGAACTTTGCTAGCTCAGCCATCACACAAAATAACAATGATCAGGGTAAAAATCCAACCAATAAATAACTAAAGTAATTCTAATTACTATAGACTAAGGTAATTCTAATTAGCCAGTTAACTAATTAATTACCACTGGCTGTGAAGATTCACCAACTTTTATTTTCACTTTCAATTTTAAGGGACAATTTTAATTTTTACAATTTATTCCCCTGATTTAATTCTCCCACCAGGAGATCCTAATATTACTGATAAGCTAATTATCCCTGGACAAGACCCCAATATATGTAGTGGATTTTGATGGTATTGTATGGTTGATGTCACCTAGTGTGATGTATGAGGTCAGCTGTGAAGGCTCCTGAGATAAATGTAGATGTGAATTACAGAAGGCCCTTCTTACTACCACTTACGACCTCACACATATCTTTTTTTTACTAATGAATGTGGCTACGTTAAAAGTCTAGGGTACTGATATGTAATGTGTTGTGGTAGCTTACACACACACTGATATTTAAGAAGTCTAATAATATTAATAAAATTTATAACACACTGAACTAACTCAGGCTATTTTAGTTTTTAAAGTTAAATCTTTTGATAAATTGATTTTGTTCTGAACCAAATGTTTAGTTGGTCAGAACATAAGAAATATTATGGAGTCATAAATGGAATGCGAAATCATATGACATAATAAAATGGAAAATGTGTACTTAATTATTTCAAATGACTGGTTAATAATAATTATATTAAGCTAGTCACAGGAGAACTTATTACTAGATATGCTGTTGGGGTGGTGTCATCACTCCCAGTCTATGACTGCCAAACATTGTCCTTTGACTTAAGGAATAAATATATATAGTTTAATTTCCCCAATGTCATGGCTTTATTTAATGGTGAATTAGGGATAATTTAGTTGAAAATGTCGTTGGTGAAAGTCCAGGAGGCCAGATATAACTTATCTCGCCTGCGTCGATCCTGTACAAAAGTCTTGTGGCCCCACCTCTCCGTGCTGGGGGCAATATACGGCTGCTCTGACACAATGATAGACTGCTCTGGTCCACACTTGTATATATTACTACAGCATTTGACACCGCTTTGGTGCCAAATAGAAACTCACAGTTCTGAAACAAAAGTATTGGGTCATGTGTCAGAACTCTATCTTCTGAACCACTTCTGCACACAACACTACACACAACAACACCACATAGACTGGGTCAGATCTCTCTGACCACACAGCACATCTTACCAAGTTGGATTCACATAGTACCAGTTCCCCAAGACTACATTACATCTGAGATATGTTCAATAGCTTCTGCTATTGAATAAGATAGGTGATATGTTCCACTGATCTCAACGCTAGATCCTTTTTCATAGTTTCATTTAGGCGTTCCTATATATTTTCTTTGTATGTATGTCTCTAGACCCTGATCTAGGGCTGGGGATCTAGAGCGAACACTTACTTGTCGTAATCATTTTTATAATATGGCAGTATCAATCACTCGAATTATTAAAATATACAAAATAAATATTGTTCATTCTTACCAGAATTCAGAATTGAGAACACAGTTAAATTTACTAGCAAAACTCAGCTGAGCTGCTGGCTGTATGATGTCGTCCCACTTTATAGTTATATTCTTATGGAATCAACACCACTATGGATTCAAACTGCGTCTCTGAACAGACTTATGTCAAATGGCAAACTTTCACCTCTCTATCTCGCTACTATAAAATGCGTTGACCAATCACCGACTTCCCCCCTAACTTTCAAATTAACAACCAAAAGTCACTTCAGTCAAATCTCAGTCAAGTATGTATTACGGTCTGTTAGTCCGTCTGTCTCTACTTGTTTTTTCATAAAAACACACTTGGTTTTACATGCATTTCCTACACGAATCTGCTGCCTAAGTTATTTTTAGCTACAATGCTCCACCACATTCCCTCTCTTTAATTACAGCTCGATTTTTACGTTTGCAGACTCAAGGCCAAGATTTTGGAAACTTTTGGTGACATGGGTTAACAGTGCAGTCGCTTGCCTGATATGAACAATACAGTCTTTTGTCAATATCGTCCTTATTATCTATCCGTCTGTATAAATGAAAGCATATTATGTCTCTGCTCAAGATGGGCTATCAAACTAGCTAGGTTTTATTTTCATAACTCTATTATTAATAAAAAACATATTTTTTCTCAAGTTTAATTTTTGAAATTTGTTCGAGAACCTTCCCTCATGTGTTTTGCCGCGGCATTCAAATAAAGACCAAGTATCGAAAAACGTCCAAGAAATGACTGTCTCGATCAAGAGCTAATGTCCTTTTCTTGTCCATTTCCTTACTTATGTCAACTAGGGACGTGAATTTTTTTTTTTCTTTCACCCCCACTTGCGTCTTTTTGCCGTTCGAACTTCAAACACGTGTTCAGTCATATTTTTCCTTTTTTGTGTCCTCCGTTCTCTCCCGTCTACAAAGGGTAAACGTTTCGTCTGCACTTCTAACTCGTTAGTTTTAAATGGCGGTGGGAAAGGCTGGCATGGGCGAGCATGTCTCCTAGTATCTTACGCATTATTTTTAACCCTACATTTCATCGTTAATTTTGGAGATATTTTAACGTTGTATCATGGTGACATCATCACATGTATGTTATTCATAATTTCTTGTTTTAATTATGCTGCTGTGTGGCTTAGTTCTTGCTTATTCTACTGTTAATCTACTTGTTTTTTCCTGCATCTATTGCTGTTTATGTGATAGAAGACCTCTGCAACATCTATAGCTTCTAGGTTTTTGTCAAATATCTAGTGTTATACTATTTTCACATGTCTTCTGAGGTCGGAGTGACTCAGAGTAAAGGAACCAGGAACGCTCCCAGATCAGGTAATATAATTGATGGAATTTTTTTTTTCAAAACCCATGGCTCCTAATGATGTCATACCCCCACCCCCACCCCCCCCCCCCCATCTCCTGGGTAGTGAGATCGGTTGCCTAGCCTTCTCGGAGAAGGGAGATAAAATAGGAGATCCCGTGTGCAAGTTAAAAAAACCCTTGGCAGTTGGAAATCGTAAAGAGTAGGCCATATGACCACTGCCCTGGCAAAATTTTAAAAGAGGAAACCTACCCACCACAAAAATATTTAAAGAATGTGTGATTCCTGTATACACACACTGAGATCCTCCCCAGTGCTATGGAGTTCATGCACTGCTAATATCCTCCTTGTGTGAACTAAGGGAGGAGATCAGGGCACTTATAGAGTTGTCCTTGTGCAATGAAGATGGTCCTTAAAAAACCAAACCAGGTGTCCTCTATTTTTAATTTCTTTAAAATATTCTACCAGACTGGATCAATGCTTCTCTTTAACACTCAAGTTTTTTCCTGTCTTGTCTTTCAATGTCATTACATGGTTTTGTTATTTATTTGATAGTGTTCTGGTGATACTGCAGAGTATCTTCAAGTCCACACTGTTCTGGTAACATACTTTAATTCCTCTTTCAGGTTCTCAGTGTATTTTCTTTTATCTTGCCTGGTTTTTTGTTTCATATTTATATACAGTTCCCAGTATAGTATGTGGAGTCATGCTTTTCTTGTTCTTCACAGTTACTGGCTTTTCTTTCATTTACGAGGTTCGTGTGTTCTCTGTGAGCAATTATTTACCTTGTTTATTCTTTTTTGCCAAAGAACTCTTTACATGTGTTCTGAAATATGTCATGGATTTTGTGCCAGCAGGTGTCAGTAGTTTCCTCCATGAGCTTCCATAGAGTTCCAAACCTGTTTCTCAAAATCATTTGACCAGATCTTGTGTCCCTGTTTGATAAGTCTTGAGTGATGTATTTGTGATCTGTGCTTCATGCTATGTCTGAAAGTTTTAAAATGTATTTATAGAATCCCTAGGAGAATGTAGTAATTTAATCCTCCAACAGCTCCCCTTTTTACCACTCACATTGTGTGCCTTCATTTTCTTTCCAAAATGAAATGGTTACTTTGGTTTTTTTATGTGCTTATCTGGTGAAGAACGTCTGATTGACAGAGTGGTAAGAGCAGTGGTCTCTTGCTGCAAAGCTGCCGGGTTCAATTCATGGTTTCGACAAACTCCAGTCTACCCAACTATAAATGGGTACCTGACTTTGCTCTTGAGTGAGGGAAAGGCAGCGAGGAAGATACTAGTCACATCACCTTTGGATGCTGGACCTAGTATAGTGAAGTCTCTAGCACTTCACTCCCCTACAGCAGTATCTGCTATTGGACTATTGTCAGGTAGACTGAAGCTTGACGCTACCTGGTAATGAACCCAGAACCTGATAACTTTGCAAAAAGAGGCAAGTGCTCTAGCCACTCTGCCAATCGGCACTTAATTTATTGTTTTGACTTTCTACTCTCAAGTCATTCTCTTGACCATGTAATTAAGAATCAGAAGTAAATAGTGTTTTACTGGTATAGTTTAAACTATTTATTAAACAAATTACAGGATATATGTATTTCAATATGCTAATGTGAAATTATATTTAAATGGTAATTTTGACTGTACATGATTCTGGCTTTATTTTGGTCTTCAGAATGGTACTCCCATATACAATGTGACATAACTATATAATCATTTTGCAAATAAAAGCATTTACAAAACTGCTTGATCAAAGATAAAGAACACTGAACCAAGTTCTAGGAAGGGAAAAACCTCACTTTATGAAAAAGCACTGACCTTTAACTGTAGGTCCATGAGTGCTTCATCCTCATCATAGTAGTCTTCATCTTCCTCACTCCAAAACACACAGCATGATGGTACCACCAAATGAAGTAGGCTAGTCCTCAAGCGAGCTATGGCTACCAAGTCTTTCTGATCTATAGATACACCTATTGACAAAGGACAACAGTTTTTATACCTACATTTTTAATGCTCATATTTCTGCATGTAACAATCTAAAATTAAATGAAATTTCAATAAATTTTTTAGTAATGTTTCACATGTTAGTGTCTCAGTAATAGATCAGTAATAGTGCCACAGAAGGATTGAGAACAAATAAAAGTCGTCATCAGAGTGAATTTAATTGATGAATATTTAATGGATAAAACAAGTCAGAATAAACAGTACATACAAAGGTTTGTGTTCAGTTTTTACGTACTGCACAAACTCTGAGCTAAAACATGTCTATTAAGTTATGCAAGGTCCAGGCGGCTGATGAAAATCCCACCAAACACACTAATGTCTTTTAAGACAAATATGGAAGAGTGAGAGGGGATGTCATAAACTACTAGTTAAACTTCACCAGTTTCAAACAAAATGCACAAAATTCATGTTTCTCATTTCTAGATACACAAGGTGGAAAAAAATTTATACATTCTATTTTTTTATTCATACCAATCAATTTCAAAGATTCAAGTTGTGTGCAGCGCCATGCCAGCATGACAAATGGATCTTCAGCTTCATAGTTGTTATAGTTGATGGGTTGAAGGTCTATAGCCTCTACAATTGTTAGGGAACGAAGACTGTTGAAGTAGTGACCGCTGATAAAGTTCAGTGAGGCAACACTTATATCTTCGCAGAAGTATTGCCGAAAGTGAGTCAGGGGCATGGAAGGTCTGAGAATGTCTAAAAGGGCCTGAAGACCTTCAGTGGAATGAACAAGGTTCAAGGTGAGCTCCATACTTGGGTTTGCCTTCACGACCTTCTTCCACATGCTTTCTGTGATATGCCATTGACCCACCCGATGAACATGAATGAACAAGGAGCTCAAAGGAGCAGTGCACATGCGGCTGGTCAAGCTTGACATGAGTGTGGGAGTGAGATAGTCGTAGTCCAAACTCAAAGAACGAAGATTTGTGAAAGATGAGATGCTGTCCAGTTTAATTAACGGAAGATCATAGGAGCTAAAATCTTCCTTTACACTGACAAGATGCAAGGACTGTAGACTTGGGGCATGATATTTCACAAGCAAGTTCAACACCTCCTGGGAATTGTTCAGTAGAATCTCTGTACAGCCCAAAGACAAATGCAGAAGACGTCTGTTTCTTTTCACCACCATCTGAAGTGATTCAAGGAAACTGAGGAATAAAATAAATAAAAATCTTACACTTTTAATTTTATTAGGACTAAAACACCATCATTAAAAGTAAAAGAGAATAAGAGAAGACAGAAACTGAAAGTTGGCATGGGATTAAAGAAAACAGTTTAATTTAATTAAGAAGTGAAGAAGACTGGTGTAACTGAGCAGTATGCAGATTAATCTGAATAAGCTATTTTGAGCACAAGAGAGATCATTAGTTAAACAAAATATGTATGCTCACATGCTGCCTGCAAGTGAGACTGTTTTTGTGCAACCATGACACAATAACCAATCTACATTCTTTAATTTTCCAATTCCCATTAAACACAAAAGTAAATAAGGTAAGTTTCATAACATCCATTTCCATCCCTCTCATTACATATCTTCCCTACAGTTTTTAAAAAATGTTAGAGAAAATTAATAATTAGCTATCTGAACTTGACAATTAGTAATTGATCTGTAAACATGAGACTATATGTACACCCATAAATATAAGTAAAAAAAAAAACTATTTGCTGACATAAAACTCAGCGTTTCTGTTACAACTGGAATGCAGAGCACGTCATGCTGTGTACACGAATACTGGCCACCATTAATTTATTGTTACGGCTGGGAAAAATATAGAGGATCATGCAGGTTACGCGAATGATTGCAGGCTTTCATACAGGACATTATGGTTAGCATATACAACAAAAGCCGGCAGGTGAACAGGTCCACGGGAAGACATGGTTGACATTTATTGTATGTTCATCACAGGACAACATCCAATCAAGATATATACATGGCATAGTACGAGGGTTGCTCAGAAAGTAATGCCCCACATTTTGTTCTCATCCCAGAATAAAGATAGCAAAGCGAAAATTTACATGTAGCACCACTGATGTTTCCTGCGTACATGTGCGTAATTGCACAGTCGTCCGACAGATAGCGCCGCTGTAGTAGTCTGTGAAAGTGGCGTCTGTGTACGGCACGTGTTACAAACAACGAGCTGTAACTGAATTCTTGGTGGAGGAGAAAGAAAGTGTGGGGAACATTCAAAAACGTTTGTGTGCTGTGTACAGAAGTTGTGCAGTCGATAGGAGCACCGTTGGATGCTGGGTTCAGAGAGTTAAGGCTCCAGGAAGTGGAGAGACGGAGCTGCAAGATCGGCCGCGGTTTGGGCGTCCTATCACAGCCACCAGCCCAGACATGTTGCAGTGCGCCGACACCATTATTCGTGAGGATCATCGCATCACAAGTCGACAATTTGCCCTACAGCTTTCAGTCAGCAATGGAAGTGCGATGGCAATTATCGATGCTCTCGGATATTCAAAGGTATGCGCAAGATGGGTTCCTTGAAGTCTCACAACCGACCACAGACGTCAAAGGAAAACCATCTGTTCTGAATTGTTGGAGCGTTTTTATGCTGAGGGGGGAGGCCTTTTTGTCCCGGATCGTCACAGGTGACGAAACCTGGGCGCACCATTTTGAGCCGGAGACGAAAAGGCAGTCAATAGAGTGGCACCACAAAAAAATAAATTCAAGACAACTCCCTCTGCCGGAAAGGTCATGATTACCGTCTTTTGGGACATTGATGGAGTGATTCTTGTGGATGTGATGCCCAGAGGTGAGACAAACAATTTGGACGCGTACATCAAAACCCTCAACAAACTCAAACAGCGCTACCGGCAAGTGCGGCCTAACAGGAATGCAGTAGACATTTTGATCCAGCACGACAATGCCCGCCCTCACACAAGTCTGAAAACTCAGGAGGCAATCGCCAAATTTGGTTGGACAGTGCTCCCCCATCCCCCCTATAGTCCTGATCTGGCGCCCTCCGATTTTCATCTTTTTGGGCCACTGAAGGATGCACTGCACTGGACAAGGTTTGAAGATGACGAGAGCATGATTCATACAGTGAGACATGGCTATGTGAACAGGAAACGAGCTGGTACAGGGAAGGCATGCATGCCCTTGTTTCGCGCTGGCGTAAGGCCGTAGAAGTGGATGGAGATTATGTGGAAAAATAGCATGTGTAAAGGATACATCCAGTTATACTGTGCGTGAATTTCATACATTGTGAATAAATAGTTTCCGATAAAAAGATGTGGGGCATTACTTTCTGAGCAACCCTCGTATATGGCAGGAAAAACATGTGAATGCGTTAACCAATTACGTCAGTCAATAACGAGCCTCAATCATTAGGCCTTCTTCATCTCCACAGTTAATAGTAGAGTAAACGTGTATGTGTGTGTGTATATATATATATATATATATATATATATATATATATATATATATATATATATATATATATATATATATATATATATATATATATATATAGGTCCTTAAATCTTTCATCAATCCTAACCGTGTACTAGTAGGTAGGGCAATATTCCCGGTACCCAAGTAATGTGGCGGAAAAACTGATGATGGCGACCTTAACTCAGTTACCTCAATATCCTTGAAATACTCCTTATGAAAATATCAAGAGGGGGTGGTGCAAGACTTCTCAATAAGTTTCCTTCCCCATCTGGAACGTTCTTAACAAGATGGCAGCCTTCGAAAAATTCATTTAATTCCCGTTAGAAAATAACACTCTCCATAAAAATCCTGGAGCTCAGAAAAATCACATCCACCTCAAACCAGTGAACGAATACGGAAGGCACAAATAACACTGGCTAACAAAAAAAAATTTTTTTTTTCTTTCTCTAACATTTCTATGTTTTTCTGGTCAATTTTAATGCGCTGTTTTTAAATCTGCAAACCGTTTTTCTCTATCAGGTCGGGATCTCGAGAAATACGCAATTGAAGTTTTTTAACAACGCATACAGTATTATAACATCATTCGTACAAGAAGTATAACAGTTATGTAGGCTTGAATTTCTTTGCAGTCGACTTTCGTCGGTGAATGGCATGTGGTACATCGCGATGAAACATCCAACAGTAATCGGCAAGCATGGTCACACTCCACCGTCCTTGATAACGTGACTCCATTACGGCGATATCTTGATGGAATCGTTCTCCATGTTCATCGCTGACTTCGCCAAGGTTGTCAGGGAAAAAGTCAAGATGCGAATCGAGCAAATGGATTTTGAGGGACATGTTACAGCCCATAATTCTGTATGCATCTATGCACTGCTTAACAATATGCACATAGTCGACAGATTTGTGATTTCCCAGAAAGTTATCGACGATCGATTTGAATGCCATCCATGCGTGAAGTTCACTACCATGTAACAAGTTCTCGAATTGTTTGTCTGCAATAACTTTCCTAATATGAGGTCCTACAAAGATACCTTCCTTTATCTTTGCATCGCTAACTTGCGGAAACTTTTCTCGAAGATAAGTGAAAGCTTTGCTCATTTTATCTAATGCTTTTACGAAATTCTTCATGAGCCCCCAACTTTATATGTAACGGTGTTAAAATGATGCTGTCTTTGTTAACTAATGGCTCGTGTATTACATTTTTATGCCCGAGCTGCATACGATCCCTGATAGGCCACACCTTTCTTGCATAATGTTCCTGTCTGTTGCGGCTGTCCCATTCACATAGGAAGCAACAAAATTTAGTATACCCAGTCTGCATGCCCGTGAGAATTGCAATGACCTTTAGGTCTCCACAAATCCGCCATTGGTAGTCATTGTACTTTATTTTTGCCAAAAGTATAGCCATATTGTCATAAGTTTCTTTCATATGAACAGAGTAGGCGACTGGAATTTTGCAATAGCAAATGTCATCATCCATCTCAAAGTATTGAACAAGTTCTCTGTGTCTATGACGAAATTTAGATATCAAAGTATTGGGCGCTAAAAGATTCCATTCTTTGAGTCGCGAACCGAGTAATTCCACTTGTCCTTTGGTAAGAGCGAGATCACGTATTAGATCTGAAAGGTTAATTAAGTGAACACCATCATTCACCGGTATATAATCCGAGTCAGAATTAGTTTCTGAAGCAGGTAAACTATCACTTTCTGATGGTTCATTGACGTCCAACGGATATTGTTCTGGTGGAACTGGGATCGGACACGTGATTGGATCACGAGACACTGGTTTCGAAACCGATTCAATATTTGGATAAACCACAGACTTTCTAGTTTTAAAAGTGAAACCATGGATATTTGTCAAGCAGAAGTAACAATCAGTAGCGTGATTTGTCTTGTTCATGCCATATTACTGGCACTCCAAAAGGCATCGACTTATGCTTCGGCGATTTTCGTAACCAACCTGCCAATGTATTTGCACAAAGTCGAACAAACTGCATTTGGCTTCCAAGATTTATTTGCATCATCAACTTTCGAATCGAAATAAAGTTCATATGCTTTCTTTAGTAATGGTGTAAAGTTTTTTCTGGTGAACACGATCGGTAAAATATCCGCACACGTAACAGAACAGATCAGCTGAATTTCTACAACTTCTAGAAGCCATATTTCGCTCAGAATTATTTCAAAATACAGTAACTATTGGAAAAATAGCGTAACATATGTCATGCATCTTTTAGCAGTATAAAAAGTGGAATTATTTTGCATTTTATTAATTTTTAATAAGTTATGTAGTAAAAATGAAACGGAGCACATAACGGTTTCCCAAAAATATATGTATTCACAAATATCTTAAAAACCTGACGTGATAGAGATAAACGGATTTCAAATTTGAAATCAGCGCAAACCACGACACATGACAAACTACGTCACTAGTGGCTGTCATTCACTATGGGTGAACGTTTTCGTGCAAAAAGTAGTTTGTCTACAGGCGAACACAATTCCTCAAATAAAATGGACATGTGCTAGCATGTAGTAACATGCTACAATATATTACCTCAAATCTATCCTTAACATCTCACCCCCTTCACGGTGTAAAAAAACCAAATTTATTTGGTTTTTTTTCCAATTCAAATATTTCCTATCCGGAAATAGTGGCCAAAATTGATCATATCACAAATATTGAACCACATCGAAAATAACTGCAGTCAGTCTGCATATAATGTAACTTATTATTAAGTAACATTGCCAGACGAATTTGTCATCAGTCATATGTCAATAAGTAACAAGTCATATACAGTCGCGATTCAATGATGTAACAAAAGAATACATAAATGTATGGTCACTGTGAGTTAACAATAAAAACATCAAAGAAATAGCATGCATATATGAAAATGATATGAGATATCAAAAAAGCAAATCAAAAATGCATGAATAATAAAAAAAATACAAAAATAGAAGGTTATATCTCCAACTAACAATACTGTCAAAAATCCTAAGATTAAGCGTAAACACAATTTACACATGACATGAATCAAATAAGATATTAAGCAATGCGAGATGACATTAATTCAGCTAAAGTACATGAATATCTCACAGAATGAAAAAAAAAAAATGAGTACAAGAACGCAAGTATAAACAATTAACACAATTATCCCATTACTTAACTATTCTGTTCTAAGAACCTTTTGTATGTTGTGGCAAGACAAGTAATCTCCAAAACAACCTTGCGATAATTTAATTATACTCCAAACTATCCGTGTCAGGACTAGATTACTAGCATTAATATAGCCGTCTTAATTAAAGCGAACGTGTATTCTAGAATAATAACATGATGTCGTAGTTGGAAATTGTTCGTGTCTGCAAGTAGTATAACACTGTTCAATGTACCACTAGCTATAGTGAATATTGATTATCTCAAAGTCATGTAAATCACAAATGTTAATATGGATGGTTTGGGTACCAACTTAGTGTCATGTATTCATCGCCCTTGTCATTGACTTCTAGTGGATAAACATCACGACTTCACACGTGTAATCTCGATAAAACATCGGCGACAACATTTGATGAGCCTGGTATTGCCTGGATTTCATATTGAAACGATTGGAGCAGGATGGCGAAGCGGGCTAGCTTCGGGTTCTTGTGATTTACCTTCAGCAATGAGGAAAGGGACTTCTGATCAGACTGGATAATAAACGGGGCGCCCAACAAATAACGCTTCAGCTTGACTACTGCACAGATAACAGCCAGCAGCTCCTTCTCTATCGCCGGGTACTTCCTTTCTGCATCAGTGAGCTTTCTGGATATATAGAGGGTTGGGTGCAATCTTCCCTCGAACTCTTGCATCAGTGAATAACCGATACCTTTTGAACTAGCATCTGTGCGGAGATAATAAGTCAGATTTGTATCTGGTAACCTCAAAATAGGTGGCGAACTGAATTGACAGATGTCATCTATGTAGGTGATTATATTGGACCGATGAGTGAGAATTTTTCTCATCATACGAACAAACATAGCAAGGGCGTTCGTGAGTCTGAAAGCATAAAGCTTTATAAAGGTATAAAAAAAAAAGAAAATGCGAATATAAACGTATTAATATCTGCGTGGAGCAGAATCAGGTACCAATTGCAAATTGAGGGAACGGTGGTGAAAATAAGCACCATTGTCCCTCTTAACAACCATACGAGCGTCGCTATTGGTATAAAAGGAAACTAAAGCCTCATTATACTTGATATTGGGAAATGGCAAAATATGTACAAACTTGACGTCTGCAGTGAAATGAAAAAACTCAGCTACTGCATGCCATGGAGTATGAGGTGGTAGGTTGCACACTAATACGGTGCATGAGCGCATATTGATACCACCATATGTGGGGGTCAAACCCATGAAATTCATGTTATCAGCACGAAATCGTGCGCTGGGATGGTGTGCCCTCTCTTAAACAAGGGAGACATGGTGATTTCATTTCTTTCTGAATAGAGACCGCAGTCAGCGACTCATAGCTTGACTGCCTGCATCAGGACCAGCGAACCAGAGCTGGTCAAGACCGCACTCCACCTCCACGTGGTGGTCCTGGAAACAGTCTGCAGCTGTGCAGTCTGGCTGAGCGAGTGTGGATCGAAATGGGAAGGCAAACCCGGTTCCTAAAAAATGCCGTGCAGAAGTCAGATTGTGTCGATTAGGCGTTAACTCAGCCACCAAGCAACCACCTTAATCGAAGAAGTTTGATGCACGTTGGGTCTGTGTATCCCTTACCTTAACTCTCTCAGAGGTTTTATCACGATTTAAAGGACCGACTGTCACAATAGGATCACTGTTTTTGGCCTGTCGCCAAGAATCACTCTCATTAGAGGCAGTATAGTTATTTCGAGGGAAATTATAATGACCTCGGAAAGATAATTTTACTTTTTTCGGGCATGTGAACCCGTTCATATAACACTTAGTACTGCCAGCATAGTCGTAGTGACTGTGAGATAAAATTGTATTGTCCAAAACCACATCAATCAACCCATCAATTCTTTTTCTTAACTTAGAAATCTCTAGATCTTTTTGCAATATTTCTTCAATTTGTCTTTCACCTACTTTTTTGAGTTTAGAATTTTTACTTTTCTCTTTAAGGAGTAATCTCTCAGTCGTAGCGACCTCTGGATGAAACCCATTTTTATGGTGACTTTGACGGCATTTTAAGTCTCCATTTTCTTGTTCAAGAGCTGTCAATTTGCTCTTAGAGTCATTATCGAGTTGAGGCCATGAATGTTCATTATTGAGGTCCCCCATTACTCGTGTCTGAGCATCTGATTCCAGATGCGCCCCTGTGAAACCTGCTCTCTGAGTTTCGCGATTTCAGACTCTTAAGCTTCATTTCTCTGAGATACCAGTTTCAATTTCTCACACTTCTTTTTCCATTGGTCGACTTCCTGAGTGAGAGTTTTCACTTCGACATTTTTTTCTTCTATCTCAGCTTCCAAAGCTTTATTCTTATACACGGCTGAATTTAATGCAGCCTTTGAACCTGTAAGCTCCAATTCTAATCTGTTCAATTTTTCACTATCAAGATAGGACTGTATCTTATGTAATCTCCTCTCCTCAGCAATATCTTCTAATAACTTCTCCTTTTCCTGTTCACACCATTTTTCGTCTAGTATAGCGTGTCGCACATTTATTAATACATGATCATGTTCATACAGAATGAACAAAGCAAGAACAGCCTTTTTTAGTCTAAACAACATCTGGAAGTCCTCTCAGTACAGCACAAGCACAAAATTAGGATTATATCAGAGCTGTGTGCTTTCTGTGCTTCTCTATGGCGCGGAGAGCTGGAGAGTTACAGAAAAGGAAATGTCAAAATTGTCCTCTTTTCACACAACATGCCTAAGAAAAATTCTCTGAATCTTTTGGCCGAATACCATCACCAACCAAGATCTGCTTACTCGGAGCAAGCAAGAGGACATGCACACCATCATAGCTGGCAGACGCTGGAGCTGGGTTGGCCATGTCCTCAGAAGAGACCCCGATGCCATCCCAAGAACAGCTATGCTATGGACCCCTGAAGGAAAACGAAAGAGAGGCCGACCAAAAACAACTTGGCAGAGGACTGTGGAGGCTGAGATGCAAAGAATGAACCAGAGTTGGGGCACTGTACAAAGAATGGCCGCCGACCGAGCAAAGTGGAATCAATTTGTTGTTGCCCTACAAGACGCCACCAGGTGTAATGGCCACTGACAGCTTTGACAGTCGGCGGCTAAGGATCAAAGAAACAAAGAAGATGTTCTACATGGGTGTATCATTCCAGAAAAATATGAAGATCCAATGTAGTAAATCAGCTAGTTCCCTAGCTATTTTTATATGATGAACAGAATGAAAATGAAAATTTGCATAATCCCTTAGATCTGATGCTGCCTGACACAAGAAACGGTTCATGACAAATTCCTCACCTGTAACAATATATATAAATGTAAACAAGTGATAGAAGGTTAGACTAGCATCACGAACAGAATGGTTGTCAACTAAGGAGCAGAAAAAAAAACCAACACACAACAAGAACTGACAAATAGAAGGATGGAGCAGCACACCTAAACAAATTAGGTCACAGCAAACAGGCAGTGAACCAAAACATCGGCGAGTAAACTCGGACCAGAAATTTCACTGCTTGAGAACTGTAAACAAAGCCTACAGAAACATCTGCTGTGCGGTCATTGTACAATGACATGTGTCGCTGACAACAGATCTGTACAAAGACATAGAAACCAAGAAAACGAATAACACAGATATCAAAAAGGCTTACACCACGGCAGAGGTACAAGCGTGTAATAAACAGGCACTTATCTTATCGCAATCCAACCAGATGCAAGTCCAAAAAAAAGGCGTCAACACTGGAACAACACTGTCTGTAATAACAGTGAAGAACGGATGAAAATGTAAACAAGTCCACAGTCGCAGTCAGAAGAAACACTATGGGCATCATGAACTGTGTAGATCTTGAGACGTTGTGTTGACTTGGCACAAAATAACTTTACATCGCCGTGGCAAAGACTTGAAACTTGAAATAATTTTACAAACGTTGTGATGTAGACTGGAAACACGAAATAAACTTGGCAGCCATAGGACTTGAAATTGTAATCTTCGACGTTACGGCGAACAATAGTAGGTTCATGTAAGAAACTGGAACATTGGACATGCGCAATGGCAGCGTTCGTTATCCAACTGGACCTGCTGGTAATAATTGGGTTCACGAGGTGGTGTGTTTAAAATAACACAGTCAACAGGGATGACGATCAAATATACCCATTAGTGGCAGCAGTAGATTTGCGAAGTACGAAGGTATAATTGCTTTCTTGAATTTGAAACCCATGTCCTAATGAAAATATCGATCCAAAGCCATACTGGCCAACCATTATAGGGTGTTACGACTGGAATGCAGAGCCCATCATGCTGTGTACACGAATACTGGCCACCATTAATTTATTGTTACGGCTGGGAAAAATATAGAGGATCATGCAGGATACGCGAATGATTGCAGGCTTTCATACAGGACATTATGGTCAGCATATACAACAAAAGCCGGCAGGTGATCAGGTCCACGGGAAGATATGGTTGACATTTATTGTATGTTCATCAATGGACGACATTCAATCAAGATATATACATGGCATAGTATATGGCAGGAAAAACATGTGAATGAGATAACCAATTACGTCAGTCAATAACGAGCCTCAATCATTAGGCCTTCTTCATCTCCACAGTTAATAGTAGAGTAAACGTATACATATATAAGTCCTTAAATCTTTCATCAATACTGGCCATGTACTAGTAGGTAGGGCAATATTCCTGGTACCCAAGTAATGTGGCGGAAAAACTGATGAAACTCAGTTACCTCAATATCCTTATGAAAATATCAAGAGGGGGTTGTGCAAGACTTCTCAATAAGTTTCCTTCCCCATCTGGAACGTTCTTAACAAGGTGGCGGCCTTTGAAAAATCCATTTAATGCCCCAGTTAGAAAAAACACACTCTTCATAAAAATCCTGGAGCTTAGAAAAATCACGTCCACCTCAAACCAGTGAATGAATACGAAAGGCACAAATAATTATGTCACTAGTGACTGTCGTTCACTACGGGTGAACATTTTCGTGCAAAAAGTAGTTTGTCTACAAGCGAACACAATTCCTCAAATAAAATGGACATGTGCTAGCTTGTAGTATCGTAACATGCAACAATATATTACCCCAACCTTAACAGTTTCCTATTTGTCTATATTTTTCTTTTTAACAAAAAAAAGCGCACTGAGCGCATGTCTGTAATTCATAATGAATGAAGAAAAACAATTACAGGACTGTACCAACAATTAAATGAAAAACAAAAATTAAAATTTTTTGTGTAAAATGATATAGTAAACATCACTTGCGGTAATTATAGTGTGGTCCAATTGAGTAGCATGAAATGGAATCTCTTAACTCTTTGACTCCGTTACAACACTCAGAATGTTGGTCAGATTTGACGCCTGTGCCAAAACACGCTCAGAGCGTTGTTTTTAGTTTTGACGCCTGTGCCAAAAATAAATGCCTAGAGCGTTGTTTTTAGTTTATCACAAATAAACTTCCATTTAATGCAGTTCATATTTTAAAATAGCGAAAAATGACTTCCACTACTATTTAAACAACTAATTTGAGTGTAGTAAACCAGGATGCGTGTGTGTTTTGATATTATTACAATTTGTGTAACGATTCACGTATTAGCGTTTTTCATTGTTATTGCTACAGAAATATGTCAGGCTTTATATTTACAATTTCTAAGCCTCCTAAGCGAATAATTGTGTCAAACTACTTAGAAACATTGCTGACACAGACAATGATTGTTTGGTAGTCACAGTTTGTTGTCAAATAATGGAATCGGTGCAGAAAGGCTAGACATATTAGGTTAAGCTGATGAGTGGGCATGGTCCTATTCTGGTCATCAAAAAGCAAGAGAACTAGACCTACAGTAACATGTAATCACTAGTCCTAGGGATACTAAAAAAACCTGAAACAAGTGTAAAAAGTGTTTATATGATTTTATTATTCTTTATGTTTGAAAATTATGTAATGCAATATTCCATAATTTTTTTTTTTTATTCTTATAAGGGACCACAGTAAAAATTGTGTGGATAACACTAAATGTACTAACTGTGGCCATAATCAGTGTTTTATTACTTCGTATATGGATTCTCTTGATGTTTGAAGACTAAAAAGAAAGTTTTATTGCCTGCAACAGTAAGTTGTCTTTGATAAACTCGTATTCTACTGTGAACTTTTAGTGTTTTTTCAATTTACATGCAATATGTTTGAAGTATACCGAACGTATTTGTATCAATACTACAAAAGACACTTTATATTATAATTCTCTATCTATTTCCCTACATTTTAATATATAATATGTAAGCCTACATGTTCACAGAAAAGATTTACATAAAATTTACACTAAAAGATAGTACACTTCACCGATTAGAATTCTTCAAACAATAATTACGGCACAGGGTGGAAAATAATTACGGAAGCAAAGAGCTAAGAGTACATACAGTACTGTACTGGTGTTGGGTTGGGGGGGTTAGGGGGTGCTATCATGAGACCTCACACCAACTTGAAAAATCCCTAGGGCTGGCTCTGCTGCTCATCCCCTGTGAGCTACAGATCTACCTTATGCTGACCTCTGTCCTAAAGTTAACAAAATATCCAGCAGTCGAAAATGTGCGGTTCTTACTACAGTTATAACCACATAGGCCTACCCTTTCTTATTAGATATAGGGGGGTGGTTGCCAGATTTAGTTTAAAAATATATAATTCAGACACAATATCTAAATCCCCAGATATTTTTATGCCACTGAATAAACTATCGTCCCATACCATTACCAGGGTCTCTTAAAAAATAGGGCTACTTCTCCTTCTAACAGGTCGTACAACATGACTAATATGAGTGTGCATGAGGCTGGCAATCTCATCATGTTAAACTATTTGCTACAGAGACCACTGCTGCAAGAGCATGGTCCCTGCTCGGGGTCAACAACAGTGGATGTTCCATAAGAAGTGAAATGGAAAATGATGATGAATGATCACAGATTGTTATGCTTGGGCAGGTAGGCCTATCGTGTTTTATGAAAGTTATAGCCTGCATATGAATTCAACAATAATTATGCTAGCTGACATTCTTTCTTCCCCCAAATCTAGCTGTTAATTCTATCATTTAGTTACTTAGGCGTCTCTCTGAGTTGGCTGTTTGCAAAACAGCTGATTCAAAACGAGGCCCTATAAACTTTCTGGACAAAAGCACACAAATTGGCCTACCTTTCCAAACTGTTATCGCCATCATATAAGTAACAGCTGGAAGGACGCAATGTAATACACTCTAATTGTCCATTCCTTGAAAGCAATTCCAATAAGCGTGTGCAGTCCCATACTTGGGAGCTACGTGTAGAGTTAAACTCAATCGTAGCTTCTTTAACGAATTTCCCGCATTTGGAACTGAGAAATCTGGACCTCTGACGGCCTTTATAACTCAAGTTAAAGGTTACCGCCGGCCAGAACTGGGGTAGAAAAAGAAAGTCTCTCCATCTATGACAGGCTGATGATGCACTGATTCTGTCTTTGGGCGACAGTTTCGAAAATACATCCTTAAGGACAACACTGGGCAGTGAAGTCCAGTCGCCCCCAGCTGCCATTTCTACATTTTCTGACGTAACAGTCACGTGACTAGTGTTGTGCTGTTCATCCTTATTTTAGCAAACTGCTTTCCTACTAAACTCACGCTGCCGTTCACATATAGGAGCCTCTCCGCTGAGGTTGTTCGGTTCTATCTGTTTCTCTCACTTTCTGTCCTTAAACTTTCGCCCGATATCTTCCACAAACTGCGCAACAAATCTTGTAACAGAATTTTCAGAGTGCAGTTGACTTCAAACATTTGCAGCGTGGCGGTTGCAAAAATATTAACATTCATTTTATTTATTTATGAAGACAAATATTCCGTTAAACTTCTGATAAGTTATTATTCAGATATATGGTACCTCTAATTCCAGATAATATTTTCAACTGTCGATACCCGATGATGGCATCATAAAAACAGTAACATTTTTATTTGTGAGCTTCGAGCATTTTGGCATATGCATCATTATCATTACCATTCAGTTTCCCAGGGTATGACAAAGTCCTCCTTTCCTGTGCTATCAAACGAAGGTCTTGTCATGTCTTCTTCATCCCTTTCATTTTTGTCTATAGTTTTCTTTTCCAACTCCGCCTATGCCGGTCCCAAGTCCGGATGAAAAAGGAGGAGGGCGGCCTGCATGGAGGCCGTAGGGAGGCAGCCCCTCCACCATGCAAAGGCCCAACAGGCCAATCACCTGTTTGTCTTAAACAATGATTACAAGCAATATAAGAGAGAAAACCGGACTGATTCTAAAGGCGACGAACTGGAACGGACTACGACTTATGGAACACAAGAAGTATAAATGGGAAAGAAGGGGAGCTGATGGAAGAGATGAGGAAAGCAAAACTAGAAATCCTGGCTATTACCGAAACAAAGAAAAAGGGACAAGGAGTCATGGATCTCGATGGCAACACTCTGCTATACAGTGGTGTACCCACACCTGAAAGAGCTAAAGGGGGCGTGGGTTGCATTGTGGCCAAAAACCAGAAAGATAGTATCAAGGGATGGAACTTTGTCTCGGAGCGCATTATGGTTGTAAAACTAAAAGAAGGAGAAACCATAGTCAACCTGGTCATAGTGTATGGGCCAAATGAGGATGAGAGAGCAGAGGTCAAGGAAGAATTCTTCGAGCTGCTTCAAAGGACAGTGGATGACTGCCTAGATGAAATTATCATGCTCGGAGATTTCAATGCCAGAGTTGGAAATGACCATGCTAGATGGGGTGGAGTTATCGGAAGATATGGAGAAGATACTCTCAATGACAATGGAAAGCGACTCCTCAGATTCTGCAGTGAGCAGAATCTGATCATTACCAACACAAAGTTCCCCCATAAGCGCATACATGCATACACTAGGTGTGAACCAACAAAGAATGAGAAGTCAGTGATCGACTATGCCATTGTTAGGAGGAGCTCATTCAAATATGTCCGGGATGCTAGAGTATGGAGGAAGCCAGAGATTGGAAGTGATCACTACCTGCTTACAATCAAAAGAACAACTGAAAGAGTTGCTCGGCCTAGGAACTGCCCAGCACCACGCAAGAAACCAAGTAAACGAACGGAAGAAATGAGCATTAAGACCTACAAGCTGAAAGAGCCAGAAATTAAGACCAGATATCAGGGGCTTATTGCTACAGCGGTGAGAAACACAGAAGAACAACCTGATGACTTGGAAACCCTGTGGCTTAAATTCAAGGACATCATAAAGACAGCTGCTGCAGAAGCATGTGGTGAAGTCCGACTTGGGAACAAGAGAAAGAGGACACCTTGGTGGACAGAAGAAGTAAAAGAGAAAATAAGAGAGAAGAAAATGGCATGGAAACAATACTTAGGAGCTAAAAACACAGCAGGACAAATAGAGAAATATAGAGAATATGTGATACTCAGAACAGAAACAAAGAACAAGGTGCTAGCAGCAAAACAGAAGTCCTGGGAAGAATTTGGAGAAAAGCTAGAAAAGGATGCGCAAGAAAACCAGAAATTGTTCTATAAGACCCTAAAGAACATGAGGAAGGAAAAACAATGCCCTCTTAAATTTATAAAGGACAAGCAAGTGTCATGAAATATTCTAATCCACATATATAAATTATTAGGTAAATATGAAGCCTAACAAATAAAATTAATAAAGAAAAGAGCAATGGAAAAATAACAGTGCTGTCACAAAGAATGTACTCGAAATCCCCCTTGTTTTCTGCTTCGTCTGCAAATTGTAACGCTTTCACGTTGATAGTAAAAGCTTACTGTATTATTACCCGCTTTCTTCAATGAAACGTGTGCTGCATTTCTAAGAAAAACCTTGAAATATGCAAGTTGACCTAAATTTTAAATTCCATTCATGTCTTTTTCTACACTGCGTTACCAAAACGAACGAACAGATGGACAAAAGGATAAAGAGAGAGGGGAGGGCTGAAAATCAGGAACGCATGCAACACGCGTCGCGCGATACACAAATGCTGCCATCACGCGTGTAAGTCTACATGCACTAATTTTTTTTTCAGACGGACAGTGATAAAATACACTACCCTTTCCCAGAGTTAGGTTTATAAATCATAAAAAAACTCTTATTAGAAAAGATAACATTAGATGGGTTTACGGTTGAAAACATAACAGTACCCAGACATCACATCTTCGAAACAGGAGGTAGAAAATACATATTTTGAACGCAGCCACGTAGCTCTTTTAAATTTGGATAATTGGGTTCCTTAGGGCTTGCTGACAAATAATATGTAAAACGTTACGCAAATAGTCCAGGAATTAATAAATTATAACCAAAATAAAATAGTGGGGATGCCTGACAACACAAAATCATTTCTGCTCATAAAATTTTTTTTTAACGTGTTTGAAAAAAACCTTACGTTACATAAATAGCCTACCATGTAAACTCCCAATTGATTGGAGCGCAACAAATGAAAGCCTAACCACGATTGGTCGGGCTATAAATACTATCTTGGTTGTTAGGGAGACGTAGAAAGGTAACATTTTTTCAAACACTTGTCGAAACGGGGCTCATTGGTCAGACTCGCTGATATACACACTTGGGAGCGTTAGTTCGAGACCACTTGTTTAAATAAGCTTGATAAAGCATCAGTGCGTTGAAGCCAGCTTATATTTTGCTCAATAAAAGCCTGGAAGATAAGCAGATGGGAATTTGTGCCAGTTTGTGCCAGAATTCATTGCTAATCAACGTATCTGTGTTTATTCGTATGAATTGTGGGACAGTGGTCTTGATGGTAGTGAGCAGCACCTAGTCAGAGCTTTGCTGAATCCAGAGTCGGACAGCATACTCCTTGGTCTTTTTAGCTATCAGTGAGGTGTCTCCTGAGCCCAGAGGAGAATTCGAGCAGAGGAGTCCTTTCCTGCCGCCATCACGCCAGATAAGCGAATTGGCCAGCTGAGCTCAACATTATGTCCCCTCATCTTGAAATAACTTTGTAAAAATAACATTCAGAGGGGAATTTAATTGTCTTAATATCAGGAACTGAGAACATCTCCAATACTAGTCCCTAAGACAAACCATTGAAGTCATGATGACAAATACCAACAGAGCTTGAACAAAACAAAACCAGTATTACCTCATATTACCACTACACAACTGACACACATAGGATATTTTTAATAATATATGTCACTACAATATTCATATTGATAAAGTCTGTACATATACTTGTAGTTAAAATTGATTGTGATTCCTGGTTCCTTTGTATTTGAATCAGGACACAAATACATTATTGACAAAACTGAATACATATTGTTATTTGAAAGGTTACGAGTGACTTCTTTAAGATATTCTCATAGAGTGTTATATGTATGTGAGTGTCACAGTGTTGTTAAGAGTAGTGGATTAAATTAAATTGTTTATCTGTCTGTTGTTGTGACTTACACTTCATCATACACATACCCTAGACACATAACGTAGTCATCACACTATTCCAGAATAATTCTGACTGAGATATTTAGATATGTGGTAGCAAGTAAGGTTATATATAATACACTACTCTTATTAGATATATATATACCTTCACAGCTGATCTCAGTCAGTACACTAAGTCCCCTATAAATATTTATAACATCCCACTTCACCACATATATTGGGGTCTCGCTCTTGGGATTTTGAATCTTTCCCTATTAAAAATATTGGGGGTAATTCACTTCAGGGAATATAAGAATTAAAAGGTATCCTTGGGTGGAATTAAATAAGGTTGAGCTCACGGTGCCTGTGTTGTCCATTATATATATTTAGAATTTGAATTGTTGGTTAGACATTGTAGAAATTTACCTGATAGACAATGGCGGACCTGGCCAAATTTCGATCTGCTGCGGTTCAGACTGCAAAAGAGTTAGGATTGGATGGGCAAGTTATGGTTGCCTATGTCACGACGGAATGTGACAAATTTATTGAACGCGAAGAAAGAAGATTAGAAAAAGAAGCCGAAAGAAGGTTAGAGGCTGAAAGGGAAATTAAGAGGTTGCAGATTGAGGCTGACAAAGAGGCTAAGAAATTGGAAGCAGAAGAAAGAAGATTGACTGCCGAGAGGGAAGACAAGAAATTAGCTGCAGAAAGGGAAGCAGAAGATAAAAGATTACAAAGGGAACATGAGTTACGACTAAGGGAGTTGGAGTTTCAAGGCCATGCTCCTGAAAATGGTGCCAGTCCTTTTGCCTCTGATGCTACGGTTACTCAAGGAGCCTCAACCTCAGCTATGAACTTTCATTTAGATCATTTTGTTGAGAAAGACGATGATATTGAGAGCTACCTAAATAGGTATGAGCTATTAGCTACCACGTATGGGTTAGAGAGAGAAAGGTGGAGCTTAAAGTTATCTCAGGGACTTCGTGGGGCAGCTTATGAAGTTTTTGCAAAAATGAGCAGAGGTGATCAGGAAAATTATGACATGCTAAAGCAGGCTCTTTTGTTAAGGTATGAAAAGAATGCTGAATTTTATAGGAAAAAATTTAGGAATGCTAAACTACTGTCAGGTGAAACCTATCACCAGTTCTCTGCACGAATAGAGACATACTTGGAGAAATGGACTTCTCTGGGGAAAACCCAAGATCTTAAGGAAATGGTCCTTATAGAGCAACTAAGAGAGTCCATGGCTCCAGACCTGAGAAAGTTTCTCATGGAACAAGGTGCAGAGAGGCTGGGTGAGTTGCTAAATGTTGCTGAAAGGTATCAAGCAGCTCAAGCAGAGGTAACAGGTAATAAAAAGAAACAAGTGGATAACTTTAGGGCACCACAGAACTTTAATAAATTTGATCCTAAGGATCAAAATAAAGGTAAGCACCAATTTGATAGGCCACGGTATGAAAATAAAAATAAATTCCCACAATTCGATGAAAGGAAATATGATGAAAGAAAATCTTTCAACCAAGGAAAAAGGTGGTGTAAAAATTGTCAGATGGACAATCATGACACTGACCGTTGCAGAAGGAAACCTGTGTATATGGCAACCCTTCAGGTCAGGTCGACCTCAAGACAGGAGGAGGATATTATGTTAGATACCACTCCAGAAGAGATGAGGAAGGCACAGGCTGGGGATAAAACACTCAAGCCTTGTTTCAGAAAATTGTCAACTTGTCATACAACTCCAGGCAAGGGAGATTTTTACATGAAAAACAAGTTGATGTATAGGAAGACTGGAGCTAGATCCAAAGGTCACGGACAGCTGGTTCTTCCAAAAAGATATAGGGCAGACTTAATAAGGAGCCTACATGTGAAACCAGATGGGGACCATGAGAAGATAGGTACCATCATTCAAAAGGTGGCTCACAATTATTATTGGCCCAAAGCAAGATGGGACATTGAGAATTTTGTAGAAAGGTGTAGCATAGCACATGAGGGAACACCCACAAGTGGGAACATGGATCAGGACCTGGACACGCCACGGGGCAAAATTAGGCCTGATAATAAAAAGAAATATAGATTTGATAAAGTGGACCAAATGGAATGGGAAGCCCCTTTTCACGGACAAGCTTCACTTAACTGTTTTACAATGGCCACTATGCGGAGAGTGCAAAAAGATGTCTTACCCCAGGATAAGCCGACAATCCCTCAATCGGACTTAAACAAACTGGAGGAAGAGGATGTAGAGAGGAAATCTCTCATCAAGAATTTTAAGAGGGGAGAAAGCCCCAAAAGAAAAATTGGTAGCGGTCGTTTTGTGAATGATAATTCTGGGAGGAAAAATCATCACTATAAAGCTTCGAGTGGAAGAGACCATACCGGTGCATGGACAAATAGGTCCACACAATTAAAGGTCCACTTGTAGCTTTGTTAAGAACGTGGACTGATGAAAAGGCAGAGGAAAACATTACATCTTCATACCAATATGTGAATGAGCTGACCACTCGGTTGAAAACTGGCTGGAAACTTGCCAATGAAAATTTGAAACAAGCCAGGAAGAAACATGCTGCCTATTATAACAGGAAGGCGAAAGACAGAAATTTGGCTGTGGGAGAGAAGTACTGCTTCTTTTGCCCGGGAGTCAGAATAAGTTACAAATTGGATGGCAGGGTCCATATACAGTTTTAGAGAAGGTGTCTAGAACAAATTATAAGATAGATAAGAAGGGGAAAGAAAAAATCTATCATGTGAATCTCCTGAAGAAATATTTGGAAAGAGAACATCAGGAAGAGACACACTTGTTGACCTTGTCCATCGCCATGGAGATGAAAAAGGAACCACTTTCATCATTTGAATATCCATTACACCCCTGTGAGACAGCAGCACAGGTGAAAATCAGTACACATTTAACGAAAACTCAGAAAGAGAGAGTGCAACAGGTTCTAAATAATCATGCAGAGGTGTTAACAGACCGACCAGGGCATACAAACCTATTGGAATATGATATGAAACTAATAGACTCCACACCTGTCTGTATGAAACCATATTCGATTCCGTTTGCTAAGGAGAAAGCTTTGAAGGAAGAGATAGACTATCTGTTGAAGGAAGGAATTATTTCGCACAGTGAGTCTTCGTATAGTCCGGTGTTGTACTCTTAAGGAAGCCCTCTGGAGAACATAGACTCTGTATAGATTACAGGAGACTGAATGCTATTACAGAAGGACAGGTGGATCCATTGCCGGATACAACTCAGCTGTTTGCCAGACTAAATAAAGCTAAATATTTCTCAAAAGTGGATCTGAGTAAAGGATACTATCAGATTCCAGTAAAGCCTGAGGTTAGACCATACCTAGCTTTTAGTACCTCAGAAGGACACTATGAGTTTAATAGATTGCCATTTGGATTGAAGAATGCGCCTAGTGTCTTCTCTAGAATGATGAGAAAATTATTGGATCCTCTGAATAATCCCTGTATAACAAATTTTATGGATGATATCCTTATAGCAACAGAAACATTTGAGGAACACATTGACTCTCTGAACATGCTGTTTGATCGACTTAGGGAGGCAAATTTAACAGCCCGTCCAACCAAATGTTGCGTTGGATGTAAAGAATTGGAATTTTTGGGACACACAGTTTATCAGGGAAATATGACCCCTGACCCAAAGAATTTAGAAAAACTACAGAAAGCCCCGAGACCACAAACCAAGAAGGACGTGAGATCCTTTGTCTCATTATGTGGTTTCTACCAGAAGTATATCAAAAACTTTAATTCCATATGTGCACCGTTAACTGAATTGACACGTAAAGGACATCCAGATCGCATTACATGGACACCACAATGTGAAATGACTACCAAGAATTGAAGGAAAAGCTCACAAGTAAACCCATTTTGAAATTACCTGACTTAAGTCAAGAATTCATAGTAAGGACGGATGCAAGTAATATTGGGTTAGGTGCAACTTTACTACAGAAATCAGATGCATTGGATGGGGAATTAAGCCCAGTGGCATATGCTAGCAGAAAGTTGAATAAAGCTGAAATCAACTACTCAACTAGCGAAAAAGAATGTCTTGCAGTAATATGGGCAATAAAGAAATTCAATATTTATCTATATGGGAAGGCATTTAAGTTGCAAACAGATCACAAACCTTTATCGTTTCTAGCACAGGCTAAGCATGAGAACTCTAGGTTACTCCGATGGTCTTTGCTTCTGGCTCCATATAATTTTAGCATTGAGTATATATCTGGAAAAACCAATTTGGGAGCGGATTTTTTAAGCCGCCATCCGTGTGATGAGAATCACCTTAAACCCCAGAAATAATAATAAATTTCTCTATGTGTATATAGAATAAAGGACTGACATATAATGTCTGTTTTAAGAGGGGAGGTGTCGTGGAATATTCTAATCCACATATATAAATTATTAGGTAAATATGAAGCCTAACGAATAAAATTAATAAAGAAAAGAAGAATGGTAAAGAACAGTGCTGTCACAAAGAATGTACTCGAAATCCCCCTTGTTTTCTGCTTCGTCTGCAAATTGTAACGCTTTCACGTTGATAGTAAAAGCTTACTGTATTATACCCGCTTTCTTCAATGAAACATGTGCTGCCTTTCTAAGAAAAACCTTGAAATATGCAAGTTGACCTAAATTTTAAATTCCATTCATGTCTTTTTCTACACTGCGTTACCAAAACGAACGAACAGATGGACAAAAGGATAAAGAGAGAGGGGAGGGCTGAAAATCAGGAACGCATGCAACACGCGTCGCGCGATACACAAATGCTGCCATCACGCGTGTAAGTCTACATGCACTAATTGTTTTTCAGACGGACAGTGATAAAATACACTACCCTTTCCCAGAGTTAGGTTTATAAATCATAAAAAACTCTTATTAGAAAAGATAACATTAGATGGGTTTACGGTTGAAAACATAACAGTACCCAGACATCACATCTTCGAAACAGGAGGTAGAAAATACATATTTTGAACGCAGCCACGTAGCTCTTTTAAATTTGGATAATTGGGTTCCTTAGGGCTTGCTGACAAATAATATGTAAAACGTTACGCAAATAGTCCAGGAATTAATAAATTATAACCAAAATAAAATAGTGGGGATGCCTGACAACACAAAATCATTTCTGCTCATAAAATTTTTTATAACGTGTTTGAAAAAACCTTACGTTACATAAATAGCCTACCATGTAAACTCCAATTGATTGGAGCGCAACAAATGAAAGCCTAACCACGATTGGTCGGGCTATAAATACTATCTTGGTTGTTAGGGGAGACGGGGAAAGGTAACATTTTTTCAAACACTTGTCGAAACGGGGCTCATTGGTCAGACTCGCTGATATACACACTTGGGAGCGTTAGTTCGAAACCACTTGTTTAAATAAGCTTGATAAAGCATCAGTGCGTTGAAGCCAGCTTATATTTTGCTCAATAAAAGCCTGGAAGATAAGCAGATGGGAATTTGTGCCAGTTTGTGCCAGAATTCATTGCTAATCAACGTATCTGTGTTTATTCGTATGAATTGTGGGACAGTGGTCTTGATGGTACTGAGCAGCACCTGGTCAGAGCTTTGCTGAATCCAGAGTCGGACAGCATACTCCTTGGTCTTTTTAGCTATCAGTGAGGTGTCTCCAGAGCCCAGAGGAGAATTCGAGCAGAGGAGTCCTTTCCTGCCGCCATCACGCCAGATAAGCTAACTTGGCCAGCTGAGCTCAACATTATGTCCCCTCATCTTGAAATAACTTTGTAAAAATAACATTCAGAGGGGAATTTAATTGTCTTAATATCAGGAACTGAGAACATCTCCAATACTAGTCCCTAAGACAAACTATTGAAGTCATGATGACAAATACCAACAGAGCTTGAACAAAACAAAACCAGTATTACCTCATATTACCACTACACAACTGACACACATAGGATATTTTTAATAATATATGTCACTACAATATTCATATTGATAAAGTCTGTACATATACTTGTAGTTAAAATTGATTGTGATTCCTGGTTCCTTTGTATTTGAATCAGGACACAAATACATTATTGACAAAACTGAATACATATTGTTATTTGAAAAGTTACGAGTGACTTCTTTAAGATATTCTCATAGAGTGTTATATGTATGTGAGTGTCACAGTGTTGTTAAGAGTAGTGGATTAAATTAAATTGTTTATCTGTCTGTTGTTGTGACTTACACTTCATCATACACATACCCTAGACACATAACGTAGTCATCACACTATTCCAGAATAATTCTGACTGAGATATATAGATATGTGGTAGCAAGTAAGGTTATATATAATACACTACTCTTATTAGATATATATATACCTTCACAGCTGATCTCAGTCAGTACACTAAGTCCCCTACAAATATTTATAACATCCCACTTCACCACAGCAAGGCAAATTGCTTACTGCCCCGAAGGAAGTAATGGAAAGATGGAAAGAATATTTCTCAGAACTCCTGGATGGTGAGCAAGGTAGAGCATCAGAAATGATAACCACTAGCACAGAAGAGGATACAAATGGTGATGAAGATGACATAAAGATGGAAGAACTGAAGGCAGCACTGGAGAAAATCAAGATGGGCAAAACAGCAGGGCATGATGGTATAACACCAGAAATGGTTAAGTACATGGGAGCATCAGGCGACCTATTACTCCTAAAGGTCCTACAGGCAGCGTGGTGCAACAAGGCCATACCAAAGGATTGGGAGATTGCCATTATAACACCGATTTTCAAAAAGGGTGACAATCGACAATGTGGAAACCACAGAGGCATATCCCTTCTCAGTGTCCCTGGTAAAATCTACTCTAGAATCCTAGAGCAGAGACTCCGATGCCTAGCTGAGCCACAATTGGATGAAGCCCAGTGCGGATTCCGAGCAAACCGAAGTACTCAAGACCTAGTCTTCACACTCAGGCAGCTGAGTGAAAAGGCCATTGAGTACAAAAGTGAGATCCATCTTTGTTTCATAGATCTGGAAAAGGCGTTTGACAGGGTCCCCTGGAGCAAACTTTGGGACTGTTTGGCAAGGAAGAACATTCCAGCACCTCTGATTCATGCTATACAGAGCTTCTACAAGTCTTGCAGAAATTATGTGAGGTAAGCAAACTATAAGTCAGAAGAGTTCAGGACCTCCACTGGTGTAAGACAAGGCGATATCCTGTCACCTTATCTTTTCATACTCCTCATGGACGATGTCATCAAGGCATGTAAGGAGAGAACAAGAAAGTATTCAGTGGGGTACTGGAAGATGAGACAGGTCTGTATTTCAGAGCTAGCATTTGCTGATGATGTTGTCCTGATTGCTAAATCAGAGACACATCTCCAATCCAACCTGCAAGTCTGGAAGGAAGAGCTGGAGAAGAGAGGGATGGTCATAAGCAGCTCTAAAACAAAATCCATGGTGATATCACGAGAAGAAAGAAAACATCAGATTAAGTTGGGAGAACAGGTCCTGGAGCAGGTCGACCACTTTAAATATCTCGGAGCTATTATAGACCGAAAGGGGGGCATCAAAGAAGAGTTGGCCACTCGAAAAGCAGCGGCTGGGAGACTTTATCAGGCCATAAATCGAGGATTCCTCAGCAAGAAAGAGGTTGGTAAGAAAACGAAGATGGGTGTATACCGCTCCACCTATGTCCCAGTCTTGACATATTGATGCGAGTCATGGGCAATGACTACAACCCACAAAAGCCAGATCCAAACCTCAGAAATGAGGTATCTGAGGAAGGTGGTTGAAGTAACAAGAAGAGACATGGTCCGCAACCAGACGATACGTCAAGGCCTAAAATCCCACCCGCTGCAGACCCAAATAGAACAGTCCCAACTAAGATGGTTTGGCCATGTCTGCAGAATGGGAGAAGATCGGCTACCACGACAAGCATGGGAAACAAAGAGCCAGGGATCCAGACCTCCAGGACGACCCAGAGTCCACTGGGAGGACAACGTTAGACAATCTTTGAAGGACCGAGGACTAGAATGGAACCAGGCCAGGAAGAAGACAGCTGATAGAATAGTCTGGCGCTCTCTCTTCCAAACCTCTACACCTTACGGTAGAAAGGGAACGACTAAGTAAGTGAGTAAGTAAGTTTTCTTCTCCTTGTTAGTAGCGGAACTTACCGCCAGGCTGGGCAAAGCACGTCCTGTGGATCTTAGCATCGAGTGGGCCCAGGAAAATAGTCGTCGGAAGAGACCCTAGTCTATGTGTGTGTGTATATATATAGACACATATACATACACTGAGCGGGCGAACAGTGCGGCCCACCAGTAATATCTAAAATGTTAATTATCTAAGGCTTAGATAGTATTAACATTGGCAAAAGAGTATAGTGTCACGGAATATACATCGATTTTCACCGAAGAGATGGTGGCAATACTAAAAGCACTAGAAATATTCTCTAATAACCCTCACAAGAAACTAACAATTTTAACAGACTCTCTTTCAACAATTCAAGCGCTAAGAAACTTACGAGAATGCAGTAGATCTGATATAGCAGAGGAGATTTCTGACTACTACATACTTATATTCCAGAGGATGTTCAGTATTAATAGCTTGGATACCTTCACATGTTGGCATAGAGGGAAATGAAAAGGCAGATAAAGAAGCCAAGAAAGGTAGATCTGATAAAAATCTAATAAATGTAGTGATGAGTAAATCAAAGGTTAAAAGCTTAATTAAAGAAATAATAACAGATGAACAGAAAGCAGAGTAGGATAAAAATCTGAAAGGAAGACATGCATATAAGATGTTCAAGACTCCTACAAGAAAATGTCACATATCTAGGGAATTGAAAATTCCCAGTAATAAGAAACTTCTCAGACTACAGCTGGGAAAAGGTTATTTCAGAATAGAAGAATCTTACTGTGCAAGATGTCTTCAAGACAATAATATAGAACATTTCTTGTTAAAATGTAAGAGGTATGAACAAATGAGAATCCCAATATTAGATTATTTGCAGGCATCAAATTTACCTATAAATATAGAAGAGGTGTTAAGAATAGACAGATCTAGTGAACTGCATAATTTAGTGACGATCGGGAAAAGACCGATTGACTTCTGGAAAGACAGATGACACTGGGAAAGACTAGAAACCGGCTGACCGGGTTAGCACCCCGTAAGCTGTATTCAATTGCTACAGGACCCAAAAACGATAGATGCCCCCAGGATTCACCGAAAGGGGGGGAGGATGATGAATCCACAGGCGCCTCAATGGAATCGACCAGACCCGTTACACGGACTTCGAGCTCTGAACAACGGCTGGCATTTCCATGTGTCTGTGGTAGGGAATTCTCTACTCAGAGAGGAATGAAAATCCACAGAACGAAAAAGGGGTGTGGGAGGTCATCAGGGGGAGATCAACAGCGCTCTGTCTCGACGGATAAGACGTTAGAAGAACGCAGCCAGGAGTCAATCCACAGTGCTGAGTACATTCAAGTTGATCTGCCAGATGATGATCTCACACTTCTTGGACGGGAAGAGAGATGCAATAAAGTTTCCACCTGCCAGTGCAAAAGGGCTTTGGGAACAGCTGGACGAAGCCTTGGCAAAAGAGTTGGATAACAACCTGAAGCAGCTAACTTTAGAGAAGAAGCTGGAAATCTTCGGCGACATAGTATATCTGCACTGTTTCAAAGAGTTCGGTGTGAGGGAGGCAAGGGAAAGTAACCCACCATGGAAAAGTAGAAGACAAATTAAAATAGATGAAATCAGGAAACAGAAGAAGCATGCCCGAAAACTGTTCAAGAACGCAGTTGCCTCAGAGAAGGAAGGGTTACGGCAAGTTTGGGAGCACCTGAAAGGCCAACATAATGCCCTTTGTAGAGCGGAAAGGTTGTGCAAGAAGAGAAGGAAGACTCGAAGGGATAGGGAAAGATTCGTTAGGGAGCCCTTCAAGTTTGCCAAAGAACTGTTTGAGCAGCCACGGTCGGGTACGCTAAACATCAGGAAAGAAGATCTGGAAGAACACCTTAGAAGGACATATTCAGATGGTCACAAAGATGAGCCGCTCAGCAGCATGGTAGGCCTTAAATGGCCGGGGAAGCCAGGAGCTGAATTTAACATTAAGCCCCCAACAGTGCAAGAGGTAGAAAGCATTGTCCAGAAAGCTCGGTGCAAGTCAGCCCCAGGTCCTAATTGTGTTCCATTTGTGGTGTATAAAAGATGCCCTGAGGTTCTCAAACGACTGCTCCGTTTACTGAAGAATGCGTGGAAAACCCAAATCGTAAGCAAGGAATGGAGAAAGGCAAACGGAGTCTACATCCCGAAGGAACAAAATTCCACAGACATCAGTCAGTTCAGGCCAATCTCACTACTCAATGTGGAAGGGAAGATATTCTTCTCAGTAATGGCAAAAAGACTCACTACATACCTCCTGGCAAATGGGTACATTGACACTACCATTCAGAAAGGAGGTATCCCAGGTACACCAGGATGTCTAGAGCATGCCGCAATGATCTGGGAAGCAATCCAAAAGGCAAAGTTTGACAGAACAAACCTCCATGTAATCTGGTTGGATCTAGCGAATGCTTATGGATCCGTTCCACACCAGATGTTGTGGCAGGCCCTAGAAATGTATCATGTTCCACAAGAGATTGCAGCAATGCTGAAGCTGTAGTTTGCAGGGTTTTCTGTCAGATTTTCAACCAGAGAGTACACAACGAAGTGGATTGGCCTTGAAGTTGGAATTGCGATGGGATGTACCATCTCTCCGATACTATTCGTCATGGCTATGCAGGTAATCCTCAATGCGGCTGAAGGAATGGCTATAGGCCCAAAGCTCGGTGGAATGTGTCACATGCCACCGCTCAAAGCATTCATGGATGACACAACAATTCTGACATCAGGTGAACATCAGGCCCGGAGGATGTTAGCACGCCTGGATGAACTAGTCAGCTGGTGCAGAATGAGCTTCAAACCCAAGAAGTCGAGAAGCCTATCAGTCAGGAAAGGGAAGATAGCAGAGGTCATTTTCACGGTTTCTAGCCAAAGAATCCCTACTGTCATTGAGGAACCTGTTAAAAGTCTTGGCAGAGTGTACGATGCCTCTTTAAAAGACTCGAAGGCAGTGCAACAGACAATAGAAATGGCAGACAGAGGACTACAGATCATAGACCAAAACAGACTCCTGGGAAAGTTCAAACTGTGGTGCCTCCAGTTCATGTTGATACCGAAGTTGCTGTGGCCACTGCTTATATATGAAATAAGCACAAGTACAGTGGAAGCTATAGAGCAGAAGGTCAACAAGTTCATGAGAAAATGGCTAGGGGTACCACCAGGTCTGTCAGATGTAGCACTGTACTGCAAAAAGTCAAAACTTCTGCTTCCCTTCAAGTCAGTTGTTGAAGAATACAAAGTTCGAAAAGCAAGGCTTGCAATGATGCTACACGAGTCAGCTGATGACGTGGTTAAGTCCATTCAGCCCACACTGAAAACGGAAAGGAAGTGGAGAGTGGAAGAAGCTGTTGATGCTGCTGAAGAGTCACTCAAACTGAGAGAGGTAATCGGATACACACAAACGAATAGACGGGGATTTGGGCATGGTGACATCCGCTGGTGGTCCAAGGCATCAAGCAGGGAGCGCAGAGACATGGTAGTTCAGGAGATACGAGGAGCTGAGAATGATAAGAGGTTGTAAAAAGCAGTGCAGCAGGTCCAACAAGGCCAATGGACCACATGGGAAGGAGCCCTGCAGAGGTCCTTGACATGGAATGATATATGGCATATGGCACCTCTTAGGCTCAGCTTCGTGGTTAGATCAATGTATGACCTGCTGCCGTCGGCCACCAACCTTGTGAAATGGGGAAAGTCGGATGATGAGCAGTGCCCCCTGTGCCAGGAGAGGCAGACACTTGAACACATGCTCTCAGCGTTTAAGGTGGCATTAGGGCAAGGGCGATACACTTTGCGCCATAACAAAGTGCTAAATGAGCTTGCTGCGACAATAGATCAGGCAAGAATGAAAGCGAATAGCAAAGTCCTGCCAGACACCGCAAACACATACTTTCTGAGGGCAGGAAAGTCAGCACACCCCAAACCGAGTAAACCTGGTAGCAGTTTACCATCTCTTCTTGACTGTGCAAACGACTGGGAGATGGCGGTAGACCTACCTGGACGGGGGGCATATCCAGAGTGTATCAGAAAATCGCGGAGACGGCCGGATATAGTGCTTCATTCTGCAGCAACGCTTCAGGTTCATACTGATTGAACTGACCGTGCCATTTGAATCCAGATTAGACGAGCAACATTCATTCAAAGCGGCCAAGTATAGCGATCTGGCCGCGGATCTGAGACACGATGGATTCAGTGCAAGGGTCATAGCGGTTGAAGTGGGCGCAAGAGGGCTTGTGGCTGCATCAGTGTATGATTTATTGAAACTGTTGGGGCTGAAGGAACAGTCTAGAACAAGGGCACTGAAGAGGCTTAGTGAAACTGCCGAAAAGGCATCAGGCTGGCTGTGGAACAACCGCAATGGGCGATGGACATCGTGACAATAAACGCTGCGGTACAGAAAACACCAAAATTTTTCTAAGTCCACAACGCTGAGATTGTTGGTGTACTAGTGAAAGAGCTGCGACTCTGGGGCAACAGGCGATGTATACTATAGGGAGTGTCAGGTACAGAATTTCAGTGGCTTGCGGCGCGCAGCTTGTCGGCTGAGCGCTAATGTCTCAGTGTGTGTCCTTAGTTGTGAAGGGCGACGGAACGAACGGAATAATTTGTCTTCTCTTTGTTACTTTCACAATCGCCTCCACGGCTGGCGTTGTGGATTTAAAAGTTGCTACCATAAGTGAAATGGGTTCATTTTCGATACAAGACAACAGGAAGCTGAGACGCTTGGGAGTCATGACCCAGGTGGGCCCGCCCCCCTTAGAGTGTAAAGGAGTAATTGGGCCGAAACTCTTGTCGGATGGGGGGACTACTTCTGATGATCAGATTGCTTCCTGTTGTATCGCTCTGTAAAGAGTTTCCTATCATAGTGAAACAGTATTTAACAAGAACAAAAGTTATGATGACAGGAAACTCAATATAGAGCGATATAACATGAGGCAATCTGATCATCAGAAGGGTCCCCCGTCGATCAAGTGTTTCGGCCCCTTAATCTCCTTTACACTCTATGGGGGTCATGACTCCCAAGTGTCAGCCTTCTGTTGTCTTGTGCAGAGAATTGAACCCACTCCACCTTGGTTGAGGCTTTCAACTTCACTTCTGTTTTCTGCCAGCTGGAGGCGATTGTGACAGTAATCCCTATGTTGAAAACAAATTACTGTCCAGAGTTCCATAGCCTGTTGCGGTTGTTCCATAGCCAGCACGATGCCCTTTCCGCAGTTTCGCTGAGCTTCTTAAGTGACCTTGTTCTTGACTGTCCTTTCAAACCCAATAGTTTCAGTAGATCATACACTGAGGCCGCAACGAGACCTCTTGCACCTACCTCAACAGCCATAACCCTTACAGTGAACCCATCGTGTCTCAAGTCCCTGACTAGATCACTATACGTGGCCACTTTGAACGAGTGTTGCTTGTCCAATTTGGATTCAAATGACACAGTCAGCTCAATCATTATAATCTGTGCGATGATGAGGAATGCAGCACTATATCTAGCGTCTTCGAGATCTTCTGACACTCTCTTGATATGTCCCAAAGCCCAGGTAGGTCTACTGCCATTTACCAGTCATTTGCACAATCAAGCAGAGATGGTAAACTGCTACTTGATTTACTTGGTTTGGGATGTGCTGACTTTCCTGCTTTCGGTATGCGATCTGACTTTGCTCTTCGCCTTCACCCTTGCCAGGTACATTGTAGCAGCCAGCTCATTTAGTATTCTGTTGTGGCGCCATGTGTATCGCCCTTGCCCTAATGACACCCTGCAAGCTGAGAGCACATAGTGTCTGCCTCTCATGGCACAGGGGGCATTGAGCATCATCAGACTTTCCCCATCTCACAAGGTTTGCAGACGATGGCAGGATGTCATACATTGATCTGATAATGAAGCTGAGTCTAAGAGGTGTCATTTGCCATACATCATTCCATGTCAAGGACCTTTTTTAATGTAGTCCATTGGCCTTGTTGGGCCTGCTGCACTGCTTTTATGCATCCTCTTATCATTCTCAGCTTCTCGTACTTCCTGAATTACCGTGTCTCTGCGTTCCCTGTTTGATGCCTTGGACCACGAGCGGATGTCACCATGGCCAAATCCTCGTCTATTCGTCTGTGTATCCGATTACCTCCCTCAGTTTGAGCGACTTATGGGCAGAACCAACAGCTTCATCGACTTTCTACTTCCTTCCAGTTTTTAATGTGGGCTCAATGGACTTAACTACGTCATCTGCTGACTCGCACAGCATCATTGCGAGCCTTGTCTTTCCTGCTTTGTATTCTTCAACAACTTACTTGAAAGGAAGCACAAGCTTTGCCTTCTTGCAGCACAGTGCTACGTCTGACAGACCGGTGGTACTCCAAGCCATTTCCTCGTGAACTTGTTGACCTTTTACTCTATAGCTTCCACTGTACTGGTGCTTATTTCATATATAAGCAGTAGCCATAGCAATTTAGGGATCAACATGAACTGGAGGCCCCACAGTTTGAGCTTTCTCAGGAGTCTGTTTTGGTCTATGATCTGTAGTCCTCTGTCTGCCATTTCTATTGTCTGTTGAACTGCCTTTCAGTGTTTTATTGAGACATCATACACCCTGCCAAGACTTTTAACAGGTTCCTCGATGACAGTAGGAATTCTTTGGTTTGAAACCAAGAATGTGACCTCAGATATCTTCCCTTTCCTGACTAAGAGGCTTGTAGACTTCTTAGGTTTGAAACTCATTCTGCACCAGCTGATTAGTTCATCTAGGCGTGCTAACATTCTCCAGACCTGGTGTTCATCTGATGTCAGAATTGTTGTGTCATTCATGAATGCTTTAAGCGGTGGCATGTGACACCTTCCATTGAGCTTTGGACCTATTGCAAATCCTTCAGCCGCTTTGAGGATTACCTGCTCAGCCAACACGAATAGAGATGGTACATCCCATCGCAACTCCAACTTGTAGGTCAATCCACTTCGTTCTGTACTCTCTGGTTGAAAATCTGACAGAGAACTCTGTACAATAACTTGGAAAGTAAAGGTATGATGATGGTCTTACAATAACATATGACTTATGGCAAGTGACAGTGTTAAAGACAGATTTTATATATTTTATTGTTTATGGTCAAGAGGAGGTTACAGGTTGTAACACTTTATGTATAGGCCAGACTTTGGGTTACCTCCCTTGACTTGTTGGTCCAGAACCTTCTCGTACCTACGAGATTGAACTTAGTTCACGGTTGGCGGTTAACGCGCATGCGTGAATGTTTGAGCGGGGACTGATATGCGAGGTATCTCGTGACAGTTCGCTCTGGGCGTTGACCGGACTGGTCAGCCATGTTTTCTTATTGTGATTTTTCGGGGAGATATTTCTGGTGGAATATAAATGTTAAAGACTCCCCATGATATTTCTAAAGCCTGGGATAGAAGGCTCATATTAAGATTGTGCAATGTGTATTAGATATTGTATTGTATTGCCAGAGCAGAGGAGGTAAGAAGAGTTGGAAGATTATTTAGAGCCAAGAACTTTATTCGGCTCATATACTGCATTGTAAGAAGAGTTGGAAGATTATTTAGAGCCAGGAACTTTATTCGGCTCATATACTGCATTGTAAGAAGAGTTGGAAGATTATTTAGAGCCAGGAACTTTATTCGGCTCATATACTGCATTGTAAGAAGAGTTGGAAGATTATTTAGAGCCAGGAACTTTATTCGGATCATGTACTGCATTGTAAGAAGAGTTGGAAGATTATCTTAGAGCCAGGAACTGTAGTCGGCTCATGTATTGTATTATCAGAGGAGTGAAGGTGGAGAGCATAGTTATACGATGTTTCATGATGTGCTATGAACCATGCTTGTGACAGTGTATTTTGGTGATGTCAACATTCGTTATTGTAGCGTATTAAACTGTGATAAACGTTACTCGCAGTTCCACTATTTTCTGACTATGATATGTGCTTTTGGTGTGTGTGAGTATCATTAACTTACTTCAGAACTACACGCATTCGAACGCATTAATATCCATTCACCCACACACCTTTGGTCGGCCACCTGTGTAAGCCCGACGTATCTGATCGCATATATCAGCGCACATTCAACAGTACATTTACCTTCATCCTGAACATTACCGGTGGTGGACATTATTAGTTGCAAGTACCCGGCGTTGCCCGGAGGTCTCAACACGATAACTTCACCTGTGATGTCTACTTATCTCATACTACACTACATACATCATACCACCATCTGGACATTCATCCGGACCTTTATCAGATAGTCAATTAACAAATATCTAACTGGAAACACCAGACCTTTATGCCCCTCCCCTTGAATATAATTTTTGTTTGGTGTTTTTGTTTGATTTTATCTCATTTTTGTTTGTCTGGTTTTTTTTTAACATACAAGCAAAATTGGTAATTTTGATTTGCCATTTACAATGATTTGACAGATGTGATGCCACATTCCCATATCGGCAATTACTCATCTTATTTGGAATTTAAAACACTATATATCCTAATTATAACCCAGGAATTGAAAACACTACATATCCTAATAATAACCCATCAGAGGTTGAATGGGATATTTTTCATCATTGAAATAAAAAAATAAATCTTTAACAGACTTACATATTATTAACTTTGATAGCCTTAGATATTATTAACTTTGACAGCTTTAGATATGTTAACTTTGACAGCCTAAGATATTATTAACTTTGACAGCTTTAGATATTTTAACTTTGACAGCCTAAGATATTATTAACTTTGAGAGCCTTAGACATTATTAACTTTAACAGCCTAAGATATTTTAACTTTGACAGCCTAAGATATTAACTTTGACAGCTTTAGATATTTTAACTTTGACAGCCTTAGATATTATTAACTTAGACAGCTTTAGATATTTTAACTTTGACAGCCTAAAATATTATAAACTTTGAGAGCCTTAGACATTATTAACATTGAAAGCCTAAGATATTATTAATTTTGACAGCCTTAGTTATTATTAACTTTGACAGCCTAAGATATTATTAACTTTGGCAGCTTTAGATATTATTAACTGTGACAGCCTTAGATATTATTAACTTTGACAGCCTAAGATATTATTAACCATGGCAGCTTTAGATATTATTAACTGTGACAGCCTTAGATATTATTAAATGTGACAGCTTTAGATATTATTATAAGTTTATAAACTTCTTTATTCGTTGTTTTTTCGATCTATCTTCTTATGTTTTGGTTTTGGTTCGTTTCATTTCCTTTTGTATCTCTGTGGTGTTTTTTGATGTTAAGAAGAATGGTGTGCATATAGTTGTACTTGAGTGAGGTCAACTGTGAAGGTCTCTGAGGTAAACAATGAACAACTGTATTACAGAGTACCTTCCTTGTTACCACATTACGATCTCACTCTAAGTTATATTCTTTATTGACTAGCGTGACTGAAAGCTACATAAAGTGTCTAGGGTATTGTAAGAGTGTTGTTAAAGAATCTCAATACAAAAAACATATACAAACATATACTAATTACTATGATAAACTCAACTAACTCCAGCTGTTAAATTTTATATTTAAAATATCTTTTGTTAAACTTTATTGGTCCTGAGCCTTAAGTTGTTTTGGTCAGGACTATAGTTCAATGAGAATCAATTTAGATGGATAGGTATATTTACAAATATATATAAAGGTATTTACATACAACAGACAATATGTCCATAGTACATTGTTACAAATTTTCAAGTGAATGTTAATTTCTCTATTTAACTACAGGTACTGGGAATCAGGGTGGGGATTGTCATCATCCCACTGTCTTTTGTTTCACTAGGATTGTTCATTTATTCTTTGGATGAACGTTTTGTCTAGACAGGAGATTTTTCTTTAATAGTGATATATTGTCCCAGGCCAGATATTTCACTTATCTGGGTCCTGGAATCACAGCAGTTGTAGTTGGTTTGGCCAAACACTTCAGTCTCCTCTGGACTTGAACTTCTTTAATACAAGCAGGTGCCAGAGACTCTTTGAAATCGTGCAAACTTCTTTAATGAGCGAGTACTAGCACCAGACAAGTGGCAGCAGGAACCCCTGTCAATGCAAATTATGGTTCTGCCTTAATATCAAGCTAATTCCTCCTAATGTACATGTAATCATACGTTCATTACAAAAGAACATGGTCAGCTCTCTCTGACAACCCTGCTTCTCCCCTTTAGTTTGATGGAACAAATGGTACCAGTTTTCTTTTTCTCTTCCCTAATGGATGCTACGCCTCTGTCATTCCTGCAGTAATCTTGTCCATGCAATAAGATAGGTGTAATGTTCCTGTATGACCATCATATATATAGTCCTGTAGTTTTAACCTTCTTAGATAGTCCCTTATATGATGGATCAACATCTAGGCCATGCCTAAATCTGCCATGGAACCATTTAATTACAATCTTTTTTCATGGCCTTTTCTTCCACCCAAACCTTTGTTTAATGAAAAGTCAATAAAATCAATCTTACCACATATCAACGAAATATAAACAAGTAACGATGAATTAGGCAATCGAATATGGCACACTTTTATCACTGCCTCTGTTCAGACTGCTTTCAGATGGTAGTATTATTAATAAAAAAGCACAAGTCTGCTCATCACTTCTTGCTCTTCTGAATATTTTGGAAAAATGGCAGCGAGCATCCTACTATTCCTATCATGTAAAAAGCTTTGGCCAATGAGACCAAGCATATCTTTTTTTGAATGAATAAAAAAAAATAAAAATCTCAAACCACTATGCGTTACTACTACCAACTAGATTTGTATATTAGGTCAGCCAATAATATTACGGCTTCCTTCAAATTTCATCCAATCCCTTTCATCGTACTATCTTAGCCTTTCTGTCACCTACTTTTTTCCCCCCAAAAATATGCTATCCAATCTACGCAGAAATGACTTGACCTGACAGTACCTCCGATTCTCTATGTATTATCCCCAATATTTGATTATCTAATTGACTATTTAGGTAATTAACAACATATTCTTAGTCAGCAAGTCTTCAGGTACACGAATATATGATTTTTATGGGGCTAAGTGGCTTGGTTCAAAATTCTATAATTTTTTCTATGTTAACTGTTTATTTTTAAACTACCTCCTGTTCAATTCTTTTTCCATGTACTTTCAAGCTAAATACGAGAGTTACGTCATTCGCAACAAGAGCTAAACGTGTTTTCATGAACGTAGTGTCCACATTTTCTAACGTTTACATCGTAATCTGAAAACCGCCTAAGGGCAATGCTAGCAAGTTGGTTTTTTTTTTAGAAACAATGTGAGACGTGATTTTTTTTGCGTTGGTTATCTATCCGTGCCCCTCCCCTCCACAATGTATTCTAAGCAAATATTTCATTTGAACTTGGAAAAGTGGTACGTTTATCTCAAGGTTACCCAGAAGCATTTGGTACCTTTATTTCGGCCATAAGGCGTTATCAAATAATACGCTGAAGGCGTAGGCGACGAAAACAATGAAAATTTGTAGTACTATCTGTTGCGGGGGTTCGTTCGTTTGCGTTGGATTTCTCATTCTATTATTATTAGTTGAATATGTAGGCTTTTCTTATTCATCACCATCTCAGGTGAAGTCAGTACAAATGGTTTTCGTTAATTAATGAGGGTACAAGAAAACATTGGTTTCGTACGAACCTGATTATCATTAGTATAAAACTTCATATGAAGAAGAGTTCATCAGGTCAAACAACAATCAATATCTCAAGTCGAAGTAACCAACCATAATCGAAGTAATGTGGGTAAGTCCTTGATTGAGTCCAAACGTTTATTTGACGAAACAACGGATGAAGACATCACAAGTATTATTCATTGATAGCATACATCTATAATAGAATACATTGAATCCATATCATAATCTCAGTCCGTGTCCAGTAAAATGAATTAATATAGCCAGAACATCATAGCTGTGTGCACGCGCGGTTGAGGTTTCCAACGGCCGACAATGAGCATATGCGTCTGATAAATATAATATTATGGACTGAAATAATCTTCCTTGAAGTAGGTTATCTACTAACCTATTATATTATTTGATTCATATAACTTGGACTGACCCTGAGTCCCTACTTCGAAGCACTTATATAAATATGTGGCAATACAATGCCTAACACTGGACGAATATAGGACGCGTCTTCACAGCTTGACGGTCAACGTAAAAAGGGTCTCGTATCTTAGTCACGGTGCGTGACCTATCAACGCTACCACGTCATAATTCGATCGAGTGATAGCGTTCAATAGTCCAAGAATTCTTAACCTACAATTATATTAAACGCTGTGACCCTAGAAGTAGCACCCTGTCAACTATAGCAGACGACTTCAATAAAATACCGTAACACTATCCTATCTTTTACTTTATGCACTATACTGTTTTAATTTAATTTAGATGATGTATTTAGAAGTTCACCACAATCTCTAAAAATTGTCGCTATCTTATATGTCACTTCCTTCGAGATTTCTTGGAGAGAGTACTGCAATCTTGTGTATTCCTAGCATTTACAGTTCTAGCTAAGTGACTTGTTCCGAAGTTTTGTTCATTCTTTTTTTCGTTTAGTTTATTATTTACTTTCTTGCTTCGGTATTTCTGTTAGTTTTTTCGATTTTCTTTTATTATCATTGTACTTTTTCCATCTGCTTGTATCGCTCATTTTGTATTGTTTCTTATCATCGTATGTTTTTGTAGTACCTATTACTATATGTAATTCTTGTCTTTGTCACCTGTTTGTGGCTGACGAAGGGTAAAACCCGAAACGTCCCTTGTCTCATGTGAACTGTTATTTGTAAAATTGATTCAATACCATTTTATTAGTTTATAAACTTATATTCCTTACCAGTTTTACAGCAGCCCCTTAATTTATTTAGATATTATTGACTGTGACAGCATTAGATATTATTAACTTTGACAGCCTTAGATATTATTAACTGTGACAGCCTTAGATATTATTAACTGTGACAGCCTTTGATATTATTAACTGTTACAGCCTTAGATATTATTAACTGTGACAGTTTTAGATATTATTAACTGTGACTGTTTTATATATTATTAACACTGACAGCCTTAGATACTTTGACAGCCTAAGATATTATTAACTGTTACAGCCTTAGATATTATTAACCGTGACAGTTTTAGATATTATTAACTTTGACAGCTTTAGATATTAAAACCTCGACAGTCTAGAATGTGTGTTAATCTTTCACAGCTTCCCATTTTGCTTTATATGCAAATGTAACCATAAGCAATATTATACCAGTATTTTTTCATTATTGAGATTTTATGCCATTTTCACTTATGAAAGGTAGAACATGGTGGATTAGTAATATGGGTACTAAATGCTCTCTCTGTATAATTATTTCTAGGGTATTCATTCTTGCATATAGACAGGAGGTTGCCATACAATTCTCTTACTGTTTCACATGTATAAACTCACTCTTCTAAATTTGTGTACAGCTGAGTCACTGCTTTTTCTCTCTACCTCAGTGTCTACGCACCCATTCTCTGAATATGATGTGCAGATCTCTTGTGGAAGCTATCTGGAAGCAGTCTATCCATGAACCTTCTTTCACACTATAGAATTCATTCCATCTTCTTCACCCATATCAACGTTATAATAGTAGACAAATCCAATGTAAAGAGTTGAGTTTAACTAATGTGTTACGGAAAATATCAGAAGAGACAAGAGAAAATAATAAATATATAATGACAATCTGGCAAGGGAGGCAGAGGAAGCTGAAACTACAGGCAATATGAAGGACCTCTACAACAGGACACGAAGCTAACAGGGAAAAACAAGAAATCAAAAAACCTTATTGAAGACAATAATGGAAAACTTATTAGCAATATAAAGGAGCAAATGAAGTGATAGACGGAACATTGTGAGGAGATTCTAAATTGACCAGCTCCACAAGATCCAACAGACATCCAGCTAGCAGAAAAGAAATTACAATCTATGAAAAACCAAACAAGGATGAAATAAGAGTGCCAAAAAGCATTTCAGAGATGCAGAAGCTGCTGGCTGTGAAAGCATTTTCATAAAAGTAGATACTGACATCAATACTGAAATATTAAATGATAGAAAACTCTATACAGAGCAATACAACAGGAGGCAATCTGATCATCAGAAAATTCCCCCGTCGATCAAGTGTTTCGGCCCCTTAATTTCCTTTACACTCTAAGGAGGGCGGGCCCACTTGGGTCATGACTCCCAAGTGTCAGCCTCCTGTTGTCTTGTGCGGTGAATTGAACCCACTCCACCTTGGTTGCAGTTTTCAAATTCCAATTTTCTACCAGCTGGAGGCAATTGTGAAAGTAACCACTATGTTGAAACCAAATTACTGTCCCAAGTTCCATAGCCTGTTGCAGTTGTTCCACAGCCAGCACAATGCCTTTTCCGCAGTTTTGCTGAGCCTCTTGAGTGCCCTTGTTCTTGACTGTCCCCTCAACTCCAACAGTTTCAGTAGATCATACACTGAGGCCGCCATGAGACCTCTTGCACCCACCTCAACAGCACTAAACAAATTAGTGAGTAAAGTCTGGAAGACAGAAGAAATACCAGAAAGGAAGCATATCTGACCAAAATACCAAAGAAGGGAGATTTGCAAGAGTGTATCCACTACACAAGGATAATGTTACTGTTTCACTCTTTGCTGCCAAAACAGTGGCATCAAAATATCTAAGATTATTTAAGCTATATCCTTCACCTGACATAGCTGTGTTTTTCATTACCTTAGAGGTAGAAGATATCAGGTTATAATACACAACCTTGCCACATGCCCATTTTATTTCTTGGTAATTGTTAGGCTACAGGGCTGAGGCAGAAACTATGGGGCTATTGCATGGACTTGGAAAAGACTATGGACTTCATCCTGGCAACAGGCCTGCAGATTTAGTATGACTAAGAAATTAAACACAGAAGAAGAAGACTATTTGGTGGTCAATAATGCCTGCTGCTAATTACTATCAGTATTTGTTTTTAATAATTGTCAGGTCCTTACCATCAATATTTATATTCGCAAACATTTTGCCACAATTTGACATCTACCAACATAAGCAACTTCTGAACTCCATAACTATGAAAATGGCAAACTACAAACATTGGTTTGGTTTGGTTTAAGGACTATCTTCATTGCACAAGGACTACTTCATCAATGCTCCAATCTCCTCCCTTAAATAACACAAGGATGATCTCAGCACAGTGCACAAACTTTGTAGCATCGGTGAGAATCCACACATTCTATAAATATTATTGTTGTGGGTAGGTTTCTAATTTTACAATTTTGCCAGGGCAGCGGCCTGATAGGCCTACTCTTTACGATTTCCAACTGCAGTGGGATTTTTTATATGCATAACTTGCACACGGGACCTCCTATTTTTTCGCCCTTATCCGAGAAGGCTAGGCATCCGATCTCACTACCCAGGAGACCAGGGGGGAGTAAGACATCATTAGGACCACTGGTTCTGAAAATTTTTTTCCATAAATTATTTTCCCTCAACTGGGAATCGAACTCAGTACCTCTAGAACCCGAGGCGGACACCATACCTCTTAGCCACTCAAACCCCAAACATTTAAAATGCCAAAACAGATCATCCATTAGGCCAAGAATAAAAAAAGTGGTCCCCATTTTATATGTACTGGGAAAATGTGACAAAATAATGAAAACAATGGGATGATCAATGTAAAAGCAAGAATTCTGGTAATCCTAGGTATGACTTAATCAGCTTAATCTTGCTGACAGAATCTTCACATAATCAACTGGTAACTTTTCCAGTAGAAAAATGCTCTCATGCTTTGAATCTCAGATTGGTCAGACAAAATAGCAGATATCTAAGTAGGGTAATCTTCAACATTATCTTGTCCTAACTTATTTATTGTTACAACTGATTATCTCTACAGTTTTCATGTCATGAGGAATGTAGTCAGTGAAATGTTCCTTTATTTCAGTCATGGTCTATTTCAACATAATGAAAATTTAGGACATAAATTAGAAGTTTTTACATCGTCTAGCAGCTAGGTAAAGGTAGTCCCATTGTAGATACTTCTGTAGAGAAGTGAAGTATTAGAGATTAGGTGGGGTGGCCAGTTCCCTTTCATTTGTGCCTTTGCCTTCCCCAACTAAAGAGCAGAGTCAGATACCCATTTACAGCTGGGTAGACTAGCGTGTGATGCCATCATGTTCTGAACCTGGTACCTTTGCCACGAGAAGCCAGCACTCTAACCACTCTGCCAATCGGATGCTCATTGCCTAGCTAAAATAATTTAAAAAATTACTGAATAAAATATTTGGGGTTTTTGGTTGGCTTGCAAAACTTGACTTATCAACAGCCTTATTTTCTGAAAGTTGAACCACACCATCTGAATTTCCATCCTGTGAGCTCCACCTTGAAGTGGTGGGACTCCTTGCATGCTTTATTGAACATTAGCAGAAATCTTGGTTTCAACCAGACAGCTGGTCATTAAAAAGAGGCCAGACAAAGATTGCACAATTGACTCTCCATGAATTGGGGGTTGGACTAAGGCTGATAACCCTAGCTGAGAAAAAGAAAGATATTGTAGAAATGAAAACTGTTGTAACCATCTGAAAATATAATTAGGCTAGGTTGCTCCACACAAATTAAAATTGGTCTTAATCTACAGCTCAGAAATGTGGCTGGTTGCCACAAATACAATGTACAAACTCCATAGCAAACAGCAAAATGAAATAGACTTAGTCCTACAGAATAGAACCAGACAACTACCACTATAACTGTAAATTAAAGAGAGAAAATGGAGATGAAGAAGATAAATCTTCAGGAAGCAACCAGCCTGTTAAACCAGACATACCTTTGATTGGAACTCACGAGAGAAGAGCATAGGAGAGAGACAAAAAGGAACACATTGAAAAGAACATTTGAAATGAGGCTAAGGCAACCATGCTTTCATGGGAGGAGCTGAAGACGATGACTCAAAATAGAAATCAGCAGTAACAACAGTTCCACATTGACTGAAAAGGAATTTGACTGCTCCATGCCATTATATCCTTCATTAGTCGCTGACTTATCACAGTTTTAACTGGTGGGAATGATTTTGTCACGCAGATTTTATGATGCAGTAGATTCATTTCACTGATTTTCTAGAATGTCTGAACTTGCTGAAAATGTTTTCTACGGTTGGCACAGAAGCCTGTCATAAACATCAGACAATTTGTTGTTGTCTTTGTTATTTTCTAAATGTACACCAGATGGGTTCTGCTGCTTCTATTTATTTTTCTTATTTTGTTGTTGTTTTGTTAAAAAATAAAGACTGGGCATGAAAACTTGAAGGCAACAGATGTATAACTACTTTTAGCAAGACTTATAAATTGATTCTCCTAAAGATTTTATGTAGAGTATAAAGTGAAGCATTCTACATCAATAATGTTGTGTTCCGAAATTGTCATTTCTCAGAATCTAAAGACCCTAAGAAAGATGATTTTACTATTGCTGTTTGTATCAAGTGCTGCTAATCTACACGTCTAAGCTAAAGTTTATTGCAAACAGTGTTTGCTAGACTACATAAATGATTAGTACTGTGTTCAGCTAGGAAATAGTTCAATTCTTTTCCTCTGTAATTGTAACACTTTGTTGCTTTTGAATAATACAAAACATGTTTAAAAATATTTAATATACAGAGTGAAGAACAGATTCATCTCAATGGAGACAAAACCAACAGGTGATACAGAATATTCAAACTCATCTTTTATTGTTAATGTCAAACATGGTCACTTTCTAAAACATTGAAAAGTAAGATCACAACATGAGAGGTTTAAAAAAAAAAAAATTTGCCTCGTTTTGGACAGGCGCATCCCATTCAACCTAATCGGCCATATTACAGCGCATGTCCAAATAGAAAAGACCATGTGGCCTGTTTCAGTGTGAAATTTCTGTGAAAAGCTGTAAATGTCACCACAAGAGATGAAATGAGAAATGAAGAGATTAGGAAGTAATTTGGAACACAGTCATGTGTCAGCTATACAAAATAACAGAAAATAAAATGATCTGGATACCTCATCAAAAAGCAACTAGTTTCTTTTTTTGTCTTTTGCTCCTTATGGCACATGGAGCCACCACTAAAGCTGGTTCCATTGTAGGAGGTCCACACCAAGTGTTGAGGTTCTCCTCTTGTAGTTGTGTTTCTGTAGCAATATCTTTGACATAATGAGGTTGCCAGCCTCATACACAACCTCATATTAGTCATCTCCTTACAACATGTCTGAGGGAGCAGTAGTCATATTCTTTCTTGACCTGCCCAGAGATTCCTGGGGACTACACAAGGCACAACCAGATTAGCTACCACAAACAGCTTTCAACAGCAGCACACTGGCTACAGGGCAATGGGAGGCAGACAAGAAGGTGGATAGGTAGTATTAAGGAAATCCTGAAAAGAACATGGCATGATGCCAGCTAAGGTAGCAACCAAGAATGAAAACTGCCTTCTCTTTATGGTGCTTTACAGAACAAGGGAACAGAAAAAGTTGAGCCAAACAGTGAATGCAACAGCAATATTGACATCATTAAAATGATTACTGTGCAACTTTAAAATGTCTGAGTAAATCTTGATAAGCAGAAGTTCCACAAATGATTAAGTCCTTATCTGGTCCACACAACTTCTGCTAGCTCAGCTTCAGCAATTAAGAGCTGGGTTTATTATAGGACTGAGAACACTACATTTCACGTGCTAACAGTTTCAAAATATGCAATCTATTTCTGAGAAATAATGTTTTCATTGTTACCTCTTTTAAACAATACTGTTTCATCACTCCAGATCAGTTGAAGGCTCATGTGGAGTTATAATAAAAAATGTAAAAGTTGTGAGGTTGGGAGACAATTCTTTAATTCAAAAATATATACTGTCATCTGGAAACTCTGTTCTAAGTACAAATTATACTGTTGTCTCAGCATCTTGTTCATATAGAAAAATGCTTTATTGTTTCATTTTGTCATTTGGAGATAGCATAAAAAATGTTACTGTCTCCGGATCTTGTTCATATTAATAAAATAAGCCATAGAATAACTCACAATGAAAACTATTGGAAGGCATCAGATACACATGGACAAAACATGTGTCTAGCATCATTAAACAGTTAGATTCTCGAACCTAAAATGAAATCTTTCTTTCATCAGGGTAAAGAAATATGCATTATTGCCTTTTTAATGTCTGCCCTGCAATAATACAATAATTTTAATGAATAACAGAAGAAAGAAACAATACATTTTTATTAAAATCATGGAAGAATAAAAAATAATTAAAGTGAAAAAAATGTAGTGAAGAAAACTTAAGTGTTTGCAAGTAATGAACACACTAAGCTACAACAGTAAATAGTTAACAGTAACATTATTTTCATCAATGTAACTCTGAGAAGAGAGACAGAGAGGGAGGAAGTAATGAAGCAATTACACATTTAAAGTGATAACATTAATTAGAAGAATAGTAAGAAAGGAATGAATAGGCTTCCACACAGACAGTAAAGATGGGAATGAAATGGTCAAAGACTTATGCTCTGACTGAATGAAAAAGAATTATTATTTCTTGAAATACTAACAAGATGTCTGAGTGCACCATTCTGCAAGGGCTTACAGAGTTCAATTTCATCATGATGTCTGAAATTAAATGGAAGCAAAAGATACAAACATGTAAACAGATACTTAGCTAACTGGACACTTTCTGCAAACCATGCAGTAATAAGAAAAATATAAGTTCTGATTGATCAGAACCATTATAATTGATTAGAACCATTATAATTGCAATCTAAGAACTTCCAGCTGAGAAAGTAATCCAAATTATAAAATCCTTGTCTCAAGCAGTATATTATGTGTCACTTCAGACATTACTATTTTATATAATTTATTGATTTTAGTTCTCCAGCAGTGGAGTAGCTAACATATCTGCACATTTGATAAATAAGATGTGAGATTTTGTCCAATAAGGTGGGAAAATGAGATGCACAAAGACAGATTGAAAGGACTAGTAAAGGCATCTGATGTTTTGTTCTCCTAGCTCATGTTGCAGAGTGATGCATCAACACTTTTTGATGTGTTCCTCTAGGGTTTGTGTCCCATGAGGAATCTTAACTGATACAGACCAAGCTAGTCTGCAGTTTAATGTGGCTAAAGTAAAATGGAGTTTGCCTTATGCAGTTTCCTGGGGTTTCTGTGGAGACAAAGAGAAGAATAGAATTACTGCTCCCTCAGTCATGTTATAACAGGCAACTAATACGATGTTGTGCATGGGGATGGCAACTACAATATGTAAAACAAACTGCTTCATAAACTACCACTACAAAAGCACAGGGGCTGCTTTGACACAGGCAGCCCTGCTGTCATGATGGCTCCATAACAAGTAAAAAAATAATCTCCCACCAAAGGGTTAACATATCATTATGGAAATTACGCCCATGAAGAATAAAGGACAGCGAAAGTAGAAAAGAACTAAAGTAGGTGTAGATTGGTACAAATGTGATAAATTCTGCGCGAGTTTGTGACACAGCATTTAAGGTTATATTATTGGTACTGTATTTCATGAAAAAGCAAAAACTAAAAAAAAATGAGAAATTTCTGGACACATCCCATGGTTTTCATGATACACCAGTATTGTGACACTGTGGTTGGGAACACCTGGTCTAAAACAGCAATCAATATAATTGAAGAGGGATAACAAAAGAGATATTTGGAGAGTGCCATGGATAGTGGATGCACTTGGGCATGGATGCTGGTCTGCACATTTGATAAATAAGATGTGAGATTTTGTCCAATAAGGTGGGAAAATGAGATGCACAAAGACAGATTGAAAGGACTAGTAAAGGTATCTGATGTTTTGTTCTCCTAGCTCATGTTGCAGAGTGATGCATCAACATTTTCTCAAGTGAGATTTGTGTGTCAGCCCAGGTCATTCTGGGTCTTTTCTGCTTCCCTTCTGTTGCTGATGGTGGTGGTGAATAGTTTGATTACAGATAACTTGTTATTTATTTTCCTTTTTTCTCTCACTAGGAACAATAAAACCAAAGCTGCAGTTTGCCTCCGTGCATGAAGCCTGTGTCAAAATACTTTAAGCACTATTTCATTTGATGGTTTCTGCAGCAATATTTTATACATGATTAAGTTGCTAGTTTTACTCACAACCCAACTACATTACATTTCATGATATGCTGGGCAGTATTTGCTATCGTAGGATGGTATTGTTTAATGTTTATAACAAAACGGACCTAAGGAACTGTATGGAAATCGATTAGGAATAACAGAGGTGGCATGACTGTTATATACAGAACAATGATAAGAAAACCACATCTATGTTTAGCATTTACCATAACTTTTAAAAATAATTTGAAATAACATTTACTATTTAAAATGATGATGCCAAGAAATTGCTATTAATATTTAGTCAGGAAACCATCACAAATTGCCATTTATAATAAATCAGGAAAACATCAGAAATGACCATTAATATTTAATCAGTAAACCTCAAATGACCATTAATATTTCATCCACAAAACATCACAAATGACCATTAATATTTCCCCACGAAAACATCAGAAATGACCATAAATAATTCATCCAGAAAACATAAGAAATGGTCAATATTTCATCAGGAAACCTCAGATGACTATTAATATTGAATCCAGAAAACATTACAAATGACCATTTACTAGTCATTAATCAAGAAGTAGAACAGCTTTTGTCCAAGCTGAAGCTTGTCTCATTTCTTGACCATGTCTCAGTATCATCAAAGCAGCTGAAAAAAAAAAAAATTCACGTGAAAATCACAACCTGAAAGCAGATAACAAACACTGATTCAAAAGTGATGGGTCTCTTGAATAACTGTTGTGTCCTTGTACTAAAATTACCTTTTAGTGACAAATACTAATTCTATCTTCATCTAGGATCTTTAGACAAAACAATCAGTGATCATCACACCTAGTGGCATCTTGTACAGCAGCAACAAACTATCTCCACTCTTCTCAGTCAGTGACCATCCTTCATGCAGTGCCCCTACTCTGGTTCATGCTTTGTATCTAGGCCTCCACAGTAATCTGCCAAGTATTTTTTTGGTCAGCCTCTCCTTCGCCTTTCTTCTAGGGTTCATAGCATAGCAGTTCTGGCAATGGTGACGGGGTCTCTTCTGAAAACATGACCAACCCAATTCCAGCATCTGCCCACTATGATGGTGTGCATATTTTCTTGATTACTCAGAGGAAGCAGTTCTTGGCTGGTTATGGTATGTGGCCAGAAAACTTTTCTTATGTAGGTTGTATGGAAAGAGGACAATTTGGATATTTTCTTATCTGTTACTCTCCAGCATTCCACACTGTACAGAAGTGCAGAAAGTATGCAACTCTTGTATATTCTTAATTTGGTGTTTGTGCTGATCTGGGAAGATTTCCAGATGTATTTTAGACTGGCAAAGGCTATTTTGGCTTTATTCATTGTGTTTTTGACGTCTTTGCTTGTTGCACTGCCTGGTGCTAGTATGCTTGCCATTTCTAGCTTCTGTTTCCTTATTTTAATAGACATAGGGTTTATTACATTCAGTCTCATAGCTTCTGTCTTCTTCACTAATTCTATGATTGTCATAAATTTATAAATGTCAACAACTCACATCATAGATCTGAAGTTCTAAAAGCAATAAAACAGACAGCTTAGTAGCCCATACATTTATATATTTATATAATAGCAAGAACTACCACCAAGTTTTAAGTTATGTTCTTAAAAAAACGAAACACTGCTAAAAATCTGTATAGTATCTGTTCATGTATGCTATTTTACTTTTATATTTTGTATATTTTTCACTGGGATGAACACATTTTTCACATTTCAAAATTACACCATTATGTTTGCACATACACAAATAAGCATAAAGAATGTATTCTTCAAATACATTATCAGAAAAGCTGTTGGCAAATTATTTACCATGAAGAACATGTATGTCTGTAGAGCTTGCCTCCCTCATCTGAAGTAAAGTCATCAGCCAGTCAAACATCTATCATAGCAAAGAAAAAAAACATAATTAATTAAAGAACCTTTCATACAGCCAAGTCTGACTGAAAATAAATGCGAATAAAAGAAACAATATAATAACAAATAAAGAATGAAGTGGTTAAACATTACATAAAGTCCCAAGAAAATTAGAATGATATGGCAAACAAACAAAAGTACTTAAGAAATAATTATCTCCCTTCATCAATGTTTTCCCAAAACATCATTGCTATGCTGCAAGACACAAAGGCATTTTCTACCATGGCGATATTACTGAAAAACTAGAATAAAGTATTTTAGACAAAACAGCTTATTACATCAGCCATATCTTTTCCCACAATTCTTATTCTTCAAGTACCATGCCTAGTGGTGTAGGAGATCATTGCTCTCCACAACTTCCTGTCTCCAGTACAATTTATCAATTCTGCTGTTGATTTCTTTCCAGGCCACGGTGTCAAACTTTCCACATTCTCCTGTAAAACCACATCTCTGTGGCCTCTAGTATCTTCCCTAATTGTTTACTAATAGTCCATGACTCACTCCCAGATTTCAGGGTTGGTTCTATATAACACTGAAGAACTCTCTTACTTCCAATGACAACAAACTGTTTCATAAAATACTCCATTTTATAGATTGCTGCTTTTGCCCGAGCTATTCTGCTCTTCACTTTGAGATGCATCTTCCATCCGTTGTTATTAATGTGCCCAGGTATTTGAATTTATTTACTTGTTTTAAAACTGTTACATTTACTTTGATAGTACATTCTAGGGAAGCCCTTTTCTTTGAGGCAACCATTAACTTCTGTCTTTTTGCTATTTAGGCTAAGGCCTTTATTTTTACTTTCTATCACTATTGTATCAACCATTTCCTACAGCTCCTTTTCACATTTTGCTATTAAGACTATCATCAGCATATCTCAAGTTGTTTATATTATGTCAGCCAAATGATATTTCTGGCATGTCCTCTAGAGATCTCATTATATTTTCTCTGCACAGATTGAACAGATCCAGTGACAGCACCAATCCCTGCCTGACACCATTTTTTTTACTTGCTGAAACATTTCTATTTCATTGCTAATTCTTACAACTGCTGTTTGTTGCCAGTACATGTTCTTTATTATCAAGTCTTTACCATCAATATTGATGCTTTCCAACATTTTGATAATTTCCTCATGTTTCACTTTGTCAAATGCCTTAGTGTAATCTATAAAGCACAAGTATAGATCTGTCTTCACCTCTATGGCTCTTTCTATTAATGCTCTTATAATATATATAGCATTGTTTGTGCTTTTATCTTCTACAAATCCACACTGTTCATCACTGATTTCTGGTTTAATTTTATTTCTCACTCTTCTCATGATAATTCGTAATAATATTTTGGTCACATGACTCATAAGACTAATGGCGTGATGTTCTTCACATTCCATGGCTCCAGGTTTCTTTGACAAAGCTATGAATATGGATTTTAGCAGATCAACAGGTATTTGACCACTGTTGTAGATGTCATTTAAGATTTTTATTATCACTTCTACTCCAAATTCTCCCAAAGCTTCCATTTCCTCTACTGTTACATTATCTGGTCCAGGCGCTTTGCCTTTCTTCATGTGGCGCATGGCATCCTCTACCTCTGCCACAAGAATTGGAGGTCCTTCACAACTGTCCTGGTTGTTCAAATCTGGTCTTTCATCATCATACAGCTCCTTGATATATTCTGTCCACCTTTCTATCATATTCTCATGACCCATTAACAATGCTCTTCTTTTGATTTCAAACAGCCAGTGACAGTTTGTGTCCTTCTGCCTGTTAACTCATTTATTTGCTTTGTACATAGATGTTGTGTCTTTTCTGTTCTGCACTTTAAGCTCTTTGCATTTCTGGTTTAGCCATGCCTCTTTTGCTGTTTTATATTTGTTTACTATTTCCTTATTTATTCTGTCATATTCTTTGTTGTCTTGCTTCTTCTTCCTTCTTGCATCTTATCAGTTTTAAAATTTCATCTGTCATTCACTTCTTGTTTGCAGTCCTCTTTACTTCTGGTACGATTTCTTTTGATTTTTGATAAATTGATTCCTTGAGCATTTCCCACTGTTCATCTATATTCTGTATTTTTTTCTATTGCATTGTACCTATTCTGTATTGTAATTCTGTATCTTTCACTCATTTCCTTATCTGATTTAAGTAAGGCTAAGTTTAACTTGATGTTGTTTGAAGCTCGCTTTACTTTCTTCAATTTTATTCTAAGTTTTCCTATTACTCTCCCTATTATTCCCACAATTACTAACCATATAAGAACTGCTCCAAAAAGTTTAGAAAACAACATTCTACTCAGGAATAAGTGCTACGCTTACAGTGAATGTCCCATGTAGTTCCTGGGGGATCTCAGAGGAGACACAGAAAGAATTTGACTTCTGCTCCCTAAGAGGTGATTAACATGAGGTTGCACATGGAGCTGACAATGTAATCATGTAAAACAAATTGCCAAAGAATCCACTGCTGCAAGAGCACATGAATGCTTTGGTGCAGTCTTCCAGCAAGGGCACCGTCTGCTATGGTGGCTTCATGCTCCATAAGGAACAAAAAGGAAAATGATGATCATGGTTATAACAAATACATTTATTTTAGCTTGGATTATACAAGGTCAAGGTTATAAAACCAACATGTTCTGACGTAGCAGCCCTGACAACCCAAATGGGTCAATGCAAACTGACTACTCACAAAGGAATTGATGACAAGAACCAGACAAGTGCCAGTGGAACAAGAGTTGAGAAGAAGACGCTGGCGATAGAAAGGACACACACTGAGGAAACCTGTTGATAGCATTACAAGGAAGTCCTTGTTCTGGAATCCTCAGGGAAAGAGAGGCAGAGGTAGACCAAAACACTTATGGAGAAGAGAACTGGATACAGAGGTGAAAACGATGAGGAAAACATGGAAAGAACTTGAGCGGATGGCATGATACAGGAGGACTTGGCATGTGTTTGTTCAAGGCCTATGCTCCTTGGGGAGTTAAGGGTATTGATTGAAACTGACTTCTGCACAGTTGTGATGTATTCCTCATAGCACTAGCTATACAGAGGTCCTAACCATTATGATAATGTGAGACTGGGAGAATAAAAATATAATGTGTGTCATCCATAGTGTGATGTGGCACTGTAATTCTGACTTTCAACCGGCCCAATCCTGTTCTTTTATTTTGAATTTTCACCAGTTTTTATTTTCTTCTGATCACGCGATTTTCCGTTGTTTACGGAAATCGCTATTTTCGGGCCCGCTTTTCCACCATTTTATTTCTTCTCATTTGAATATATATCGTGGTTGGTATTTTTTTGAGTAGATAAATTAAATGGGTTCGTTATGATGGTAGGTTTATTTTATTCTAGCATCAGTTTTACTTTCTTATGATTTTTCGCGATTCCCGTAGATTTCGTTGTTTACGAAAATAATCGCCATTTCCGGCACGCGATATGACGAGGCCGGAAGCACGCGGCCGGAAGCACGTGGGGTTTGCGTGGGTTGATAGTATTGATTTTTCTAGCGCTCCCATTGGTCCGGGATTTGCGTAGGACGGGAATTCGCGTGGGTGTTTTCTCTTGTATATATGAGACAGAAAACGGGGATTCGGTCTCTATGAAAAATAATTGCCTGGCCGTCAGACTACGTAATTATCGTTCTCCACCGTGGGAAAAACAAACGATAATCGCGAGTCCCGGCAAGAATAGTGGGAAGCGTAAATTTGCCCATGTGCAAAATTACCCACGGCAACAGGACCTAGCTTAAGGGTCAGACCTATGGTCTCTGGCAGTGAAGCCCCTATGCTTCAGCTGGACCGTGGTTTATTTATCACACTGCCCGAGCTCATCGCTATTATAATCTCCAGCATCGACACGAGGTCGGAGACTGGTTCAATTTCATACAGCCAGAAATCAAGGCTGTGTCTTCCTCTAAATCCGGAGTGGGAGAAAAGGGGAAAGTTTGCTCAGCAGCAGAGAAGCGTCTACAGTTAATCAAGTCCCTCATGCTTGATATCCGAACATCGTCATCACCAAAATCAGGAACAGGTGACAGGGTTACCATACCTAGGTCCTGATAGAAATCGAGAAGAGAGTAACGGAGACGCCGCATCATCAGCCCTCGAGTGTTAGAGAGACACTGAGATCAAGAGAGAAAGGTAGAGAAGGAGGGAGAAAATAGACAGGACCAGTAGGGTCTGTTCAGTATCCATTTGACGGATAGACACTGAGTCTGCGTTCGAAAAACCAAGTCTATTATTTTTAGCATTTCTTGTGGTGTAGTTATAGGCGCATATCGCCCAACTAGTAGAAAGCTGTGTAGCCGTTCGTTGAGGAAGAGTCACCAGGACTAAGACAGTAGAAATTTATTAGTGTTAGAGAGTGGAGGCTAAAAGTTGACAGCCCCACCAAAGTAGATTTGGTTTAAATCACTAACCATTTTTATTGTTCCTCAGCAGGGTGACAGAAAGAGTGAATGTGATTTGGGGTTTTTTTTTGTTGAGTGTCTCTCAATTTAATTGTTACTTTGGTTTTTCCAGGCCGTGCAACAGTGCACGCTATCGACTGACTTGATGACGTATGATGCCATTTTTATGTTTTTCTTGTATGTAAATAAATATATACATATATTATTTACTGGATCAGCTTCTATTCTTTACTATACTTACTCTATGTTGTCTGTATAGTGGTGTTTGTGGTCGTATTTATACACCTTATCTCCTTGTATTTAAAGGAAGTTAGAGGAGGGCGAGACTATAGCCAGTCTAAAGTCACGAAGCGGCAAGGGGAGATTCAAATCCTGGTTCTATCCCTTGAGCCAATAGTCGCGTCTGTCCACAGGCATGTCATTTTTCATCTAAATTCTATTTTCTCAGACTTTCTCATACTAGGGTCTTGCTTTCATTCAGGCACACTCTATAAAATTAAAACCACTTCGTGACACATAGGCACTAATGAATAAAAAGTCATGGCAAAACACATCATCATAATGTAGTCAAGGGGACAACTATACCAATGCCATGTCAATGTGCTACTGCTCTACTAGTGATATTACAGGTACAACATGTAAAACAAACCTTTGGTACAACAACATCCCATGGTTTCTTAAACAGAACATCCACAACAACTGGAAGGTATAGAGCAATATTTGCATACAGTGCTTCCAGACCAGGCATCACGAATGACTCAGATGCGTCCCCCTCCAGGCTTGTCAAACCAGCATTGGTGTCAACAGGCTTTCTCGGCTTGCTCAAAAACAAATGTGAGCTCAATCCCCACAGGTCAAGATCAGTGTTGATAGGATAGGTCAAAGTCAGGATGGCACATGTGACCACATTTATCACATATCTGATAACCTAAAGAAAGTTGTATTGATTACAAATAAGCATCCATCTCAGTAGATCATATTGAGTATTAATTTCATTCACAATACCAACTACCCAGCAGTACATATAGGCCTACTTGTCTTATCAGTTTAGATCATACTGATGAAAAACATGTCCAAGCTCACTAACTGTAATGAATATTGGTGATTTTCAGCTAAGAAACACTATTCAGAATGGCAATTTAAATGCTTAAAATATTTGCATTTTTACCAGTGTACTTGCTGTAACTAAGATAGAAAGAAAAAATTAAAAGAACTGGAAATCAAGATGAAAGTGTGTGCCTTGCCTTTTCTTTAGAAGGAGCTGTTGGAGCAAAAGGCATTGCACCAGTGACAAGACTGCGGGTATGGCCTAGCAACTCTAGCAGCCATTGCTGACGGACCAGAATATCTGATGGGTCTCCTGTAGTCTTTGCGTAGCTAGCCAAGCAATGGGTCAGCAACAACATTCCAATGTTATGGTCCCTGTGAAGGAAACATTACATCCACATAAAACATAATCCTAATTTTCTAAAAGCATTACCTCATCTATTTATACTGATAGCATAAAACAGAAACAAGACAGAAGTGACATGCACACACACACACATACATGCCCGCACATACACGCACGCAGACACACACATACATATATATTGTCCCTCAACATTCGCTAACTGTAATCTCTTGACAAGCTGTGGGAAAGGCACTTCCATGAATTTTTGTATGACAACACTGAGTTTATAATTCTTATACAAAAAATAAATGTATAACATAAATGCAAATGAAAAAAATGATTCATATATCACTATAGGCCTCACAGATGCTTGTATTCCTCAGATGAAGAGATGTCTAGGACTTTTTCTCAAGTATTTCTGTGCCAGTTACAGCAAAATCATACAAAGGCCCTTATAACAGCTTTATTTATATTTGATGAACCAAATGATAATTTCTCACGCCACAATTGCAGAGCTTTCTTGCATTACCAAACTTATTAGTGTCATCCTATACTCTACAGACTGATTTTTGAAACCATCCCTGCTGTATCTGCACTTTCAACACCTGTCTGCTATCACTTAAGCATCACAATTTACGACCCTACTGAAGTCAAGATAACACTGTCAGAAGTGAATTTATGAAAATGAGAAACATCCTAAGCACCAGACATCTGTCAATGGGAGTAAGACATAAAGGTGGGTTTTACACAAGAATGGTAAGAATTCGAGGGGCAGCAAAGTCAATTAATGATGATGATGTGAAATATACTGGCTAACAAAGAGATCTTATAACAAATACCAGAAGGAGGGTGACCACTTTCAATGGGCATGCTCTTGAGAAGTGAAAAATTTGATCGCTTTGTGACAACTAGCAAAACTAAACAGAACAAGAGATGCAGAAAGACAAAGAAAGAACATTCTGGACAGTTTTAACAACACAACAAGAAAAAAAAATCATTAAGAGAATAGAGAAACACTGATAGAGATGGAAAATGTGAAGAGCATGGCTGTCAAGAAATGGATTAGGTTTTCTGGGCCTGTTAAGTCATCCGTTATTTAATTTCTCTCTCATCCAGGCACTTCCACATAGTCTTGGGCCTCTTGGCTGCAGCTTCTTCCTTCATCAAGCCTAGTGAACAGATAACACTGCTTAAGCATCCCCAAAAAATTCTCACTAGCTCTTAAGCTGTCCATGTTTTTAAAATAATCTTTCATACTGAGTGCTCATGATCTGCAACCATGTGCTAGGACTGACAAAATAAATGTTTAACATAAAAAAACTATAGCTTAAATAAATTGAAAATGAGACAGTACCAGTAGTCTGTGTTAAATGAAGCATCTATCATGTAGTTGAGCACTGACAGGGGTTGTCTCCCAGTAGCCACCAGATGACAGCGTACAAATGACCCTTTGATCTGAGTTGTGGCATCAGCAAAATCTGCCACTATTATAGAATCCATAATGTCATCAGGAACTTGTGCAAAACATTCAGCCATAGAATGAAGAATTGGAATCTGTAAACATACATTATAACAGTCAAGTATTTCAAAATGACAGTGATCATACGAGAAGTACCGGTACCAAACTTAAAAAATGGTTTTCTTCATCAGGCCAGCAATCACTGAATAACATAACTACAAATAAAAGTAATGACACAACTGGTTGTATATGTTGAAATGTCACAGTAACAATATGTTCGTAATCCCACACCCCCCCCCCCCCCCCGTTTTTTTTAAAAAAAGGGTGTCAAATTGATGTTATAATGCTTTATAAATTTTAAAAACATTAATATAAGGGAACAAATTAGTGACATACCTAAACAGGATTTGCCCCCTCCCCACACAAAAACAAAAAAACAACAACAACAAAAAAACCAATAAAACAGAAGCATAGAAATGAACTATAAACATAATGGTAATGTAGTAAATGATTCTCATAACATTAATATGGCAATTTGGCAGTATTGTCACAATAATGTAATTACAGCACTGAAGGTAAAGGTAGTCCCATAGCAAAAAAACTGCCAAAGAGGAGTTGAAGACTTCACTACATTAGGTCTCAGATTTATAAGGTGGCATGACCGGTTTGCTTCCTCGCTGCCTTTGCCTTGCCCAGATCAAGAGCAGAGTCAGGTACCCATTAACAGCTGGGTAGACTGCATGATTTCAAACTTGGTAACTTTGCCTCAAGAAGAAAGTGCTCTAATTACTCTGCCAATTGACACACTTAATTATAACATTATTAATAATTAATTCACTGAAAAAACAGACAAATTATTTCACATAAAAGCTATTAAACTAATGAAATATATATATAAATAGGCACTACATGCACATATTTGTGCTAGATCACCACCCAAGTCTGCTATGATCATTATCGGTAACTTATCTGGTCATTGAATAAACCTGCTAATAACATTGCGACTACAGCTGAAAAGATCAATTCAAGATCTTGTTTGACTTTCTTTAGCCTTTACTGGTTTTGAAAATACCTTGTTTAAGACAAGATTGTTTTGGCTGTGTTGTGTGTGTGAGTGTGTACCTTGTTGTCAGTGTTGTGCATTCCATTCACAGCACAATAAATAAGGCGTTGTATAAAGAATGACCATTTATTAACTCCAATAGATCACACATGTTGACAAACAAGATGAATATGTACACGATGACAAACATGATAAGGAACGTCTGTTCCCAGCTGAACTGTCACCCAGCACCAACGGTGTAAGAACGTCTGGCTGTTAACGGGTCATGTCGACAACATCCGGTTCGTGCGGTCATCGCACATTACCGCACAAAGTCGATATAGCAGGAACGAAGCTGGCATTCCGTTCTAAACTTTAACAATTCCTCCCCAGCAATTAAGAGCTAGGATCGAATCTGACAACTGGTTTTCGTTGTCTTTGAGATCTTTGTGGAGGTACTGCAGCATCCACCACACTTCTATCTTCCATAACAGGCTCTGGGGTGTCAAGCAGTAGATCAGGTGCTGCCTTGGTAACTTGATCCATGATGGCTTTGTTGAGTAAAAAGTCATCATAGCTATCGTCGGAGGGTGGTCTGATCTTCATGAGACTTCCCGGTCTTAACTGGTTCTGATGCTTCCGTACATTCATGTTGTTACTTAGATAAACTGTATACATCATACGACCGATAGTTCTTATAATGTGACCATGCACCCAAGGATCACCTTTTGAGGAAAAGTTCCTTACCCACACAGGGGCTCCAATTCTGAATCTTGATCCTTTAACTCCAGCTGTTTCACTTCGTCGTTCTTGCTGAGGCATTAGCAATGACAATTGTGTTCTTGGCTGACGGCCATGTAACAACTCGGCAGGGGACTTGCCAGTCAAAGAATTTGGTGTTGTCCTGTAAGCAAACAGTAGTTCATCCAGAGCTCGATGTCGTGTCTTCCCTCCCCAGCAAATCTTTGCCATTGAGGTTTTGAAGGTGCGGACAAAGCGTTCTGCCTCTCCATTTGAAGCTGGATGAAATGGAGCCGTCATGAGATGCTCAATTCCATGTAGTGAACAGAACTGTTGAAACTTGACCGAAGTAAACTGTGTTCCATTATCTGAAACAATTGTGCCAGGAAAACCTTCGTGAAGGAAGATCTTAGCTAGAGCTTTTATTGTTGCCTCAGTTGTCAAGGAATTCATCGCAACAATATATGGATATTTAGAATATGCATCGACAACTACCAGCCATTGTTCATCCATAAAAGGACCTGCGAAATCGATGTGGATTCTCTCCCACGGACGTTCAGCTATTGGCCATGACTGATAATGTTGATGAGGATTACTCTGGTTTGCTCTGCATGCATTACAGTTTACTGATAACGATTGTATGTCCTTGTTAATGGTGGGCCACCAACAATGCCGTCGAGCCAGTTGTTTCATTCGGATTATGCCGAAGTGTCCTTGATGCAGTAAATGAAGGACTTTTTCACAGAGAGAAGTGGGTACAATCACTCAGTTAGACTCAGCCTGCCATAACAGAATGCCTTTGTGAATTGATAAATTAAGGCGCCTATCAAAATAAGGTTTTATGTCGCTGTTATTTCGTGACAGTGATTCTGGCCACCCACTGAGCACAAAATGTTTGACTTTATGAAGAATCTTATCTTTAGCAGTTTCAGATTCTACCAAAGCAGAGTCCAGCGGAATATTAGCTATGGCATCATCATTTTCCATGCTGACATTATAGCATGATGCTTCAGACTTGTCAAATGCAGGATCTGGTCCCATAGGTAATCTTGACAGTGCGTCTGCATTAGCATGTTTCGTTGTTGGCCTATGTTTGATGACAAAGTTGTATGACATCAATAGAATGGCCCATCGCTGCAATTGCTGCATGGATAACACAGGCAATTTGTGATCAGGCGAGAAAATAGACAAAAGAGGCTTGTGGTCTGTCTGCAATTCAAAAGGTTTTGTCAGGCCATAGAGATACTGGTGAAATTTCCGTACTCCAAAAATTATTGACAAGCCTTCCTTTTCAATTTGGCTATAGTTTTTTTCTGCTTCGCTCATGGTCTTGGAAGCAAAAGCTATTGGTCTCAGAACCATCTTGGTAATGATGTGATAATACTGCTCCTATTCCATATATGTAGCAAGTATAATAGGCAGGTTTGGATCAAAATGTACCAATCTAGTTGCAGTTATGATAGCTTTCTTAAGAGCTTGAAAAGCTCTTTCCTGATCTGTGGACCAGAAAAATGGCGTGTCCTTCTTTCTTAACTTATTTAGTGAAGCAGAACGTTCTGAATAATTATCAATGTACTTATGATAATAATTTATTTTCCCAAGAAGGACTGGAGTTGTGTTAAGTTTTCTGGGCGGGGTAGCTGTTTGATAGCTTCGATGCCAGAGTCTGATGGTCGTATTCCTTCATCAGAAATAATGTTACCTAGGTACTCAACCTCAGATTTGAAGAATTCACATTTGGACCAGTTACACTGAAGTCCATGCTGTTCTAACCGCGTGAAAAGTTCTTCAAGTGTTTGCAAATGTTCATTATCTGACCTTCCTGTTATGATGATATCGTCCAGATAGTTAGCACAACCATTGAGATCTGTGGTTATCTGTTCTATAAAGCGCTGAAAAATAGCAGGAGCGCTCGAGATGCCAAATGCAAGTCTTTGGTACTGGTACAGTCCATGCTGCGTATTGATAACAGCTAGATTCTTAGATTCTTCATCCAGTTCAATTTGAAGGTAAGCATCAGACAGATCTAATTTGGAAAACTTTTTTCCATTTTGAAGTTTATGAAATAACTCTTCTGGTCTTGGTAAAGGATACTGTTCAACTTGAAGATGGGAATTGATAGTAACTTTAAAGTCTCCACAGATTCGAACAGTGCCGTTAGACTTTGGAACTACCACTATTGGTGCAGCCCAATTGCTTGTCTGAATTGGTTTAATGATACCAAGCTCCTCCAATCTTTGTATTTCTTTCTTTACTGCATCCTTCTGAGCAAAAGGAACTGGTCTAGGCTTGTGGAACCTTGGAATTGCCCCTTGACGTAGCTGTAAATGTGCCTTAAAAGTCTTGCATGTGCCTAGTCCATCTGAGAATACCTTAGGAAATCTAGAACAAAGATGGTTCACCTTAGATAATGCTTCTGATGCATGGACAGGTTCCACCATATTGACGATTTCAGGTGGCAGACTATTGTCCTCTGTGATTTCAAAACCAAATGCCTTGAACCATGGGGCGCCAAACAGATTCATGCCTTCTTGTGTATCAGCCACTAATAATCGAAGTGTTCGAACTTTATCTCCTAATCTCACTTCTACGTTTGTCCAACCCTTCAGTGGTATGTTCACAGCGCCATAACCCTTGACTTGTGAGTTAACGGGCTGTAATCTCGGCATACCTATCTGCTCATAACCCTTCAAGCCTACCATGCCACAAGTGCATCCTGTGTCAAGGAGAAATTTCACTGGGTGGTTATTCACCAGAACATTGATGTAAAATTTATTCTTCTGTTCTTCAATGCTGACAGTATTTACATCTTCAGACTGACCCTTCCTTGACCTACTAGTAAACTTGTCTAGACTAGCACTTCGACGTGTGTTGTTTACATGTGTAGTGCCTGTAGTTTTCACTGAAGCACAGACGGATGAAATGTGTCCAATTTTTCTACAAAGATTGCATCAAGACTGTCTGTACTTGCAATCTGATCGTTCGTGTTTGCTACGACATGAAGGACAAGACTTCAGTTTGTTTAATCTCAAGCTCTGTGACTTGCTTCTGTCTGTAGCTTTTCTATCCAATGACATGGCACGCTTTTGTTTATAAAAAGGTTTCATAACATTAATGTCTGAAGATACAGATTACTCATCTCCTCTTAAAGTTTCACTTGCAGCCAAAGTTGTTTCATATAATGTTGCTATCTGAGCTATCTTCTCAAGGGATGGATTTTCTTCTGACAATGCAGATCTTCTTATAAATTCATGCGGCGTGAATTGAAGAACCATGTCTCTAATATGTTCTTCTACTAGTGACTGTCCACAACCGTTCTTTGGGCATAAAAATCTACAGTCAGTCGATAGACCACGAAGTTCAGCAATCCACTGTGCATATGACTGATCTGGTTTCTTCCTGGATTGCCAAAATTTATGACGAGCAATGATCAGATGTGTTGAATGTCGGAAGTGTATTGTCAGCTTAGATGTCAGTTCTGTGAATGTAAATTTGGATAGATCTTCTGTTCCACATATCTTCTGCATTAGCTGATATAAAGATGAGCCAATCCAAGAAAGGAAATAGTGCCTTTTTATCAGGTCATCTGTTTGCTGATGAGCATCAAAATGATGATTTAGTCGCTAAAGATAAATGTCCCATTTATCCTGTTCTAGCTTAAATTCAGGGAATGCAGGAATGTGTTCTTTGATTGGTGTAGAATGTGGTGCCAATGCTCCATCTGAGCTGCTGCTAGTGGTTTGCCTCTGCAACAGGAGATCCAATATTTTTCTTTGGTCTTCACTTTGCTGTTTCATTTGTTCCATGAACATTTTAAGCAACAGGGTCATTTCTGATGCTTGCTCTGCCATACTGTGAAATTGCTTAATATGGAGAACCAGTATTAACTTTGAAACAGTGAAGCTTGAATTGGCGGGGAAAATGTGAACATAAGGATAAAATACTGCAACCTGGAAAATGTCCGTGCTACAACGTTCTTGTTACTAGAAGCTTGTGTGTATGACCACTTACGTAGATTTGGATTTCGTGATGAAATATTCCCACAGCAGTTTGTTATCCTCATTGCCAGTGTTGTGTGTGTGAGTGTGTACCTTGTTGTCAGTGTTGTGCATTCCATTCACAGCACAATAAATAAGGCGTTGTATAAAGAATGACCATTTATTAACTCCAATAGAACACACATGTTGACAAACAAGATGAATATGTACATGATGACAAACATGATAAGGAACGTCTGTTCCCAGCTGAACTGTCACCCAGCACCAACGGTGTAAGAACGTCTGGCTGTTAACGGGTCATGTCGACAACATCCGGTTCGTGCGGTCATCGCACATTACCACACAAAGCCGATATAGCAGGAACGAAGCTGGCGTTCCGTTCTAAACTTTAACAGGCTGGTTTTGATATTTTATGTTTTAGCCATTTATAACACGTGCTGTTATGTATGAGACCATTTTTGTTGACCACCTTGTCGAAGAACTTGTGCATACATAATTTACAGAAAAGACAAATACTTGTTTCCTTAAACTATTCTATTTCATATTTGTAAACGTCAACTTCCATTATGCTTTCATTATGGTAAGATATCATATGTCTGGACAGTACATTTTAATGCCTATATCACTGTAAGAGTTAAATCCCCTGATATCTAAAGAATCGCAAAATACATGATGACACAACACAGGGTGTGTCTGGGACTTACACAAGCAAGGACATTAACAGATACATGCTCCTGTATGTAAATTTGCAATTAAATTAAACAAATCAAATGATAATAAGATTCTCACATTGAAATCATTAGGCAGCACATGATATAACCGGCCTGTCATCTCATGCAACAGCATAGTGACCGCATCTGGAGGATCATCAACAGCCAAGGCATCATTGAGACCTTGTAAAACTGAGAGTTGGACAATGGTATCATTTCCCTCAGTGAAGGCTGGTAAACAGCTGCGCTCCAAGTATAACTTCAACACTGATGGAGAAGTAGTCTTAATAATCTCTGGCATACACTGGTGCAATGCTGCCTGGGTTTCTCGCTGAGTGGAAGAAAAACCATTCAGTGTAAGAGTATCATGAAAAATGACTTTCATTATTGGTGAAACAGAAAACGCTTTCAATTTCTTTTTAAGGTGATAGCCAAACCAAAGTTGGCAGCTATAATAATATGTAAAGGTCACCTAGTTTTTTTCTGTTAGGTCTTGTGCCTGTTCAATCAAACAAAAGTTCTGATAATGATTCATTTAAGCTTCACCTTTATTGTTATCCATGAATATACAGTACATTCAAGCACCGGACCATTCATAGTTTTCCTTTTCATTGAATCAGCAAAGGAAGACAGAAATAGAAAATCTGAGAAGGCATCATTGACAATAAAATGTGAAAACAGCAAGAACCTGAAGTACTGAAATGATGAAAAGACAGACTGTAGTGGAGGGAGCTGTCAATACCACCTGACATGAAACATGTAGATGATGAGGATCTCTGAAGAACTGTATTATTTTATACTTATATTGTTTAATTACTGTAACATTCTTAAATGTCTGGGAAATTACCTGCAGTGAATTAAACAGCGGAGGAGTCAGCCATGATGACACAAACATGGCAGCACTTGGTGTTGATGCCATCTGAGATGCTCCAATTTGAAGACTAAAAGCTTTCACTTTGTCTCCTATTGACAGAGGACAAGTTTAGTATAACAGACTGTGTACATAAAACATAATTCAGTTTCACAATTCTACATAAAATGTGTATAATTATATCCTTCAAACGCAAACATGGCTTCAAAGAATGTACATTCAACAACTGGGCATGCATAATATGCATTTGATCACACTTTAGATCAGAGAACTAGGTTTCCATATTTATCTCTTCTTACAACTAGAGATATTTTATGGTTTTATCTATACTATACACAGAGGGAGAGGTTCTAAAACTCTATGTATAAAAAAGGTGAGACCTTAATACAATACAATATGAACTGTAGATTTAGTGCTAGTCTGAAAATGAACATTGCAGACTAGAAATAATTATAAGGACATTAATAAACAAACAGCCGCAGAATGGTCTTGAAAGTTGGGAAGCTAGGACAGAATACAAAAAAAACTTAAATCTAGAACCCGATGACCTTGTAGTTCCTGGGGGTCTCTGAGAAGACAAAGAAAGAATAACACTACTGCTCACTCAGGCATAACAGGCAACTAATGTGAGGTTGTGTACTGACCTGACAATCTCATTATGTCAAACATACTGCTACAGAAACCATTACTACAAGAGCATGTACGTTGACACAGGCTTCCTGTTTGTGGGGGGAAGGGGCAGTTGTTATGTTAGTTCCATGCTTCATAAGGAGATAAAAGGAGATAAATAATGACCAACAGATGATAAAATGAAGGCAGCTAAGAATTCTACACAGGATGAAACAAATAATTAGTTCAATTTGTTAAATGCCATGCAACCTGCAGGGAAAGAAGAGAAACAAAGGTTAAAGACGTTTTTGTGAAAAGTCATTATGGCAAGTGAATGCAAGGTACATCCTGGAGAAGGACGAAAGCAGTTGAAGAGAGATGAATGGAAGATGTGGTCCCTTTTTAAGCAGCATATACAGCCAAAACAACTGATTGATTTATTTATCGATAACATAAGTCATAACATCTACAAGCAAGTTTCAGGATAGCACTTTTCTATATTCTGCATAATATGTAGGCTGAATTATTCAAGTTGAGTGCTACAACTGGGGATTATTTACTCATATATATGTTTATCAATTCAAAGCTGCACATTACCAAAATTAACTCTCATAAAAGGAGAAAGCACTCCAGCCCAATTGACAGGTGGTAGTCCAGCCTTGACCTTCAAACTTCCTAGAGCAGCAGCAACATTGCTAGGGGGCACAGACTCAGGACCTATCATTGATACCAAATGAAATAACATATTACTGGGATGCATTAATTTTCTTCTTTTCCCCCCTTTTCTTAGGTAATAAAAGAGCAACATAACTAGAAGATACTGAAAAGCAAAAAAAAATCTGCAGTGTAACTAACATTTGTAACAGCTAACAGTAAAACTATTTCTTGAACTGGTAAATGTTACATCACTTGAAAAATATACACACATTTAGGCACTTGGAAAAGAAGAAAAACTGAACACACATCACAAACAGAGGTTCAGTACCCTTGTAATCTGTTGGTGTTAGCACTTGATATGTGTACACACATTTACACAATTGGAGAGAAAGAAACACTAGACAAATATTACGGAGCTACAACATCCCTACAATTTTTCCTCCTCATTTATTCTTTAAGTGTTTCTGTCTCTTGTACAAGGTAAATGCTGATCATCGTTACTTCCTTAAGCAGTCTTTAAGTCTTGTTATCATTCTTTCATTCACGATCTTGAATTACCTTTAATTATGGTACAGTCATGCGCCGCATAACGTCCGTTCGGACAATGTCCGATGGCATATACGTCCATGGTCCCATAAGGTTATAATAGAGTTCAGAAATCCTCATTGGAGAACAGGACAAAGCGGTCGTAACCGGATTTAGCGAAAGCAACAGCCTCCCGCACGCAACCCGTGTATCTCATGTCTCTTGTATACAGTACAAAGCGATTGCGATGCCAGGCGTATAATGGTACAGTACGTATATAACCTATAATACAGTACATATGTCTTGGTAGTCATAATAAACGCCTATGTTACTGGCCTATGTATGTACTGTACTGTACTTACTATCATTATATTAATGTGAACGTTCGAAAATACATTACCATGAAGTGCATCATGGCTCCCAAACGCAGCAAAACCAGTTCTAGTGATAGCAGCAGCAAGAGACAAAGGAAAAGTATCGATTTGGAAGTGAAACAAAAGGTAATTAAACATCACGAAGGTGGAAAACCAGTGAATACTATAGCTCAGGATTTGGGCATGTCGCACTTGACAGTCCCGACGATCCTTAAGAACAAAGAAAAAATTCTCCAAGCTGTTAAAGGATCAGCTCCACTGAAAGCTACAAAGCTTACGAAAATGCGAGAGGGACCTATATCAGATATGGAAAAATTGCTAATGACCTGGATTGAGGACCAAACACAGAAGCGAATCCCTCTCAGCACATTGACGGTCACTGCTAAGGCACGAAGCTTGTTTAAAATGCTTAAAGAAAAAGCAGGACCAGACTACAATATCGAGTTTTGTGCTAGTTCTGGGTGGTTCAACCGCTTCAAACAACGTTGTTCGCTTCATAATGTGAAAGTGAGTGGTGAGTCTGCGAGTGCTGATGCTAAGGCAGCAGAAGATTTTGTCGAAACCCTAGATAAACTAATTGTAGAGGGAGGTTATTTGCCCCAGCAAAATTTTAATATGGACAGTATTACCTTGCCAGATACAGTACATTAGCTGAAATACAGTACTGTATGTGTACAGTATCTTGGCTATTTAGTCAATACAGGTACACTACAGTATCCCATATAACTTTGCTAAGTATAAAGTATGGAGTTCGCACAACGTCCAAATCGCATAACGTCCTATTTCACAGAACGTATCGTGGACGTTAAGCGGCGAATGACTGTATATGTATCTGTAATGTGCACATAACATTAAAACTATATACAAAGTCAGTCAATATAGCTTTACAGTGATAGTCTATATTATAACAGGGGAGTTGTGTTTTATAGCTGGAATGGGACAACCTACAAGTCATCAAGTGCAACATAACAATGGTTATATATCATTTAAAAAGAAAATAAGTTAAATTTACTTCCAGACCAGCTAAATATTGAAATAATATTTACGACAAACTTTCAGAGCAAAAAAAGTAGGTTAAACATACTAAACCTAAACTACAATCATTGCTGCTACCCTGTTTCCGTTTCATGACTACTATATTTTGTGTGCTTCGGTATTTTTGTTAGGTTTTTCGATTTTCTTGTATTATCATTGTACTTTTTCCATCTGCTTGTATCACTCATTTTGTATTGTTTCTTATCACCATATGTTTTTGTAGCACCTAGGCCTATATGTAATTCTTGTTTTTGTCACCTGTTTGTGGCTGACAAAGGGTAAAACCCGAAACGTCCCTTGTTTCATGTGAACTGTTATTTGTAAAACTGATTCAATACCGTTTTATTACTTTATATACTTATATTCCTTACCAGTTCTACAGCAGCCCCTTAATTTATTTACTTATACTAAACCTAAACAACATTTGATAAATACAAAACAGATATAATTAAGGTAATTATAAGGACGATTAGGAAGAAATACTGAGGGCAATTCATGTTTGTCTATTAGAGAATGACACTGCAATCGATGAATCATCAAGGCTAAGACTGCTGGAATTTGGCCTCAAACGTAAGACCAGCAGAGATGGATGTATGAGAGGACGCATCTGCAGTGTATACAACCAGTGTGCAACAGGAACAATTAGCATTTATACCCTTCGACATTTGCTGCGGGAGACTGGGTTTGTCCGGAGTGCAATGACGTCTATTCTGATTAACATTAACATTAAGGTAATTTTAATTACAATAAATGAAATAGAAAAAGATACAGTAAATCAAAATCTACACATCCCTCAAACACTAGTGTGTAATATATTAAATAGGAGTACATCATTTACACTAGACATTATGGAACATCATAAAAAAATGTCAAGACAATTCGTAGCCCGAAAGCACCAGAAAGAAACCAAAAAAAAAAATGTAATATACTACTACAAGTCTGTATCCTTTTATCTGAAATCCTCGGGGACTGCTTGTTTCAGAAACCTGATTTTTTTCAGCTTTCAGATGTCATCCAAATCGCTTTCTAAAAAAAAGCTCAAAGTTGCCAAAAATAGCCCAAATTGCACAGTCACCCAAAATGTGTCTGAAAATTTCCCAAGATGAGTTTGAAAATTGCAGAAAGTTACCAAAAGAAACTTTCGATTGTCAGAATATTTCAGTGTTTAGGTGTTCAGATAAAATGATAAACTTGAATAAAGAATAAATAACACTATATACCAAACTTATAACCCATATCAGGTTGACCTGGGTATTCCATGCAAAAAGAACAATCAGTCATGTGAGATAATGAGAATTATAGATATGAACTTAAGCTAATAAATGTTAAGTAGAATAATGTTCTAACTACATAAATCAAGTCTTAGTAGGTTACACCTAAAGTTTGATCATTCTTTGAGATTAAATGTTTTTAAAGAATTTTATGTTGATACAGTCAACACCCTCACATGGCGTTTGAATTCTGACTGAATCATTAAACTTTCCTCTAAGTGAAAGTACACTCTTTAACAGTAGCCTGCCTATAAGTTTACATTACAAATGTACTGAATAATTATTTGAATGTTGCATCAGTGTGTGCATCTTTATCTTACGAGGGGTGGTCGAAAAGTTTTGCACTTTACTAAGAAAGCGTTAAGACAGGCTGGATTGCTATGTATCATTGTAAAGACACACTATTGGTTTACATTTCCCGCGCGTACATGGCGCGCGCGGGGTGCAGTGTGAAAGAGAAATTGGCGGAAAACTGGTTCAGTTGTGTATGAAGCGGTGTCATGGACTAAACGGAGGCTCATTGCGTAATCAAATTCCTGCACCTGCAGGGCAAATCCGCAAAGCAAATTCATGATGAGATGTTTGCCGTTTATAAGGATGTCTGCCCTTCGTATGACATTGTGAAGCGTTGGAAAAGTCACTTTCAAACAGGACACAGCAGCGTTCAAGATGAACCAAGGAGCGGCAGGCCGTCCATGGCAGATGATGCAAGCAACGTTGTGAGAGTGGAGGCCCTAGTCCTCTCAGACAGGCACATAACCGTCGAGGAAATCATGGCTGAGTTGGGACTAAGTCATGGGACCACATTGAAGATTTTGCATGAGCAGCTTCACATGTCAAAGGTGTCCGTCAGGTGGGTTCCCCGCCTTCTCACGCCATTCCAAAAGGAGCATCGAGCCGAAACATCCGCACAGATGTTGGACATTTGCATTGCTGACGAAGATGATTTTTTTCATAGACTGGTTACTGTGGATGAATGTTGGGTGCATTTCTATGACCCTGAGACTAAAAACCAGAGCAAACAATGGAAACATTCCTGTTCGCCACCACCAAAGAAGGCAAAGATGGTACCCTCTGCGGGATAGGTCATGCTCACCATCTTTTGGACTGCCGCGGGGTAATACTCACCGACTACCTTCCTCGTGGCCGTACTATCAACTCCATGTACTACCAAAGCCTTCTCCAGAAGTTATGAGAAGAAATGAAGCGTAAAAGACGCGGGATGCTGTCCAGAGGCGTTCGTCTGCTTCAGGACAATGTGCCGGCTCATGCAGCTCATGGCTCCATCGTCATTGCCCAGCAGTGCGGGTATGAAATCATGCCCCATCCACCATACTCACCGGACTTGGCACCGAGTGACTTCTACCTGTTTCCAAACATGAAGAATCCGCTTCATGGACATTGTTTTTCTAACGACCAGGACTTGATTACTGAACTGGAGACGTGGTTCCGGGCCCAGACGGGGGTGTTCTACAATCAGGGCATCAGGAAGGTGAAGAAGAGATGGGAGAAGTGCATTGCCTTGAGGGGTGAATACATAGAGAAGGACTAAAGTTCACACCAATTTCCAGGTACGTGCCATGACTCCTTCATACTAAAGTGCAAAACTTTTCGACCGCCCCTCGTACTTAGTCATTCCCCTTCTACTGTGATGTGTAGAGGTTTGGAAGAGAGAGCGCCAGACTATCCTATCGGCTGTCTTCCTTCTGGCCTGGTTCCATTCTAGTCCTCGGTCCTTCAAAGATTGTCTAATGTTGTCCTCCCAGCGGACTCTGGGTCGTCCTGGGGGTCTGGATCCCTGGCTCTTTGTTTCCCATGCTTGTCGTGGTAACCGATCTTCTCCCATTCTGCAGACATGGCCAAACCATCTTAGTTGAGACTGTTCTACTTGGGTCTGCAGGGGGTGGGATTTTAGGCCTTGACGTATTATCTGGTTGCGGACCATGTTTATATTTATTAAATTAATGAAGAAAAATATATCCCGTTCAACCTCTGATGGGTTATAATTAGGATATATATTGTTTTCAATTTCAAATAATATGAACAACTGCCGACATGAGAAAGTGGCATCACATTAGTCAAATAATTGTAAATAGGGACAATCACAATTATGCTTATACGTTAACACATTAACTACCGCAAGCAGCTGTCAGCGGCTCACAAAATAAACACATTTGGACCGCAAGCCGCTCAGAGCGCCAATCTAATTTTAGTAATAAATGAATGAAAAATGTACTGAAACACTTTCTGATCTGGTTCGAGATTTTAAGTTGCCACCGGAAAACAAATTCCCAAAGCATGGTTGTTGTAGAACACTGGAAAATTGATATTACGTTCATATTTTTCAGCGTTTTGGGTTAGTTACCAAATCGTGCAAAACTATTTACCGTAGCAACTAGTGATAGGACTACAAAAAATGCATGTACATCTCGTCTAACGGCTGAATAGGATAGAAACATGTTTCAACAATTGACTGATAGGTCTAGCGACGAGGACAAGAGTGAAAACGGTGTGCACATTGATTGAAATTGTGATTTTGATAGAGATGGGGTGCAAGCAGTTATAATTGTGAAAATATTGCAAGTCCTCGGCCATCGGAGGGCCGTTAAATAGCAACAACCTCTGTTAGAGTTACAAACAGTGCTTATTGTTATAGTACAATTCATTTATCTTTAAAATGACGTGTAATTCATAAAAATCTGTAAACAATTACGAAAACTACAGCTTACTTTGTGCAAACACCTACAGGATGAAAATGGGAAAAAAATTTAATTCGGCCACAGTGTGTTTTTCAATTTGGTAGTTAATGTGTTAAATAAAAAAAATAAAAACGAACAAAATCAAGAAGAAACTCTGAACAAGAATAATATTAAAGTGGAGGGGTGTAAAGGTCCGGTGGTTCCAGTTATATAACTGACTTTAACAGATATTTTAACAGATGTCTCTTCTTGTTACTTCAACCACCTTCCTCTGATACCTCATTTCTGAGGTTTGGATCTGGCTTTTGTGGGTTGTAGTCATTGCCCATGACTCGCATCCATATGTCAAGACTGGGACATAGGTGGAGTGGTATACAGCCATCTTCATTTTCTTACCAACCTCTCTCTTGCTGAGGAATCCTCGATTTATGGCCTGAAAAAGTCTCCCAGCTGCTGCTTTTCGAGTGGCCAACTCTTCTTTGATGCCTCCCTTTCGGTCTATTATAGCTCCGAGGTATTTAAAGTGGTCGACCTCATCCAGGACCTGTTCTCACAGCTTAATCTGATGTCTTCTTTCTTCTCGTGATATCATCATGGATTTTGTTTTAGAGCTGCTTATGACCATCCCTCTCTTCACCAGCTCTTCCTTCCAGACTTGCAGGTTGGATTGGAGATGTGCCTCTGATTTAGCAATTAGGGCAACATCATCAGCAAATGCCAGCTCTGAAATATTTTTCAGTACCCCACTTATCTTCCAGTATCCCACTGAATACTTTCTTGTTCTCTCCTTACATGCCTTGATGACATCGTCCATGAGGAGTATGAAAAGATAAGGTGACAGGATATAACCTTGTCTTACACCAGTGGTGGTCCTGAACTCTTCTTACTTATGGTTTGCTGTCCTGAGATAATTTCTGCAAGACTTGTAGAAGCTCTGTTTAGCATGAATCAGAGGTGCTGGAATGTTCTTTCTTGCCAAACAATCCCAAAGTTTGCTCCAGGGGACCTTGTCAAACGCCTTTTCCAGATCTATGAAACAAAGATGGATCTCACTCTTATACTCAATGGCCTTTTCACTCAGCTGAGTGTGAAGATTAGGTCTTGAGTACTTCGGTTTGCTCGGAATTCGTACTGGACCTCATCCTATTGTGGCTCAGCTAGGCATCGGAGTCTCTGCTCTAGGATTCTAGAGTAGATTTTACCAGGGACACTGAGAAGGGATATGCCTCTATAGTTTCCACATTGTCGATTGTCACCCTTTTTGAAAATTGGTGTTATGATGGCAATCTCCCAATCCTTTGGTATGGTCTTGTTGCACCACGCTGCCTGTAGGACCCTTAAGAGTAATAGGTCGCCTGATGCTCCCATGTACTTAACCATTTCTGGTGTTATACCATCATGCCCTGCTGCTTTGCCCATCTTAATTTTCTCCAGTACTGCCTTCAGTTCTTCCATCTTTATGTCATCTTCACCATCATTGGTTTCCTCTTCTGTGCTAGTGGTTATCATTTCTGATGCTTGACCTTGCTCACCATCCAGGAGTTCTGAGAAATATTCTTTCCATCTTTCCATTACTTCCTTTGGGGCAGTAAGCAATTTGCCTTGCTTGTCCTTTATAAATTTGAGAGGGCATTGTTTTCCTTCCTCATGTTCTTTAGGGTCTTATAGAACAATTTCTGGTTTTCTTGCACATCTTTTTCTAGCTTTTCTCCAAATTCTTCCCAGGATTTCTGTTTTGCTGCTAGCACCTTGTTCTTTGCTTCTGTTCTGAGTGTCACATATTCTCTATATTTCTCCATTTGTCCTGTTATGTTGTTAGCTCATAAGTATTGTTTCCATGCCATTTTCTTCCCTCTTTGACTTCCTCTGTCCACCAAGGTGTCCTCTTTCTCTTGTTCCCAAGTCAGACTTCACCACATGCTTCTGCAGCAGCTGTCTTTATGATGTCCTTGAATTTAAGCCAGAGGGTTTTCAAGTTATCAGGTTGTTTTTCTGTGTTGCTCACCGCTGTAGCAATAAGCCCCTGATATCTGGTCTTAATTTCTGGCTCTCTCAGCTTGTAGGTCTTAATACTCATTTCTCCTGTTCGTTTACTTAGTTTGTTGCGTGATGTTGGGCAGTTCCTAGGCTGAGCAACTCTTTCAGTTGTTCTTTTGATTGTAAACAGGTAGTGATCACTTCCAATCTCTGGCCCCCTCCAGACTCTAGCATCCCGGACATATTTGAATGAGCTCCTCCTAACAATGGCATAGTCGATCACTGACTTCTCATTCTTTGTTGGTTCAGCATCTTTATCTACAAAATACTTATCAAGAAAGAGAAAGAATGAAATAGTTTTGTCAGGATTTAAGACATTGATGCACATTTTAATAAACCACAAACAGGGTGATTCACTGTCAAAAACTGTGGACAGTGAAAACAGACTCAGTATAAATCTCATATCAGGTCACAGATTTATTTTTAAAAAAAACCCAATTAAAACTGAGACACAAATGATGGAAGTAAAGCAAATAAAATGAGAGTTTATACAGTGCAATGCATACAGTCTCAATATTTAAAGAAAACATAGATGTTGCAAACCCCACTGTTGCAAATTCAACTGTTGAACGTGTGTTTATATATATATATATATATATAAGTGGTACCACAGTAGAAGATAGGTGTACTGGCACAGTTGGTAGTTGGTACTGCTACTGGTGTAAATATCTTGACATACACGCCCACACAGGGCTACTGTAAACAGGTCATGAAGACATCACATTCATACAGGATGATGAAGTCAGGAGCGTAGAACGACTGGTGACGTTTCCAAACATTTTATTACAGTACAATATAACAGCACACTGACATCAACACATACATTGTCATCTGAACCAAGGTTCAACACTTCATAGACGTAATCACACGTCAATATACCTCTGGCAAAAAGTAGGCCGCTTGAACAGCGGGCTTACATATATCATCATCTCATCATCTCAACCCATAACCCGTAATGGGTAGTAGGGGTGCCATGGTGGAAGCATCAGCAGACAGGGTCCTCCACTGCTTTACATATATAGTTCATTGATACTCTGGTACAACACCTCTGGCAAATAGGCCGCTGGATCAGCGGGCTTACATATATAGCTCATTGATACTCTGGTACAACACCTCTGGCAAAATAGGCCGCTTGAACAGCGGGCTTACATAAATAATTCATTGATCATTTGGTTCAACGCCTCTGGCAAAAATAGGCCGTTTGAACAGCGGGCTTACATAAATAATTCAAAGTTTTAGGGCAATGCAAATAAGTTCAAAATGTCTTCTTTACCTGCTCTGCCTTCCATGAATCAAACACCAGAAAACACTTGCCATTTCCTAGGCTTATAACTCCAAGCCAGAATCACATTAAAGGGGGATCTTAAACATAATCTAATCACAGAAGAACTCTGATCCCTTAAGACACTTAGCCAGAGCAAAACGCTGAACAACTTGTCAGCTCAAAAAATGCCAGGCGACTCCACAAAAAACAGTCTTCCCGTCGCGCCCGAATCCTAGCGCATGAGCAAATCAATCGCGCGACCTGAGTTCGTTCACTCCAGGAATGTACACGAGAATCTGTTGGGTGTATTCCAGAAAAAATCTAATCGAACAGAACCTTATATGGACGCCATGCATATCGCGCTGGGTTCTCAGAATATGTTTGATGGCTGAGATGGAAACAAAGTAGAATGGCATAGATAGTATGTATAATTTTACCAAAGGATTAAAATTACGGGGATATAACCACTAAATTTGTTGCAATGATGGGTGTAACCTTATACCAGAGAATAAAACTACTGGTAAACTCCCTTTGACCACAAATATAAAAGGAAGTATAAAGAGGGCACATTAAAACAAACTGACTCTTAACAATAGACCAGACCTAAAATCTGGGATACCAAAGATACTCACTATGTCCAAACTCCATAAATTCCCCAACAGATGCATCCACTGCATCCTCATTAACAAACCAGCCAAATGTAATAACAAACACACATTTAAGGCCGAGATGCAAGGAATGAACCAGAGCTAGGGCACTGCATGAAGGATGGCAGCCGACCGAGCAAAGTGGAAGCAGTTTGTTCCTGCTCTACAAGACGCCACCAAGCATGATGGCCACTGACTGCTTTGACAGTCAGCGGCTAAGGATCAAAGAAGAAGAAACAGAAAGACTTATAGAATTGAGCTATACAACAACCATTTTACAACTGGAGTTAACTGAGGGAAAATGAAGATGGAGACGATACACCCTCAAGAAACCTCCAAACAATATAACTAAACATACCCATTACTGGAACTCACATGGGAAGAGAAAGGTGAGGATGCCAAAGAGTAACCAGGGATAAATAGTGCAACCATGAAGAATAATAAGACAATCGTGCTATCATGGATGGAGCTTCCTGGCAAACAACAGGTGAAGCGCTATGTTCCAATATGGATTGAAAAGCAATGATAAACAGATGCAGAGAAATATATTCACTAATGCTGTATTTAACACACTGGTGTTGTTGTTTTTTTGTTTGTTTTTTTGTATTTGTTTGTTTTTTATTTTTATTGTTTGTTTGTTTCTTGGAAAGGGGAGGTCACACACCAATACATTCACACAATTTTTGCTTTGATTTACTCTATCTAGATTGAGTGGAGGGGGGAAGAAGGTACTATGCTTAGATATAAATCTGATTTTATTGTCCTGAATTTATTACACTAGATGTCCTAATTATAACCCATCAAGGGTTGAACGGGATACTTTGTTTAAAAAAAAACAAAAAACATGAGATACTAACGTAAAAATAAAGCACACTGTTACAATGAAAACTTTGGCCTAAACATGAAATATCGTGAGATGTGATGACCTGTATGGACAGAGACATTCCAAACTCATTTTAATTTCACAAATATTATATTTACTTTCTTTATGCAGTGTAAAATGTATGCCTCCTCTCTTCATGATTATATTTTGATATTGTTGTATTTAGGTTTCAGGATTTGTCAATAGTCACTGTGCCAAACTGGCATTTTTCTTTTTGATGATGAATTGTTGCCAAACTCATCTGCCTGTTTACATCTCTGCCAATGCATGGAGGCATATCTGGAGTCATCCTTACAGGACCACCAGCTATGCACAATGCTACTATATACGTACCGTACATGGAAGTGAACCTATGTTGGTCTGGCTAACTGCATCCTCAATGACTCTTGAAATCATCCACACACTTCCAGGGATTCCCTCTATGGTGAAACTTGTTGAGAACCTAGCATTCCGCACTAAGCTTGGAGAAGTCACTTGAGCCCCTGGCGTAATTCTTTGACCTGGCTGGCTGCATGCAGAAGGATCTAACTGTGGACCCAGTGATAGGCAGAGGAAGCTGAGAAGTGGCTCTGTGCAGGGTGACAATTCCTTGGGAGAGCCCGAAACCAAAGTACAGTATTTTAGCTTGGAACAGTTGGAGAGTCCCCTTGGATGATGGGGAATGCACAGAATGCGATACACTTCTTACTCCTAGCTTGGGACCAGATGTGACGATCCTTTAAATGCAAGCCAAGCTGGAGAAACTACTCATGACTTCAACTCAACATGTTTCGGAATGGCAGAAAAGCCTAGATCTACAGTGTAGATAATACCAACTTGGTATTCGCTGCTAAAGAGCGAGAAGCTCAGCAGCCCTAGTTAAACAACAACAACATCTCTGCCACAGCCTTGCAAGTGCTCTTTCCTTTCTACCATGTATATTCATTTTCCGAGTGCACACAATCGACAACTATTTGCTGCTATTAACTCGTATCTGTTTCACAGCACTGATTGCTATTACTCATTAATTACATTATACTACATCTGAATATGTAAATAACTTATGGCTTTTCACATAAATGTAACACACACCACTTCCACTCACCCAGTCTGCCAGCCTCCAGAAGAAAATCAACCACTGCTCTCAGTATACTTGATTCAGGCAAGTGGCCATAGTTGACTGGAACTGAATTAATGCGATAATAAAACATCAATTACACAGTGATAAACATAAAAACAACTCCCTGATATTTATTTGGTCTAGACAGTTTATAAAAAAAAGGTGTTAAATCTAGTTTATTGTTTACTACGTTCTGCAAAATTATTATAATACAAAATACCAAATTAATGGCAGCACCATCCCTGCACTGGATATACTAGAACAATAAAAACTGGCAATGAAGCATAACTGAAACCTTCTTCCAACTACACACATACTGACAAGGGCAAGCATGTTATGTTCATTATTTCTGATTCTCAATGTTCTCTATTAAGTCTTTGGTTGATCTTCTCCTTCTTCTTTGCCTTTCATCTACATGTGCAACATTGACCTTCAATAGGTCAAAGTACAAATTCCTTCCTGCACCATCAATTCATGTTGTATCTATGTCATCTTTATCCTTATTATGTCTGTCTGAAGTTCTCTTCTCCATACATTTGGGGGGAAGGGGGTGGAGAGGGGTCTCCTCTTTCTTTTGCCCTAGGGATTCTGAAACAAAAACTATCTTTTGATCCTATGGATTATTTTCTCATGCTCTGTCCTATCTGCTTTTAATGTTTTTCCTCATATTTGATATTTCTCTAGTTTCTATATGGCCCACTGTTTTCAGCCAGAGAAATGTGTCCTTCAGGTATATTAGTTTTTTTGTGTGCTTTGTTTCGAGAATGCATATCCATGATTTTCCTCATCTCTTGTTCCATTTGCCCTTGTCTAATTATTTCTATCATTCTATATCCTCTCACACCATTTTAATCCTTCTATTCTGCCAAGCGCCAAGAAAGTCTGTAATACTCTAGTTGTTATTTTTGTTGTTCGTCATGTTTCACTGTCATAAATTAGAACTACCATAACATTTGAGTTGAAAATTATTTTTGCTATATCACTGAATCAATGAGAACAGAATTTCTGGTGTTACAATGAACCAATATTACTATACGGAAGTGAGTCCTGGACATACAGCAAAAATTCAAAAAATCACTGAAGACCACAGAGATGTGGGTTATCTGAAGAATGTTAAAAATCCCATGGACAGCTAAGATAACTAATGAAGAAACCTTAAAAAGAACTAATGAACAATTAAATATAATAATAAATATAAGGATAAGATAATCAACTTTCCACTGACATATGATGAGAAGACAAGCACTCAAAAGCACTGTAACCATTGGGGAAAAAAGGGAAAGACAGATACAGGAACACAGAGAAATGATAATGGATAACTTGGTGCTGTGGCATGGAAGAGATCAACAACAGAGCTAATGGACAGCACAATTAAAATCAGGATTTGTGGAAGAACATGATTGCCTATGCTTCAGGCACAGCATCCAACTTTATAGGATACTTGAGAATCAGTGGAAGCCACGATTACCCAGGTGTCCAGAATTTTTTAAAAATATGACTAAAACAGATCAGAACATCAACACTCACCATTGGACCTATTTTCTGCAACAGCACAAGCAGACAAATATAGGTGTCCCAGCATCCATGCACCAACACTCTGTAGTCCAAGATCACTATGGTCAACAACAATCTTCATTACTGTTGTAATAATTTCTGACACATTAACATCATTTCCTGTCATCATGGAACTACCTTGGACCTGAAACCAATAGAAAATGTGTCGAGATGATTTTAAAAGGTTCAGTCATATGCCACAAGGAAAGGATCCTGTTACAAGCCCATTGAGGTATATTGGGAATATGGTGTTAGGCTTATATTTTCTTGAGCATACAGCACACTAGGAGTGATATGGTCAGCATCACACTGGTCGCCTTTAACCTTCCCAGAGTTTCTCTGGTACCCAATTCATGAGGCTGGATCGGCCCTGGAGCCATTTGTGGTCTAAAAAATTCCACCTCAACTGGGGATCGAACCATCATATGCCAAAAGCTGTAAGAAAATGAGGAATATAATCCCTTACACTGGGTTTAAAAAAGAAATGATAAAATCATATTTCACATTGTCTCTATATTGTTGTGCTTGGTAAGATTCAGGACAAAGGTTCTATAAGCTTGAATGATGCAGAACAGTAAGGGACACACAATGAAATACACCCTTGTTCTCCAGGTTGGGACTGTGAATGCAGCTCACATAATGAAAAATACAATATATAAAAATTAGTTATGAAACATATAAATGAAAAATGGATTAACTGGTCTGAGATCATATCAGGAATAGAAGTATTTGAGAGGGACTGCATGTTGCATTTGCAGCAAAAGAATTTGAAGAAGAATAAGAAGTAGCATCATAATTAGGGAAACCAAAACGATGACCTGCTTGTATTGAATAATGCTAAGATGAGAATTTCTATGGTCAATTAATCATAGCATTTGAATTGTGCATACAGGCAGTGCATACAGGCAGTGCATATCAGAAATACACATTTTATTTACACTAAGAAAATCAGTAACTAGTATAACAGAAGTTGTGTATAAACATGGAGGATTGTTTATTATTTTCAGCCAAGAATTAATTAAATTAGGAATAAATGGTGGGGTAAACAAAAGTAGGTAACATATCTATACTGGGACAAAGGGCACAGAAAATGCCTACCTTACAACCCCAAGGCCTTCAATCAATGCCCTTTACCTTCCCAAGAAGCATAGGCCTTCAACAAACACATGCCAAGTCCTCCTGTCACATGCTAAGCCCTCCTGTCACATGCTATCAGCTCAAGCTCTTTCCATGTCTTTCTCATCATTTTCACTTCTGTCTCTAGCTCTCTTCTCCAATTGTTTTTGGTCAACCTCTGCCTCTCATTCCCTGAGGATTCCAGAACAAGGACTGCCTTGTAATTCTACCAACAGGTTTCCTCAATGTGTCTCCTATCCATCGCCAACGCCTTCTTCTCATCTCTTGTTCCACTGGCACCTGTCTGGTTCTTGTCATCAGTTCCATTTGTGACTTTGTCATACCATTTCAGTCCTTCTGTTCTATGCAAGCACCCATGTATGAAGGAATGTAGCATTTTGGTTGTTTTTTCAGAGCCATATGATAGGACAGACTTGACATTTGAGTTTTTGAGTTGAAGATTCTTATTTTTGTGTTGGACTTGATTTTTCTTGATCTCCATATGTTTCCCAATGCAATGAAAGCTTCTCTTGCTTTTTGTATTCTTATTTTGATATCATTGTCTGTCCCTCCAACTTTGTCTATAATGCCTGTGCATTTTCAGACCCACTTGCTGTGACCTCTCATTGAGTATTTTAATTCTGTCTTGCAACTGATTATGGTTATGGGACAGAACAGCCAGGTAATCTGCAAAATCTAGATCATCGCAAGGCCTTCACCATGGACAAATGAACGAAAACAGAGGAGAAAGTGAAAACTAAGCTAAATGCATAAAAATGAAATGTTAATGCCATCTGCGAGGTAGCTTCAAAAAGTTCCCAGAATTTATGTATTGTATAGAAATAAGTAACTGTCACGGCACTATTTCGCCGAAATTTCAGATTGGCCACCTTGGGTGGTTGGCAACCCTGAGAGAAGCTGTTTGTCCAGATCAAGTGACCGGACAGGAAGCAGGAACAAGTTTTGGCACAAAAGGGAGTACCCTCCTAGTCAGCGGCCGAGGAAGGTCGCAGATATTTTCACTCGCCAGCATTCTTGTGGTGAATTGTATGCTATGTTTGTATCATTATAGTACTTGCCATATTTCATGCTGAGTGGATTATGTGTTATAATTCTAGATGTGGATAGGATCTAGTGGACATTTTTCCACAGATAGCAGAGTTGTAAAGTGTCTATGTGTTGAGAGTACCATTGGCACAGTGTTTCACTAGTGAGCGATAGTCAGCGATAATGTTCATTCGGTAGGGCATACGAGAATGTATTATGTTGATAGATTGAGCTGGTAGTGAGGCAAGTTACATTGGTATTTTCGTATTGTAATTCATACATTTTTCATGCCCGTGTGAGGCCTTTATTTGTGTGTGTATATCATATTAAAGGGCAGTACCTGTGGAAGGTGTTATCTTGCTGTGTCAGCCATTATATGCTGTGGTCGTATCTTTGGAAGGACGAGCCTTATTTACCATTAGTATTGGTGTTATTATAAATCCACAATATTAGTGGTCTTGACAGTAATAATACAATTATTTACACTACATTGTCACAAAGTGGTTTTTGGTTTATAGAGTGTGCCTGAATGAAAGCAAGACCCTAGTATGAGAAAGTCTGAGAAAATAGAATTTAGATGGAAAATGACATGCCTGTGGACAGACGCGACTATTGGCTCAAGGGATAGAACCAGGATTTGAATCTCCCCTTGCCGCTTTGTGACTTTAGACTGGCTATAGTCTCGCCCTCCTCTGACTTCCTTTAAATACAAGGAGATAAGGTGTATAAATACGACCACAAATACCACTATACAGACAACATAGAGTAAGTATAGTAAAGAATAGAAGCTGTTCCAGTAAATAATATATGTATATATTTATTTACATACGAGAAAAACATAAAAATGGCATATTACGTCATCAAGTCAGTCGATAGCGTGCACTGTTGCACGGCCTGGAAAACAAGTAACAATTAAATTGAGAGACACTCAACAACAAAAAAAAAACCTCAATCACATTCACTCTTCCTGTCACCCTGCTGAGGAACAATAAAATTGGTTAGTGCTTTAAAGTACTTTGATCTTGTGGGGCTGTCAACTTTTAGCCTCCACTCTCTAACACTAATAAATTTCTACTGTCTTAATCCTGGTGACTTCTTCCTCAACGAACGGCTACACAGCTTTCTACTAGTTAGGCGATAGGCGCCTATAACTACACCACAAGAAATGCTAAAATAATAGACTTGGTTTTTCGAACGCAGACTCAGTGTCTATCCGTCCAATGGATACTGAACAGACCCTACTGGTCCTGTCTATTTTCTCCCTCCTTCTCTATCTTTCTCTCTTGATCTCAGTGTCTCTCTAACACTCGAGGGCTGATGATGCGGCGTCTCCGTTACTCTCTTCTCTCGATTTCTATCAGGACCTAGGTATGGTAACCCTGTCACCTGTTCCTGATTTTGGTGATGACGATGTTCGGATATCAAGCATGAGGGACTTGATTAACTGTAGACAAATCTTCTCTGCTGCTGAGCAAACTTTCCCCTTTTCTCCCACTCCGGATTTAGAGGAAGACACAGCCTTGATTTCTGGCTGTATGAAATTGAAACCAGTCTCCCGGCCACCTGCCGTTGCTAGAGACTATAATAGCGATGCTCTCGGCTGTATGATAAATAAACCACGGTCCAGCTGAAGCATAGGGGCTTCACTGCCAGAGACCCTAGGTCTGACCCTTAAGCTAGGTCCTGTTGCCGTGGGTAATTTTGCACATGGGCAAATTTACGCTTCCCACTATTCTTGCCGGGACTCGCTGAAATTAAAAGAAGATGCTTCTATTGTATAACAATTCCAACCTAACGCATCTCTAACCTAACTCCCCTTCACTCGTCATTTACAACAATACAAAAAATAATATTGCCCACGTGGCTCACTCGTCATGTACAACAATACAAAAATTAATATTACCCACGTGGCACTTAAATCTCTCTCCTTCTCTCGTTCCTCACACTATACATAAAATACCACTATCCCACGTGGCCTCTTCATCCCTCCTCCTTCTACTAAAATCTGCCAGGTAAAATAAACAATAGCCCAGACACCGTCTGACACGTTACGCATGGATGCCCACGTGTTCAAAACATTTCAACTAGGGACTTCCTTTGTCCTAAATTCCGGGCCTACTTTTTAACATTTACACATGAGGTTTCCCGGCTTGCTCCAAAATTAAATGAAATATCGCTATAGGAATAGTTTACTCCTCTAAGCAGTATAATTCACTTACAACGTAAATCTGAACCCTCCGACAATATTTCTCACATTTTTAAGGCTCAGAAAAATTAACGAACACACCAGGGATTTCCCCATAAAATTACATTAGAAAATATACAGGAATAAATGGGGGTTTTACCTAACATTCTACAAAAAGGGCACACGTGTTTCTCACAACTTCACACACTCCTATCTATTGCCAAAATCCCAGAAAGAATAAGCACACTGTTGCATTTACGTCGTTCTTTAAAAAAAATGATAATGGATGGCACTATCCTTTATTTTAAAACTGAAAAGTTACTGCCCCCCCCCCCCCCCGAAGAAATTAACTACGGGCGAAATTCTCAAAAAACCCTCTAATGAATAAAACGATAATAAGATAAAATCCTACATACCAATTATCGTTTGTTTTTCCCACAGTGGAGAACGATAAATCACGTAGTCGTCCGGCCAGGCAATTATTTCTTCAGAGACAATTGCCCGCGGTTTCCTCCCTCATTATATACAAGAGAAAACCCCCACGCGAATTCCTCTCCCACGCATATCGCGGACCAATGGCAGCGCCAGAAAAAATCAATACTGGCCACCTACGCAAATCTCGCGTGGCTTAAAATTGCATCACGTTACCTGACGGCCGCGTGTTTCCGGTCTCGTCATATCGCGTGCCGGAAATGGCGATTATTTTCGTAAACAACGAAATCCACGGGAATCGCGAAAAATCAGAAGAAAGCAAAACTGATGCTAGAATAAAATAAACCCACCATCACAAACGAACCCATTTAATTTATCTACTCAAAAAAAATACCAAACATGATATATATTCAAATGAGAAGAATTAAAATGGTGGAAAAGCGGGCCAGAAAATAGCGATTTTCGTAAACAACGGAAAATCGCGTGATCAGAAGAAAATAAAACTGGTGAAAATTCAAAATAGAACCACAGAATCGGGCCTGTTAAAAGTCAGAATTACAGTGTAGCATCACATACATTTCCTTCAAAATAGTTCCCTCCGGCAACTACACACTTTTGCCAATGTCCATACAGCTGTTGGAAACATTCCTGGAACCCATTCTTTGACACCTCTCTCAGCTGCTTTGTTGCATTGGTGATAACGTCCTCAGCATCCTTGAATCTCTGCCCTTTCAGTGCCGGTTTTAGGCAAGGGAACAAGAAGAAAATCAGGCTGTGCCAGGTTGGGAGAATATGGAGGATGTTCCAGGGCAGTCACATTGTGCGTTGTGAGGTACTGCTTCACCAGTAGGGATTGATGTGCTGGCGCATTGTCATGCAGCAGAACCCAACTGTTTGTGCTCCATTTTTCTGGGCGTTTCCTTCTGATTGCATCTCTTAGAAGACGGAGAATATCAACGTACATTTCCTTGTTAACTGTTCAGCCTTCAGGAATGAATTCATGGTAGACAATACCCTGGGAATAAAAATAAACTTCCAACATAACTTTTCCTTTGCTCTTGTCCAAACGAAATTTCTGTGTCCAGGGAGATGAGGGTGATTTCCATTCAGAGGACTGATGTTTTGTCTGAGGATCATACTAAAAACACCACGTCTTGTCTCATGTAATTATGTTATTGAGAAAATTGCTATCTTGATCAGCCACAGTGATTAGGTCTCCTGCCAGTGTCAATCTGACATTTGTACGTTGTTCAATCAAGGACATTTTCAACTCCGACGATGCTACGTGCACACCACACAAATAAACTTCTGTAACTTCTGTTCGAGAGTACACGTGAAGGTTACATCAGCCATGTCGTTTCCTCAAGGTCACTACCAACTTATAAAACTATAATCTCCATGACATAATCACTCATTCAAACATGAGTCGACTATTCTGGGAACTTTTTGAAGCTACCTCGTATATGTATGTATTATTTAAATTACCATTCTGTTTTCTCACCGCTTGCCTCTCCCTCAGCTGCTTCTAATTTTCCCCGTTCCTACTTTTTAACTGTATCCATGCATGCTAGTCCTTACCCAAATCATTTCAAGTGGCAATTTTCTCCACACTGGAGCAGTCAAACAAACATGCAGACAGCTAAATGAATTCTCCAAAACAACTTCAAAGAGAAATGGCTGAACTGATAGGCAAAAGGGTCTACTGGACATGCCTTGTATAAAGTAATGGCCCATCCCAACAAAAATGTCAATATTAATAACCTACAACGTGTGGAGTAGATCACAACTAAGAACAGAACAATTCAGACTCAACAAGCACTTAAACAAATTATACCATACACATGAGCCTAACTGCTGCAACTGTACCCATCCATATGAGACAGTTCAGCATGTGCTGGTCGCTTGCCCAGGACTCTCGACAGAAAGAAGAAAGCTATTGCCGGGCTCCTCAACAATCATAAACATTCTGTACAGTACCATTCAACAGCTACAGAACACATGCAAATTCTTCCACTTAGCACTGGCTGCTAAAGAGTGACCAGCTCAGTAACCTTCATCAATCAGCAACAACAGCAACCACACTGGCGCAGTGACAGCAACATCGGAAATTTCCATTTTTGGGTTGTATCATTTTTACGTCTTTAACTTAGTTAAACAGTGTTGTCTGTTGTTCACTCATTCCAATCAAAATATACAGTTCAGAGACCTGTCATAAAATCATATTCAGAGATAACTAAGATAATCCAATTTTCACATCAACAATTGTTAAACTGGGACTACTCACAGGAATTAAAGTCTGTTCTGATCCAACCAATGAAAGCAGACCAGTGAGTTTGGAAACTCTTTCTACTGGAGAAGTCTCCTGTTAAAATAATGAAGATGTAAGATACATTTGATTTGCATTTAAGAACAAAATTTGGACTTGTGATTATATTTGTCATGATCTATTGAAAATCAGTTGATTACAGTGTACACTTCATTACTGAACCAATGTGAGTATTCAGCACCCAAGACCTCCTAACATTTCAGAGACATTTCAGCAAGTTGGTAAATAGTGCTTCAAAATGCTGATTATTTACAAACATATGTATGACTCAATACAAAAAAAAAAAAACCCAAAAAACTGTCCATTTATTCTCTTCTTCTGTTTCTCCTTTAAAAGCTGTACAAAGTGGCACAGATGATGATGTACCTCTACAAATTTTAATACCTAGTCACTCTGGTGATGTTCTCGAGCAAGTCGATACTTTCAGCCATAAAACTGTCTATGGACATGAGGTATGGCATACATATGGACATGAGGTATAGCATTTATATGTGTTCTGGTGCCAGACTGTATCGGCAGCGCCATTTCTCTGGACCCACCATCTTCAAGGGGCATGCTGTATGGGCAACAGCTTGACCTCTTTACCTAAGTGCCCAACTGGTGCCTGCCGAGACATCATCTCAGGGGCGCATTCTTATAGTCAGTAATGACTGAAAAAGTTACTGCTACTACTGATCTCAAATACCTTTTATAAATTCTACTCTTGACGGTTTTCCACACCATTATATTAAACAGTCAAATATATCCTCTCATTTTCAATTTACTGTTCCCGTGTGTACTAACTTTTCCCTCTTTATATCATGTCCAATAAAAGTCATTCTAATGTGAATAATAAGCATCCCTCTTTCGGGAAATTGTCAATATTTCATAGCTATCCACAGAATCCTTAACATTCAAGAGAGTACATTATTTGCTTATATAAGATAGAACAGGTTTTGCTTGTGTTGTTTTATTCTTAATTTCTGAGCTGTATCTCCCGTCTGCTGTTCTTAGTGTTACCAGGTATTTAAATCTATGGATGTATTTAAAGGCTGCCCCTTTTTCTATGATGAAGCTTTCCTGAGAATTTCATTTTTTCACTTACATGGCTATTACTTCTTGTCTTAATGCTATGAAGGAAAAGACCTTCACTTTTACATTATGCCATAATTAGGAACCAAAGTAATTACTTTCAGAATTTAAAATGTCCATAAAAATGGAAGTGATCAGTAGGTCATCTTTTACAACATGCCAGGTAAGGCACAGAAGCCCTAGTCTTTTCTCCTCATAATAACTCTTGAGATCCATAAACGAGTTGAGTAACAACAAAATACAACACAGTTCTTGATTGCCTGGAGAGTACCACCCCATACAGCAAAAGAATAAAATTACAAAAATTGTTTAAAGAAAAGCTTGCAAACCTCTTTAAGAACATCTTGAAGCCACTTTTGCACAAGCTCTTGTCTTAGCTGTGAAACAGACTTCAGTCCCAGTTTGCTCAGAGCGAATGTAAGTAGTCCAAGGGCAAGGCAAACCCCAGCAATCTAGAAACAGGTAGAATAAAATGCTTTAATTATAAATTTACAATTCTTAAAACAAGTCTAAGAACATTTACTTATGAATACTTTACATAATAACTCAGAGATAAGAAATCCAAAAGAAATAAATCAATATAACATGAAACTTATATAGTTTCATGAAATTAGATTTTAGATAAACAGTAAAAACTAGTAAAAACTGTCTATTCAGATGCAAAAAACTGAAAACTGTTTAATTTTTTAACTCTTTAGGCTGTCTGGTATAAGCAGTTGGTAAAATGTTAATGCAGATTAAGCAAAAAATTGGGAAGAAAACTTGTTGACAAATAAACTACAGCATATATGACACTGCTAGATAAGCAGTGTGAAAACAAAGATACATCTCAATAATGCCTGCATCAGTGTGAGGAGTTAATGTGATTGAATTTGCAACAGGCCCCAAGTCTTTTAGACTTAGCATTTATTTACGTTTTTCAGGGAAAGATTACGGTGGGATTTTATCTTATTCGGGGTTTTTCGTTTCTCTTTGTAGTATCAGGGTGTTTGGACTTTTTGTGTAGATTAAGAATTACGGTTTCTAGAAGAGATGGTAGTTTTAACTTTTAGACTGGCACCAGCGGGCTGTTTCATTAAGATAATTCGTTCATGTAGAGATTTTCTAGTGTAACAAAATGGCAGAGCATTTCTGGTCCTTTCTCAATGAGCGCGGGGAACGGAATTTTTCCGCTTGGTCTTGAGTTCTAAAATTAGATAATGACCGCGGGCGATTCCTGGCACATTGGTTGGTTCAGAGATCGACCCGCGTAAGAACAAAGCCAAGCTATGACTCACGCGTAGCGTGGGGTCGGCGGTATGAGTCTAATAAATACGCGAGTTAAGAATGAAACAGTCTCTCAGATTTTTAAAACTTCAAGCCGGGGAGATCTATGCCGAAATGGCATATGCAAAGTCAGATTGCTCTAAGCAGATAGTCTACTTTGGTAAATATGAAGTTAATTAAGCTTTAATAGTTTATAAGATTTTTGCAGAGTTTGTTTCTAGGAGTTAAAGTTAATTCATAGAAGTAGAGCCATCAATGCTATAATTTTTAATTGAATATAACTGACAGAGCAATTAGGTATTTTGTGAAAAGGTAGTAGGGAATTTTGATAGTTTCCTCAGAGTAGTTGTTTGTATAAATTGGAGTATTACTGTTATTTGTCAGAAGACAGGGGTATTTATTTTTCCTGGATTTGTGAATTTTAATGGTGCAGCGTAAAACACGCTCGCGGAATTAAATTAATTTTAGTTCGTAACGGACATGCCATGAGTTACCCTCTTATCTAAATTATTATCAGAGTGCATTCGTTCTTTTTATGAGATAATGAAAGCTTAAAGATGTGAGATGTTAAATACCATAAATTTGAGACACGATGAACGTAATTTCATTGTGATTTTCGAGGATTTGGAAAGGGGTACCGGAGCACGTGCTGCGTATCTTTTTCTAGAGGGGTGAATCTGATAATGGAAGAGGAGAGGGGAGATAGCGGGGCATGCATTTGTAAGATACGATTGCAGTTCCTTTAAAGATTTTAATATACATTGTTATCAGAATCGGGTGTAAATAATATTCCCGACACGTGGGTGAAGATTTCCCAATATTTGATTTATATTGTTGGCAGAGTAAATACGCTAGGTATTTGTGTGTGTATTTAATTGTTCTTTAAGTGTGTGTAAATTACCAGCGGACTCATTTTGGGTAACGTTGGGGTTAAGAATGAGTGAATTTACCAGTTATGTTAGAGCATATGAAATTGTGTATTTTGCTCTGTGTGGGTAAAACCTACATTTTGAAGTCAGCAGTTACGGGTCTAGTTGGGATTTTTAATTAGTCCCTATCAAATAGACATATGTTTATAAGGGTGAATTCATGGAGACGAGAGATTATTGTCTCGGGTGAAGTCTATTGTATTTTGGTAGCCAGGTAAACACATCGATCATTGTTAAATAGTAGGGCCAGGAATTTACCGGCAACAGGTTCATTCAGTGGTCAGAATGTTGTGACAGCTAACCTAAGCCGCCAGCATGTAAGAGATTAAGCCAGCTGAGTCTGGAGATTAGAGTGTCGATAGGACAGTATTTGAGGGAAAGTGGGGGTAGGCATGTTTACTAATCGCTGAAGTAATACTAGAGCATGGGAGCTGCATGGAAGATTTGAAACTTAAGTGTTAGAGATTTGAAACTTAAGTGTTAGAGATTTGAGACTTAAGTGGTTGAAGAGTCGGGATTTAAGTGTTAAAGATTGAGAGTTAAGGGAGTTAAGTGTTAAGGATATGGGAAATTTGTTGTGCGATATATATTTGTTATTGTTTTGTCCACAGCAGATATTTTCCAGGCGTGGCAGCTAGGGCTACAGTAGTCCTTCAGCTGGCTAGAAGTTCGCCAGTCTTCTCAGGAGAAGAAGAGTCGGCAGAGCCAGAAAAGAAAGTGGAGTGGTGACAAGGGGGTCACCGGTGCAGAAGTCAGTTTTTTGTACCCAAGAGAAAGCAGGGAGCTGGAAGCACAGACTTCTTCAGCAAGAACAGATGTTCTTACCGAAATTCGGAGCTAGTTACGCTCATGTTAAGCACACACTGATCCTAGGCGCAGGGCCTAAAAAGTGTCGTGAAATTCGGGCATAATAATCCCGACAGCCTCGAGCCCAAGAGAGGGGTATCCGGGCTACTGCAAAGTAATAATTCGTCTATTTGGAAGCAGCAATAGACCACGTCCCGAGTTTAGTTCACCAAGCAAGTCAGCAGCTACAACAGGCAGAGAAGAGGGGAAAGGGTTAAAATCCCTCTTAACTGCACCAGATAGAGAGAGAGAGAGAAGGAGAGTAGTGGAGGAGTTTTCTCAGTAGAATCTAGGAGTGTCAGACAGACACTGAACAGAAAATAGCACTTAGAAATTTTCGTCAAGTTGTGTAGGAGATGTTAGAAGAGTTCGTTTCATGGACAGTGTGTTAGCCAGGAGAAGGTTAATTTGTCCAAAGCGGAGAAGCTGTGTAGACATTTCAGATTTGTGACGTCTGCAGACAGACAGACAGTAGTAGTTAGATAGTGGTAGTTACTTATCAGCTGAATTTTTTTGTAAGGTGGATCTGAATGTTAAAGATCCCACTTAACCAAATGTTGCATTACTTACCTTTCTTCCTTACAGGTTGAGGGGAGGGCGACGGGGGTTACCTTACTTAAATCACTGTACTTTATTGTGTGTGTTCTTTCCAGGTGTGTGTGTGTTTTCTAGGTGTGTGAACACGCATGTTAAATTCTATTTTGTAGTATGTTATATGAATTTTCTGTGGTGTAAATAAAATCCATTGTAAATTTCAGGCTGGATCAGTCACTTAATTCAACATACATGTTGTCTGTAAGTGGTGTCTGTGGTGTTAAGTAATTAAACCTTATCCCAGTCTTGGTAGTTAGAGGTAGAGAGGTTATCGCAAAACATTACATCACCTAGTGGCAAGGGAGAGTCAATTTAGGTTCTCGACCCTTGACGCCAATAGCCTCATCTCCCACAGTCACCGTCATTTTTCTTCTGAAATCTATCTTCTTAGTCTTTCTTTCCACTAGGGTTTAGTCTATTTAGGTAGACAGCCTCTAGTCTTAAATCCACTTCGTAACAATCAGATATGATCTCCGTTAGGGATCAGAAGCATGAAAGACAGATATGAAAATATATTGCTCAAGTAAGAGCTCTGATGGCAGAACTTTTTACTCGCAAATAGGCTTTTGCCTGGGCCATTGCATATCTGGATCTAATTGACAGCACTCCAAGCATGTACCTCATTGTCACAATGGGGTTATCATGCGTACAGCCCAAGACTATATGCATCCCTTGGTTTTGAATGTGTTCTAGTCATTCACATTGTGTTACTGACAGCGTTAGTATTCCCAGCCCATACTCAATAACTGATATTACAAGCTGATGATAAAGAAGAAATAGTAATCTCTGCTCCAGATGCGCAGCGGCCATTATTTTCAGGGCTTCAAGACCTCTTTTGCATTTCTGTATGATGTGATCAACATGGTACTTATACGATAGCCTGCAATCGAATGTAATTCCAAGGTATTTCAGTTTTTCTTGCCTTTCAATTTTCTGTCCATTGAGAGTAATATCTGAAGGATCTGTTTTCACTATGGAGTTGTTTAAGGAGCACCACATCATGCAGGCCTTGTTGGGACTGACTTTGGAGCCAGTTTCCTCGCACCAGTTAAACACCGCCTTTAGTGTCCCATGTATGCTTTTAATCATTTCCTGTTGGTCAGAGACAGTTCTGTAAATGAATATGTCATCAGCAAAAGTCAATGTTCGTCCCAACCCAGTTGGCTGAATGGTGGCTACTTTTGCTGTGTACATATTAAACAGCACCGGTGATAGTGAAGAAGCCTGAGGTAGTCCCAGCAAATGCACCTTGGGTCTAGAGATAAGTATAGCTGTCTATTCACTTCTGTCACTAGATATAAGTAATAGCAGCATATTCACCTCTGTCATGAGATATTTATTACTGTCCATTCACCAATATCTACAGATAAACATGACAATCTATTCACCTTTAACAAGAGATATACATGACTGTTTCTTCATCTTGAGCTAGAGTTCAATATGGTTTGTTCACTCATCTTTCTAATTATGGTAAAACACAAAATATGCAAACATTAAAAAGTAATGCTTCAAAACTTCTGTCGCAATATTTTGAAGCCACAAGAATAAAAGTGTTCATCACAAACTTTGTGTATTTTGCTTCAGTTTAAAAAAAAAAAAAAAGTCATCTTGACCTGAGGAGTTTCCTGGTGAAGTTGCTGTAGTTTGTGTACAATTGGCAACACAATGTCCTCACTTGAAGCATTGCTCGCATACAAAGAACCAGCTATGCTTGTCACAGCAACACAGAGAGGCTGTAATGTATAAAATGGAAATCTCATTAGTATAATTCTAATATATTCTGACACTGTTACCTCCTCGGTTAGCTGACATCAACATTCCGAGGCATGGTAATCAATGTAGTAATGAGGTAGTCCTAAATATACAATAGTGTTACGTGTCCAGTTAATATTTGTAAATATTATGAATATGGGTAACCAATATAGCACTTTGTAACACTGATCATCAATATCATAATTATTTCCCTTTTTTGCTCCCTTTGCAGCATGGGCCACCACTGCAGCTGATCTCCTTGCAGGAAGTCTGCACCAAAGCAGACGTGATATTACAGCTGTGGTGTCTGTAACAGTTTGTTAAACTTTGGTACACATGTGTAAATTTACATTTTTACATAAATATATATGCACATACAAGTATATGCTCTACCACATATTACATATACTGGTAAAAATATGACCTCTCACAATATTTTTGTCCAGATCATTAAACCAAATAAAGAGTTTTCAAGGCTTTCATAGACATGCTTGCTCATCCTATATTCTTAAGTGATTTTCAGTGTAGACAGTAAATTAGAATGAAATGGGCAGCTGTGAGTAATATAACTGTAAGACAATGATGAAACCATAACAAATGAATGTAAGAGATAATCTCATCAACACAAGAAGGTGAGTGATAAACTTTACAGTCACAAACCCAGGCTGATATTCTTTGTGATTATGAAGCTGTCCTTCAAATACTTTCTATTATATAAAACCAAAAAAATAAATTAGAAAGACATATAACCTGATAGGCGTGGTCATTAACTGGTGTGTTCAGCCACATGTTCTGCAGTTTTTCCAGCACAGTGGTCACATGCACTCTTGATTCTGTCTTTCCCTCAGTGCACATTCCACATAAAGCTAAACCTAATCCCAGAATACAGCCAGCTGTATTTTCTGCATCAGCCATAAGGCATATGTCCTCCTGGGCTGTCAGGGATTTCCATACTGCCAGCATACCCTGAAGAAATATGTTTGCAATATTTACTTCAATGCTTTCACAAACAAATACTGTCTTTGACAGTAACATTCAAATTTATCTATAAAAGTCCAAGTTCACAATGGTAGCAGAGTATTTAAAAAAAAAAAAAAATGTAAACCACTGACTCATACATGCCACATGCTATGGTTTACCCATAATCTGTACAAGGTGTTTGCGTTTTCAGATGTGTACACCCTGTACATAATTTCTGTACAGGTTTTCTAACCCATTCCCCTTATTACTGTGTCTCATAAAAGAATGACCTTATAAAAGAACTCTGTCCTGTTGAACACAGGATTTCCCATTCTGTTAGTGATAATTAAACACAGAAATAGACTAAATGATGACACCATCACATTATTTTTACAGTGTAAAATTCTTCTTCTTCTTCCTCGTTCGTCCTGAAAAGGACGGTGGTTGCGTTGTGTCTGTTTACACCTAAGCTGTGATATCTGCACCTTTCGGTCGACACATCCGACTTCTGCACGGCATTTTTTAGGACCGGGTTTGCCTTCCCATTGCGATCCACACTCGCTCAGCCAGACTGCACTGTTGCAGACTGTTTCCAGGACCACCACGTGGAGGTGGAGTGCGGTCTTGACCAGCTCTGATTCGCTGGTCCTGACGCAGGCAGTCAAGCTATGAGTCGTTGACTGCATTCACCATTGCTCTATTGCTGCATCTTGGGGTCCCAACAGTGTAAAATAAACTCAGACATTTATTGTTTGGGTTTTAAAATAAGTGAAGACCTGCTTTAAAAGGCAAAGTCCCCGTGCCTCTTTTATAATGCAGCCCACTGTAATTGAAAATATTTTTACACGAATTAACTCTTTTGATGTTTTTTTTTCAGTCTTTGTACAGGTTTTGCGGGTCTTTGTACAGGGTTTGGATTTTTTGTACAGGTTTTTCATCTCCGAGCTGTGGCATGTATGCACTGACTATAAAATAATATTTATACATATAAAGAAACAGAGAACTAAATGAAGTGTAAAAATCCTCCCAGATGATCAGTGTCCAAGTACAGTACAAACTAAGATGGCTGGGAGATGCTTTATGAATATAAGCTAATAGAGAGACAATGCCAGTTGTATATGTTACAAATACAAGGCAAAACATCAATAATACATTCATAAAAAAATACATGGAAAATATAAAAAAGGATCTAAAGAAAGCATACAATTCTAGAGACGCTTTCAAGGTTAATAGAAGAACTGTGCTAGTAGCACAGATTCTTTGGACTAATAGCACCAAAGAACAAGAAGAAATTGAAGAAGCACAAGATAATTTAAATGTAGATTATGAAAAAAGTGTAAAAATGATAAAAAAATAGGGTGTCCTCAAAAACAGGGTGATCGAGAAGTCTCTCCGCAGTGGGTTCAGTGCTTTAATAATATGAATGTAACATTTTATGATGCAGTAAACAGTATTAATTTAATTGACTTTAATTAGACTTACTTTACTACTACATAAAAGTAGTATTTTTTTATATTTTCGCATAAAGCATTAGTGTCTGTTTAAATAATTTAAACTGCTATGTAAAATAAAGAAATGCAGAGTTGTAAATTACGACCTTTTAATAATAATTTTTTCATTTGGATTGTTTCCCTTGATTCATAGCATTCAAGCACTGAACCCACAGCGGAGAGACTTCTCGATCACCCTATATTAATATATGTATAAGATAATAAAGGTCTAAATTCACCTCACCCTCATTACTTAAAACTGTTAGAATCATGTTTCACTCACTTTACTTCCTGTCATCTCAGAGTAATGTTCTTCAAACAGCCGACCAAGTAGCATGCCTAGAGCCAGGCCATTGCAAAAGGCCTGTACAGGAGACTCCAAAGCTCTAGCTCCCTTGGGCAAGGCTGCAGAAAAGCTGGTAAGCAAGTACAGAATTCTGTCAGTATCCATGGCAGTAAACACAGGTACCAGCTGGCTGGCTGCAAGCCTTGCCATGCCACTACACAGTGTGCTGGCAGGAGAACGGTCCAGTGTGGATCTCTGTAAGTTTAAAAGCCATCAGACACACATTAAAGAAGTATGTAACTATGACAAGAGTAAAGCATTTTAAATTAATATTACTTCTAACATCTAGAAGTACTGCAGTTTACTAAGGCAATACAAGTGACTGAACAAGATGATAAAGCAGATGTAATTCTTCTTCTTCCTCTTTTGCTTTTCGCTTCTCATGGAGCATGCAGCCATTTCTACTGGTCTCCCTGCAGGAAGCCCGTATCAAAGCATTTATGTGCTCTTGCAGAGGTAGTTTCTGTAACAATGTATTTGATATGATGAGGCTGCCCAACTGTAGTGGCCTCCTATGACATACCTGAGGTAGCAGCTGTCCTATTCCTTATTTGCCGCCTCTGAGACTGTCGGGAACCACACGGGGCATGTCAGTGAATGCCATTAAATTAAACATACAAGACATGCATTCATGAGGCTCTGGTCATAAGGTTCATTCACAAATGTTAAAGAAAACAAAATAAAAGCAAAGTTTATTTCACTTATAAACAAATTTTAAAACTTAAAGAGTTTTAAGAAAATCACAAGTTTCACCAGTATAGTTTAACTGACAACCATCACTGAAAGTGTGCAGGCAGAAATTAGAAAGCTAGTAGAATATTAGATGAGATATTACTGCAACATAGGGATAACAAATGCAAGGGAATAATCAAGTTCCTCAAGAAGCATGGGCTGCAACAAATTTATGCCAAGTTCTCCTGTCCTGTGTCAAGTTCTCCTGTCCTGTGTCAAGTCCTCCTGTCCTGTGTCAAGTCCTCCTGTCCTGCGTCATCCACTTCTTTCCATGTCTTTTTTAACCCTTTCATTTCTGTCTTTAGTTCTAATGTGTTTTGTTGACCTCTCTCACCCCAGAGTTTCCAGAACAAGCCATGCAATGCTATCGCTTCCTCAACTGAGCCATCATCTTCTTCTCATCTCTTGTTTCACTCGCACCTGTAAGGTTCTTGTCATCAGTTCCACATTGGTAACCTTGTCATACCATTCTATTCTATGCAAGCCCCCATTCATAAAAGTGGAACTTCTTGGTTGTTACTTTTGTTGTTCTCCATGTTTCAGAGCCATACAATAGGACTGACTTCAAGTTTGCGCAAAATATTCTTATTGTTGTGTTGGATTTGATTTATTTTCATTTCCTTATATTTCCCAGTGCATTGGAAGCAGTCTTATCTTTTGTAGTAAAGGAATAAGCTTAGAGATGAAGGATTCATTGACTTGCACATGTTGTGAGGATGAACTTCAATCAACCAGTAACATAGGCATACAACTTCAGAATGGAAGCATCCTAGAAAAGAGGACAATCAAGGAGAAGAAGGACTGCTTGGGTGACAGACACTATAAGAAATAATTAATAAACAATCTGGCAATACACTAGGCTACACTATGTGTACCAAGAAAGTAAAGCTGTAATTTACCCTTCCTGTGATGCTTAAAGGCACAAACAAAACTGATAGAAGGCAAATATTTTTTGTTTTACAAATTTTACATATGTCTAAACCAGCCTTTCTCAACCTTTTTATCCCGGAGGAACCCTTGATAATAATTTTCAGGTCTCAGGGAACCCCTGCATAACAATTATTGTCTCTACAGTGTGACTGCTCCTTAGTGTGGTCAGTTAGTTGTAAATATAATAATCCAATAAAAATTTTCAATGCTCTTTTGAGTAGAGAATGATTTTTTTAATGTGGATCTGTTTACTTTGGCAAACTTATTAGCCTACTCTTTTTGTATGGTTCCCATAGCTGAGGAACAGCTGAGAGAGTAGCACTAACCAACAATGGAATAAGGTATAAACAATTAATTACTGCACATACTTGAGTATAAATTGAGAAATTTATTCCTATTTCAGACCTTAAAAAATGTACTCCAAACTTATAGTCCAGTAAAATAAAAATAGATTAATGAAATTGGTCAGTGTTGCATCCCCCCTCCCCCTTCCTGCCGCATGCTGGTATCCTTCACATATAAACTAGCTACTTCATTAAATATTTTTACAAAATATCTTAGGTAATACATTTAAAATGTTTGAATCAATTTTATTAGGCTGTTAGTTTTGGTAATTATAAAAAAAAAACAAAAAAAAACAACAGATTCGATATAGATACAAACGATATATGAAAAAAAAAAATTTATATCATGCTTTCATACTGCCATTTATGCGTACTCTGACATGCACAGCTGTTTTAAATCATTTGCTGTAATTACACTGGCATTAAGTTAAAAAAGAAAAATGTCCCGAAAGTGCTATTACAATAAGTTTGAAAAGAAAGTGTACTGCTTTGGAGGCTGGCTTTAAGCTGAAAGTGATACAATCTGCAGAAAGCAATGGCAATTCCAATGCAGTGCAGGAATTCTGAATCAACAAAAAACTTGTTAGAAAGTGTCAGCCTATTGTGTCTTTTACCTGCTGACAAAGGCCATGGAGTCCACCCTTTGGCTTGTATTCAATATCAATTAGTGAAAAGATGGTGTCACATGTCACTGTTAGCCAATGGGAGTGTCCCATGTGCTCTGAACTGCGGTCTGCTGCTTCAATGATCTCTGGGTCAAGGTCTGCAGCAAACCTGTGTACACACAGTGCAAGCCCAGCTAAAGCTAGGACACAGTTTGCCTGAGCAGCAGGAGTACCTCTGAGATTAAAAACAAAACAAGGGTCTCAAACTGGAAAATCTAGGTTATAATGTGCTCTGTTAAAGACACACACACACACAAAAAAGGCAAACCAAACCAACAAAACTTAATGACTACACAAAGCAGATTTCTAGTGCAAATAATGACAAACATAAAAAAGTAATCATAATAATAGCATTCATCTGTCATAGAGGCACACCAGTGCCAATCTAACATTTCATGCATAATAAAGTCTCAGAATTTGCTGATAAACGCCTACTAGTTTTCTCATTAGTCATCCTCTGTCTAGCTTTTATTTGTCCATGTTAGTCTGCCTGCTCTCCAGCCTCATTCCAAGGACTGTGGGCTGTTCTTGTGACACCACATGTCCATTTAGTTTCAGCATGGCATTTTGCTCCTAGCTTGAGAGCATGAAAATTATGTATGTTGTTTTCTTCTCATTTATTTCTAACAGCCATTCTTGTGTCCATTAACCTAGTTTTTTGTACAGCTTCCTACAGGCTGCTGTTTACTGTTTTCATATTTTTTCTGCTGCCCATAGTGCTAGGTAGTCAGTTCATATGAAGCTGTGGTGTTTTATCCACTAAGTTATTTGACTCTGACCAGGAAGTAATCACACTGCCTTCAGGGTACTCCTTGTTTTTTTGTTCATTCTGTGGCTTAGATGTCCTACATTTTCACCTTGGCATGCCTATTTTAAAGGAAGTGGATTATCTATTTGTACAAACGTCAACAGACTTCATTTCTAAGTAAAAAAGGTAAAGGATCCCGTTACAGGCCTATTGAGGCATATTGGGAATACAGTGTTAGGCCTGTATTTTCTTGACCATCGGCACACTAGGGGTGATGTGGTTAGCATCACGCCGGCCACCTTAACCTTCCCAGAAGTTGTTCTGGTACCCAATTCATGAGGCTCATATCTGAGTAGTTTTGCTTTATCTCTGCTCTCTATATTTTACCAAAGACATTCTCTATGTTTACACAGACAGCCAGTGTGTTTGTATTTTCTGAACAGCATCTTTGATCTTCCAATCCTAGAATTTGCATTACTATTACCTAGAATTAAATTCTACATTAAATTTTAAAAGTCAATCTTTAACTTCCTGGCAAAAATATATTAACACCAAGATATTTCTCTTCTGAATAATATCTGATACAAACATTTGAAAGTCAGGACTATATTAAGAAAAGTGGTCATACCTAATTAAACCAGAAAAGGGAATAAACCAATACCAAAACAGGAAAACAGCCAGCTGGGTCAGACATGTGATCTAATATCAATATCTAAATTGTCAATACAATATTGGTAAAGTCAATATCAGGTATCACATGCAGTAGACTATGATGAAGCATGAATATCTGCTTACACTGAGGCCAACTTGATGACTTCTAAAATAGAATCTCGTACTCTGTTGAACAAAAAGTCAAAATATTAACTGAGCAGATTACATCTCAGTGTAAAATGTGATCAAACACTTATAAATGTTGTTAAACACTGTACATGTAGTAATAACTAACTGTGGTAACTTTTTCTAATGATTATATTTTACACTAACACAATTACCGTAAGTACTCCAGTACATAAAAAGATGTGGGAAATTAAAAAGTGTTTTTGGAATACAGATAAAAGGACAAATAATCTTCTTCTTTTCCTTTCATTGTTCCTAATGGAGCATGCAGACACCATTGCATCAAGCCCCCTTGCAGGAAACCTGCATTAAAGCATTCATCTGCTCTTACAAAAATGAATTCTGTAGCAATTTGTTTTTACACGAGGTTGTCAACCACATGCAAAACCTGACAGTAGTTGCCTGAGGGACTAGTATTCAAATCTTCCTTTATCTCCTCAGAGCCTCCTAGGAACCACACAGGGCAAGGACAGATATTAGCTGTGTTTAAAATGAAGGTATACATTAAAAATGTAACACACCACTGTAGAATTTGGCTTCAGGCAGGTTTAGAGAAGGATGGCAAAAACTTTGTATTGGGTTAAATATGTCAATTCTGAGATTACGTTTTCTCGGCTTCTCTTCTGTTTGCTTCCATTCTGAAGTTACAAGTCTGTGTGTCAACAGTTGTTTTGGATGTAATAAAAATAAATATTCATCTCATCTCAACCCATAACCCGTCATGGGTCGTAGGGGTGCCATGGTGGAAGCATCAGCAGACATGGTCCTCCACTGCTCTCTATTCTCAGCAATGCGTACAAGTGTGGAAAAACCGTGTCCTGCCCATTCTTTGATGTTATCAGCCCAGAATTTTCTTTGCCTTCCTCTTCTCCATTTACCTTCGACTGTTCCCTGGAGGATCGTTTTCGAAAGGGAGTCATGACGAGTTACATGCCCAAACCAGGCAAGCTTTCGACGTTTCACTATTAACAAAAGTGGTTCTTGGTAGCCTGCATAGGTGTTTATCTTCTCTCTAACATAGACATTTGTTTTGTGCTCTTTATAGCAAATGCGCAAAATTCTTCTATAACATTTATGCTCGAAAGCCTGAATCCTTCGCTCCGTATCTGCAGTGAGTGTCCAGCCCTCACACCCATACAAGAGAATAGATAATACAAGTGATTTGTATAATTTGATCTACACAGGAAAACTGATGTTACTTTTCCAGATCACATTCAACCTTGTCATGGCAGCTGAGGCCATCTCAAGTCTTGTCTTGATTTCTTTACTTGATCTTCCATCACTACATATAGTGGACCCGAGATATTTAAAGGTGTTAACTTCTTCTAACGTTTGCCCATTTAATGTAATATTGGTCGGAACATGTTTCTTATGGCTATTCACCAATATCTTGCTTTTTTCTATATTAATTTCCATCCCATACGTTCTTGTTACTTTCTCCAGTCTAGAGGTAAGGTCTTGAAGTTCTGATTCTGTTCCAGCTATCAGATCAATATCATCAGCAAAACGTAGATTACACAGAGGGCGGCCTCCAATCGATATGGTTGATTTATAATCGTAGAGAGCCTCCTGCATAATATGTTCTAGATATATATTAAAGAGCACTGGTGACCGGATGCATCCCTGGCGAACTCCTACAGTTGTTTTGAAAAATTCTCCAATGCCGTTGCTTGCAAAAACAGCACTGCTTGCGTCCTTGTATAGTGCTTCAATGATATCTATGATGTTGGTATCAAAATTGAATTTTCTCATTATTTGCCATAAGCCTTCATGCCAGACTCGATCGAAGGCTTTTGTGAAATCGATGAAGTTATGGTATAAATCATGTTGATGCTGGAGATGTTTTTCGATCAGTAATCTAATATTGAAGATTTGTTCTGAGGTACTTCTTTTTGGTCTAAAGCCAGCCTGTTCCTCTGACAAGATTTCTTCTGATTTCTGTTTTATTCTGTTCAAAAGTATCCTTAACATCACTTTACTTGGATGACTAATAAGGCTAATGGTTCTGTAGTTCTTGCACATTTTTAGATTTCCTTTCTTTGGAAGCGGTATTACTAATGACTGCGTCCATTCTTTTGGCCATTTTTTTGTACTCCATATCTTCTGGCAAATTGTTGTCATGATTTTTACTATATCTGGTCCTCCATATTTCAAGAGCTCTGCTGGTATATTATCCACACCCGGTGATTTCCCTCCTTTTATCGAACATATAGCCTCTTCCACTTCTTCCCATAGTATTGCTGCATTTCCGAGTTCCCTGTTTTCGCACTTAATGTTGTTTAATATGCCTAAGTCAGTGTCAAGTTTACAGTTATATAATTCTTTACAATATTCTGTCCACCTTCTCATTACAGCTGTTTTTTCATTGAGCAGAGCCCCATTGCTATCTTCTATGACAGTTACCCTGGGCTGTTGGGGTTTGATAGTCTTCTTAATGTGTCAAAAGCTGCCTTGCTGTTACCTTTTATTAGCCCCGTATTAATGGACTCACATTGATCAGCTACCCATTTTTCTTTGGCCTGTTTCATTTTCTTTCTAATATTTTTTATTCACCATACTGTATTGCCATGCTGCTTCAGGAACCTCTTTCTTAACCTTTTTCATTTCCCGCCGTGTATCACATAACTTCAGAATGTCATCTGTAACCCATGGTTTGTTTATTTTCTTTCTTTTACCAAGTATTTCTGTTGCTGATTCAATGAGCACGTCTTTCATGTTCTCTGTGATTGAGTTGATATCATCCTCCAAAAAGTTGAGAGCTGCGAATTTTCCTCCAACAGTTGCCTCAAAGATTCCCGCGATTTCTGGATCTTTCAGTTTGTCTAAATTGAATCTTAACTGAGAAAATCTGTTTTGATTATAGTTCTTTTTGAGTTTAAGCTTGAGCGTCATCAATACCATGTCGTGATCACTACCAATGTCGGCGCCAGGAAAAGTCCTAGTCTTGGCTTTATTAATGCTGGACTTGAATCTTTTGGATACAAGAATAAAATCAATTTGGCCATGTATCTCAGTTTTTGGGGCATGCCACGTTGTTCTTCTTGATAACTTATGAGGAAATAGTGTATTTGCAAGGGTTAGTTTATAGTTGCTGGCAAATTCTAGTAGCCTTAGTCCTCGATCGTTGGTTTCTCCTGTCCCAAATTTCCCCACTGTGCCAGCCCAGTGACCGTATGCATCTGGCCCTATTTTAGCATTCCAATCACCTAGCACGATGAGAAGATCTTTCTTTGGAATTTTCTTAATTGCTTCATCCAGATTGTCATAAAATGTATCAATTGCCTCATCCTCATAGTCAGTAGTGGGGGCATATACCTGTATGATGGAGATGTTCTTTGGATGTGCTGCAATACGAATGGTGATAAGCCTGCTATTTATTGGGGTGCAGCTGATGACAGAGTTCAATCTATCTTTGTGTACGATAAAACCTACTCCATGCTGATGTTTAGACTCATCTCCACTAAACCAAATTTTGTGACCATCATCCGTTATTGATTCACCTAATCCTGTCCATCTGACTTCTGCTAGGCCCAGGATGTCCCACGAGTATCTAACAAGTTCATGTGTTAGTTCTTTGACTTTTCCACACGCATATAGCGTGCGTACATTCCAAGTTCCAACAACAAAATTTTCTCTTGGAAGTTTCAAAACAGGTGTTTGTACCCCATTTGCTGACTTATCACTCTCAAGGGGCAATGAGAGCACAGTCGTTGTTAATCCGGGCATCGGCCGATCCGGCAAATTATTACTGAGTTGACTTTCCATCATAACATTTCAGTGGGCAAGAGGTTTGCTTGGCGGTGCCCATCTCCTCTCCAAGTATCCTTGCAGGTACATACACAAATGTACCTGGAGCAGTAACAATAGCCCTCAATAAATCTGTAATGTTTTGAAACACTGTCCGGTTAACACATCACAAAACCGCCATCTTGGCTACTCGGTACCAACACAAATAGCGAACTCACATGATAGGCAAACTTGTTGTTTTCATCTTTAAAATACTTATCAACATAATCCAGAAAATGTGCCGAACACACTACAAACTCATACAGCATTAATGAGGGCTGTTACCACAGATGCAGACTCCAAAACGACGACATGAAATGCACAACACAAAAGTGCGGCCTACCACGCCGCCATCTTGGATCTTATATATAAATATATAAAATAAATATTACTCTTCATTAAAATTATCTATTTTCAATAACTGTTCCACTAAAGCATTCAAAGAATGAGCTGTCTGAGGCTATCAATAACACAGATTAAAGGTATGCTTAAATGAGAAAGAGGATCCTCACTTGTCTATTAAATATATTATTTGTTTTGAAAAGGGAAAGAATGAATGAATAAACTTTATTATGAAAGGATTGAGAATATGGCATGCAGGAGAGAAATTTCTATCTATTAAAGCAGGGTTTCTAACTTTTTTTCTTTTTGTACCATTGACCCCTTTGACTGTCCAGTGAAGGCTAAGGACCCCTTTGATTGTCCAGTGAAAGCTAAGAACCCCTTTGATTGTCCAGTGAAAGCTAAGGACCCTGTTGCGCACATATTCTGTATTCTATATTTGTATGGAATTGTGTGACGCACGGATTACTTCAGTGAGGCATACAATTCGTCCTGTATGTCTATTTAATATGGAAAAATATATATTTGTATTTATTGAGTGTACGAAAGGCTTTCCTTTGTAAAGCTAGATAATCCATGATTGGTTTATACTTTTGATTATGTGGATGATCTCCCTTGAATATTGATTTAGCGTATGAATACCAAATTTATGTCATTTCTCATTTGTTAGGGCCAGAAAATAGATTGATTTTGCTTAGAGTGTTTATGGCCTGAATTCATATGTATTACTTGTCTAGTGCAAGAAGATTCAGTCTTATATTGTATATCTTTGTATGTTTAGGTCGGACTATATTCTTTGTGCCGAACTCTGGGGCAGGTATTCGTTGTCCTACGGAGGAGTACTGAGTCTCGACAAAGCCGGCTGAGAATGGCTGTGTGTATTTTTGGGCTGGTCCTTTTAAAGGTTGAAAAGTGATTTGTGAATGATTTTTTTCAGAAGGAGATAGTGTCTCTGCGAGATTCTATTGTCAGAGATTCTCCTCATGCACTTTATTATTAATTCGGACTCCAGGTAATACCAGACCCTTCTTTTTGATGATCTCTATTTGGTTAGACCTAGATGGACATCGTGTTTCGAGCATCGTTGGTCGTTTATATATACAGTTGAAGATGACAGGTTTCCCAACAGAGCTTATGTCTACATGAAGCAACCTTATTAATGTGGAACTGTAGGGAAACTCTATGAAATTATTGATATTCAAATTGTGAATTAACTTTGGCTTATCATTATCCTTCTTCTGGGTGAGTGAGCAAAACTCAGGAAGGTAGCCATCTTGTATTCTTGTCATCGTTATGGATCACTGTCAAGAGAACAGTATATCAAACCTATTATCGGACAGTGATATGGAGATCTTATTAATATGAAAACCCCTATCGTGGTTTAACTTTGTTACATAAACATTTGATATATGCCGCTGGAGAACTTAGCCAAGGAAAAGGTTCGTCCAGTGAACTCTTTATATGTTTACACACCCACACCCACTGATGCGTTCAGTCAGTTAGGGGATATGGCAATAGTCTGCCAGAACATTGAATGATTACCTTATATCGCCCATCATATTTGAATGCTGCATGAAATATGATCTACTATTCAAATGCCTAATGATGTACATGTCAACATGTTCCTATGACTATGTTCTGTGCTGTCCAGATGTGTGCGTCCTTATTAAACTGTGAAATGTCAGCTGTAGTTCCAGTCATCATTGGCTTGCATAAGAGTGTGTGAGTGTAATATTATCAAGTGGTCAACTACACAGAACCATTCCACCATTCGCGTTACCTGACACTCCCACTCTGTGTCAACATGACCGGTTGATTCAATTATGCAGTGGTAACCCAAAGAAGACCTTCTTCACTGATGACCAGTACACGACCCCGAATATATCAACTCTTTTCAGACCCCTTTGATTGTCCAATGAAAGATAAGGACCCCTTTGATTGTCCAGTGAAGGCAAAGGACCCGTTTGATTGTCCAGTGAAGGCTAAGGACTCCTTTGATTGTCCAGTGAAAGATAAGGACCCCTTTGATTGTCCAGTGAAAGCTAAGGACCCTTTGATTGTTCAGTGAAGGCTAAGGACCCCTTTGATTGTCCAGTGAAGGCTAAGGACCCCTTTGATTGTCCAGTGAAAGCTAAGGACCCCTTTGATTGTTCAGTGAAAGCTAAGGACCCCTTTGATTGTTAAATGAAAGCTAAGGACCCCTTTGATTGTCATGAAGGCTAAGGACCCCTTTGATTGTTCAGTAAAAGCTAAGTATCCCTTTGATTGTCCAGTGAAGGCTAAGGACTCCTTTGATTGTCAAGTGAAAGCTAAGGACCCCTTTGATTGTTCAATGAAGGCTAAGGTCCCCTTTGATTGTCCAGGGAAAGCTAAGGACCCTTTTGATTGTTCAGTGAAAGCTAAGGGCCCCTTTGATTGTTCAGTGAAAGCTAAGGACCCCTGTGCTTGTCTAGTGAAGGCTAAGGATTCTTTTGATTTTCCAGTGAAAGCTAAGGACCCCTTTGATTGTCTAGTGAAAGCTAAGGACCCCTTTGATTGTTCAGTGAAAGCTAAGGACCCTTTTGATTGTCCAGTGAAAGCTAAGGAACCCTTTGATTGTTTAGTGAAAGCTAAGGACCCCTTTGATTGTCCAATGAAGGCTAAGGACCCCTTTGATTGTCCAGTGAAAGCTAAGGACCCTTTTGATTGTCCAGTGAGGGATAAGGACCCCATTGATTGTCCAGTGAAAGCTAAGGACCCCTTTGATTGTCCAGTGAAAGCTAAGGACCCCTTTGATTGTCCAGTGAGGGATAAGGACCCCATTGATTGTCCAGTGAAAGCTAAGGACCCCTTTGATTGTCCAGTGAAAGCTAAGGACCCCTTTGATTGTCTAGTGAAAGCTAAGGACTCCTTTGATTATATCAAGATGACAGACCTCTTCTCAGAAAATAAAACATAATAAAAAATTTGGCATTTGACATTTTAGGTCATGTACATGGACCCCCTAGAATCTATTCATGGACTTCCAAGGGGTTCATGGACCACAGATTAAGAAACCCTGCATACTAAAGTATAACATACATGAGCCAAGCTTGTGACTTCTTTTCTTCTGTTTCTGTTGCTGAAGCCTGTCCGTGTTTTTCCTGAAGTTCAAGCTCTGTTCTACGACTCTGCATAAAAAAATACATAAAACAAAAATATATGCGATAAAATATCAATGTGCACTAAACTAGGCACATATGTACCCAGCACCTGCTACACATATTTATAAGCATGTATTATTACATGCATGTAAGTATGACTATATACATAACATATACATCCATGTACAAGTATGTTTAATTTATGTACATATGTATTATGTGCATGTTATGTGCACGCATACACACGCATATATATACACCATCATCATTTTCCTTTGCAATTCCTATGGAGCATGAAGCCACCACTTCAGCTGGTCACCATGCAGGAAGCCTGCATCAAGCATTCACATGCTCTTGTTGTGGTGGTTTCTGTGGCAATTTGTTTGAAATAATAAGGTTGCCAGCCCTATGCACAAACTCACATTAGTCACCATGTATGACATATATACTTTTATATACACACACACATAAATATATATATATAAGTGTATATGTTATCATACACAAATATAACATCATATATAACTAGATTACAGAACTAATGAAATCAAAAATGCGTTCAGCTACTGAATGGCATGCAATGACAAATTAAAGAAGGATGTTCAGTGAGCACTAAACTTTGTATATATTAATATTGTTATTGTTGATCAGAATCAACATCACTGCACTCTGGGCAAACCCGTAGGTGCTCAGTCTCCCATAGCAAATGTTGAAGGGTATGAATGCTAATTGTTCCTGTTGCGCGCTAGTTGTATACATGCCGGATGCATCCTCTCATATGTCTATCTCTGCTGGTCTTATGTTTGATGCCAAATTCCAGCAATCTTAGCCTTGATGATTCATCGATTGCAGTGTCATTCTCTAACGGGCGATCATTAACTGCCCTCATTATCTTTCCCTTATCCATATCCAATGCACATTCTATGGGTGCTCTTGAAGCTATTTTGTCAGCTCTTACATTGCTGTGTACTCCTGCATGACTAAGACAGTAGATCCACACCAGTTCCTGAAGATTCAAGGTCCCTATGGAGGTTATTTCCCTGGATTACAGACCCATCAGTGTACACAATGGCATCATCATCCACAGCAGAATCATTTATCAGCTGATCAATTTCCAGCTCTGCCCTCCCATTGGTCAAGTTCTGCACTCTCTACCAAGACTGATGATGACTTGCTGGTAGTTGATCCAGTTCTCACCTGACTTACTCCACTCTTCTCCCTTGAATATATTTTCAACTATGGTCACCTGTTTAGTAGTTGCCTCTGCCTGCACCATCCATGACATCCTAATATTTATTCTTACTCGTTTGATGATATATTAATAACATATGTAAAGAAAGGCAGATAAGCATATAACTTATAACTAGCCAAGTTGATGCAGGACTTATGTGCAGTGCTTAACTGTGAAACTGCAGATGTTTAATGTCTTGGGTGTAGCTGTGACAGCAAGAAGGATTTATACTGTATCAAAGGGCCTAACTCTGAAACTGCAGAGAATTCCTCATTTAAAGTCTAGCTCTGAAACTGCAAAGAATTCTGCGTTTAATGTCCAGCTCTGAAAGTGCAGAGAATTTAACGTTTAATGTATAGCTCAGAAACTGCAGAAATTATCTAATGTATAGCTCAGAAACTGCAGAAATTATCTAAGTCTGAAGTTCTAGAGGATTTATGTCTACTTTTTCTAACTCTTACAGCATTGATGTCAGTGTATACTGAAGAAGTCTAAAGTCTAATTCTTAACTCTGAAACCAAAGAAGACTCATATATGTCTAACACTGAAAGGGAAAAAGCATCAAGTCTAGTTTTCAACTCTAAAATAATAAAAAAACAAAAAACTCATGAATGTCTAACAGATGTCTTATCCTATGAAAGCTGAGAAGGACTCACATGTCTATATTCAATCTGGGCAATGCACAGGGATTTTATTTTAACTATGAAACTGCTGTGTAGTTAATAATAAAATGTATTTTACCTCCAACATAGAAAGAAACAACCTCTCCATGAAGGAGTTCCAGGACTGTGGCATAAGAGCACTGCGATGCCACTCTGAAGGCTGAACTGGGACCTGACATAATTACATGGAAACATTATAGTAAAACAGTGTTTATACTCTCTCACAGGGAGTGAAATAAATGAAGGCAAAAACATACTTACTTACTTACTTACTTAGTCGTTCCCCTTCTACCGTGAAGTGTAGAGGTTTGGAAGAGAGAGCGCCAGACCATTCTATCAGCTGTCTTCTTCCTGGCCTGGTTCCATTCTAGTCCTCGGTCCTTCAAAGATTGTCTAATGTTGTCCTCCCAGCAACTCTGGGTCGTCCTGGAGGTCTGGATCCCTGGCTCTTTGTTTCCCATGCTTGTCGTGGTAGCCGATCTTCTCCCATTCTGCAGACATGGCCAAACCATCTTAGTTGGGACTGTTCTATTTGGGTCTGCAGCGGATGGGATTTCAGGCCTTGACGTATCGTCTGGTTGCGGACCATGTAGGCAAAAACATACCAGAAGTAACTAGATATGAATTAACAAATTCACTGCATTTGCAAACAAGTAACTCAGATAATGTAATCTCTCATTAAAATTATGTTAGCAAATAGAAAACTGTGAAGCACATTAAGTGAACCAAACTAGTTTATGTCATAGTCACCAACGATGGCCAGAACAGAAAGAGCATGGGAAAGGATCCATATCACCTTTGCTGGAACTTTTATGGATCAATACTGTCTGAATGCTGCTGATGCCTGCTCAAAGTTCCTATACATTTGTCAGATGAAGACTATCATTCTTGAAGTGACCATCTGTGCACTCGATAAGATCTTTCAAAGGATTTCGAGATACTATTGTATGGGATAATGGAACCCAGTTTATCTCCCAGCAATTAAGAGATTTTGCCTCACTCATGCAACTGAACCCTTGACAACAGCTCGCTTCCATCCTGCATTTAACTGGTGCAAATCTTACTACTTACTTACTTAGTCGTTCCCCTTCTACCGTGAGGTGTAGAGGTTTGGAAGAGAGAGCGCCAGACCATTCTATCAGCTGTCTTCTTCCTGGCCTGGTTCCATTCTAGTCCTCGGTCCTTCAAAGATTGTCTAATGTTGTCCTCCCAGCGGACTCTGGGTCGTCCTGGAGGTCTGGATCCCTGGCTCTTTGTTTCCCATGCTTGTCGTGGTAGCCGATCTTCTCCCATTCTGCAGACATGGCCAAACCATCTTAGTTGGGACTGTTCTATTTGGGTCTGCAGCGGATGGGATTTTAGGCCTTGACGGATCGTCTGGTTGCGGACTGTTGCAAATCTTGAAAGTTTAACATCAGTGTCACATTTTTTTCTGAGAAATTTTCTCTTAAAAGCAACCTATGGTCCCAGAGACATATTATGCATACCACTAGATGCATGATGTAAAAGGTCAGGAACTATCCTGAAATACAATCCACCAAATCCAGAATGCTATGAGGACTTTTTGTAGAACAGAGTCATTCTGGAACAGGTCAGCAGAGCAGCACTCAAAACAAACGTTAGCATGCCAGTTGAGGTTCTACAGAATTCTATATTTGATCAATCTGGACATAGTCTACATATAGCGAATTATCCTATTTGTTTAAACTGGTTTCAGCAACAGTGTCAATCTCCAAGGAAATTTGATACTTGCTCCCAATTTACTTTGGAGTGTCATTACGTATTCAGCTTTCCCTCTCAGCTTACCTGAACTTGATTACTTTAGCTGCTGACTATCATTATATTTTTACATGTGACACTGAGCTCCTGTTTAAACTGAACTATAAACATTATTCCATGTACTGGACTTGGAATGAGTAAGTGAATTTTAGTTCACACTTCATCATCCTTAAAACATTCAGACTTAAAACTTCGATACAAAAACATGTGTCCTGATAGGTGACTCAACACAGACGCTTTGACAGCTTTGTCAAGTAACATCTGTCCAAGAGGACACATCAGTAAAAGTTGTGCTGTGGTGTTCTCCAACTTTTTCATACTGTGCATCTAATGTGAATAAACTGTCGTACTTTGATTACTACGTTTTGGAGTTTTTACTAACCGGATGTACATATTTATGAAGAGCAGCATTCCATCTAACCATAAATCTTTCATGAACGTTTACATTCGCAATAATTCTACACTGATGACTCTCTCCTCAGTCCTTATACTCAACCAACAGTCATGGACCCCAGAAGTTCAAAAACAACACATGATAAGTTATTCATTTTAATTATCACCATCATGTGCCATACCATGAAGTGCAGGTGATCATGTCTTTCTACAAATTTAAATCTTAGATGCTCTCAATTCTAATATTAACTTGTTCCATCCACAATCTACAATGTCAGGTTGTTCATCTTTTCTCTCATTCTTCCTCTACCCATCTGACCTATATTGACATCTCATCAGATTGTGAGTCTTTTTTTTTCTTCATGTTTTTAGACCTGACTAGCCAAAATTATAAGTATTAACAAATTATACCAACAATAAAGAAATATTCAGAAACTAGAGTATTTATATTTACGGAAGTTCTATAAGTTCATCTTAATATTTATTAAACATTTTACATATATCATACCTCTTGGAGCAATGTTGTAAATGTCTGCAGAAAAGTTTTGCCATGCCGTACAACATAATGTTTTCTGGGTCGCCCATCCCTACCAACCTCTAATGGGGGATCATAACAGAACAGCAGTCCAGCTAGGTAAATATATTTAAAAAAAACAAAAAAAACAGAGAAAGTAAGTTCAGGTAATTTAAGTACAACATTTAAAGTAGGCATTTTCTGGTTCTTTTTTTTTTTCAATTTCTGTAACATTTGGCACAGAAAAGCATCAAATGTAATATTATGATTCATTTTAACTGTCTTCTGTCAAGAGTTTATTGTCTTTATCTGTTGAGTTTAGTAAATTTTTTTGTTTGTTTGCTGTTTCCGTTTATTCATCTTATCTTAAAGGGTTCTGTAAAGTCGTTCTTCATGGAGAACTGTGCATTTCATGTCTTCATTTGTTTTTTCTTATTAGGTTAAAGAAGGGGGACACCACAGTGCCTCATCAGTTTCCAAAGTGATTCTCATTCTAAACTACCAAAAGCTTTTTCATAGTTCTTATTTATGGTTTCTGTTGTCATCCATGCTTTGTGCTGGCATTTCTATTCTCCCCCCCCCCCCCCCCCCCCCCCCCTTTGTGCCCCCCCCCCCCCCCCCCCCCCCCCCCCCCCCCCCCCCCCCCCCCCCCCCCCCCCCCCCCCCCCCCAAGCTGCTGAAGCATGAAGCACCTGACACTCACAGGATACTAGGACAGTAAACTTTCTTTTATTTCTTGATTTCTGAGATATCCCGCAGTAAAACGCTGTCTGTAATTATGTATTGTTGTATATCTTTTCAGTTTCAGCTTCAATCTGGCTAACAGACAATGATGATTTGAAACTACTTCTGCTCCTCTTTATAATTTGATATGATCCTTCCAAACCCTTGCTATCTGATCTATCTTTGTATTTACTTCACCCATCATGACTGCAGTTTTGTTTTAACCTCTCTCTTTACCAATGATATTTTAAAATCTGGTGTAAAATTTAACTGTTGAAGATTCTTCTTGGTCATTATTTGGTGTATAACACTGGACAATACATATCTTTATTCTCTTTTTGGTAGTTTTGAATGTCACTGATATTAGTTGGGGACCCATCGCTTCCTGTTCTGTAAGTGCAATTTGCACATCATGTGATAGCATCAGAGCCACACCATCACTATTATAATTTCCTATTTGCTCCTTACGGAGCATCTGCCACCCCTGCAGCTAGTCCCCTTACTTGTAGTCTGCACCAAAGCATTCATGTGATCTTGTAGTGGGGGTTTTTGTAGCAATTTGTTCTACATAATGAAGTTGCCAGCCCCATACAAAACTTCATATTAGTACCTCTTATGACAAGTCTGAGATATTAAGAGCCCTATTCTTTCTCTGTCTCCTCAGAGACCCCCCAAGAACAACACAGGGCCATCTTTACTATAGTGTGCACTTTCCTCATGTTCCGAAGATTCAGTTTCTTCCATTCTATTCCCCTTCAACTTGTTTCACACAATCCCAAAATGGCAATTTTAATGGTTACATTTCTGCTTCCACTTGTGCAGTTCTTTCTTGTTTGTTTAATGTTCAATCAGTCCTGGCATGCAATTTGGAGATTCTCACAGATGAAATATACTAATCAGCAATTCATACTTCTTTCAGTTTTCTCCTACCATGTCATTGCTCTGTTTTCCATCTGGGATGGCAAAGTTGAACTGATAGCTTTAATTGTTTAGATGATATTTTCATTTGTTGAAGACATTTTGGGTTTAAGTTTCTACAGGATGGAGTAGCCGACCCCTTGCCCAACCATTCTTAGTTGCCTCATATGATATGCATGATAGGGTACAGTATTATTATTCTTTGCTCCCCTTTTGATCCACAGTAACACATGGGTATTATTAATGGAAAGAGAGAAACAGATAGAGAGAAATGAAAGTGCCCAGGAAAAAGAAGCAACTGAAAATACACATCTATTCTGAGTAAGAAGGACTAGTTTTGGATATACACTATATAGATTATAAATTTTTGTTAAACATAAAAATATAGAGAAAGCACAACACAGAGGTGGAAATAAAATATGATGGTAATCAGTAATTTTCAGCTTAATCTCCAGCGAGATGGAAGAAGTACCTGGTACCACAAATAAAACCTCCACATAATGGAGGCCTGAGCCCATATCAGTAAGGAATCAGCAACTGGAACAGACAGATGCCTTCACATACCTAGGATGCATAGTAACACCAGATGGCGGAGCAAGCAAAGACATCAACAACAGAATGAACAAAGCAAGAACAGCCTTTTTTAGTATAAACAACATCTGGAAGTCCTCTCAGTACAGCACAAGCACAAAATTAAAATTGTATCAGAGCTGTGTGCTTTCTGTGCTTCTCTATGGTGCAGAATGCTGGAGAGTTACAGAGAAGGAAATGTCGAAATTGTCCACTTTTCACACAACATGCCTACGAAAAATTCACTGAATCTTTTGGCCGAATACCATCACCAACCAAGATCTGCTTACTCGGAGCAAGCAAGAGGACATGCACACCATCATAGCTGGCAGACGCTGGAGCTGGGTTGGCCATGTCCTCAGAAGAGACCCCAATGCCTTCACAAGAACAGCTATGCTATGAACCCCTGAAGGAAAACGAAAGAGAGGCTGACCAAAAGCAACTTGGTGGAGGACTGTGGAGGCTGAGATGCAAATAAAGAGCCAGAGTTGGGGCACTGTACAAAGGATGGCCACCGACCGAGCAAAGTGGAATCAATTTGTTGTTGCCCTACAAGATGCCACCAGGCGTGATGGCCACTGACTGCTTTGACGGTCGGCGGCTAAGGATCAAAGAAGAAGAGATAATGGAGGCTGGCATGCCAATAAAGACTTTAACAATGTTTCTTCATTGTTCATTAAATTTAAGTGTCATTTATTGTTCAGGGTCAATGTCTGAAATTGCACAATGACTGTTACTGGAGTATTATCTTATTGGTGGTAGTACGGCCTGTCGGGCTTACTGTTAGTGGCCGATGTATTATTTGCTAACACGAATGATGTGTGGGCCGTTTAACTCTGGCATAGGATGGTGATGGTTAATGATTGGTAACATTGAGTAATGGGTCAAACAGTAGGACCAAACTGGTGAGGAACAAATGCTGGACTCGTAGGGAACATTGTCGATACAATTTATTGAGCACGAAACTTGGACATTAGTAAGGTAGACGAACATCAACATGGTTGCATGGCAGGAACATTTCATAAATATACGATCATGTGGTGGACATCATACATCATTAAGTAAACATAGATATGACCTTTGATTGACTGCACTGGCCGTTACATCATCAAGGTCACTGTCTTGGCAGAATACTTGGTTCTGACAAATGGACCATGTTCATCTTTATGTATACATCTTAATTTTAATAATAATCTGCTCCTGGCATTAGAGGGACACACTAACGGAAGGACACATCTGGTCCAGCCGAAGCTCTGCCATAATGCCGTAGGAACTCAAGTACCCGAGGCGGGATACGATCCGTTTTGCTGGCCAAAATATTCATACTGGAAGGATTCTTGGTACGGTTCTTCAAGAAATGGCCTCTCAACTTTCAGTTAAATATATAACATTATCGTCCGCGTATCTTCCCTTGACTTAGGGCAAGTATACAAAATCACGTCTATCATAGACGGCTAATATCCGGATCTGCCTCAAGCATCATTGCTGGGTGGCAACAGATCGATGCAACAAACTGCGCCTCCCATTCAAATATCGTGCACGGCGGCACGCAAATAATAAGACATACAATAAACTTAGATGTGCTCACATGTGCGTCTATAAAATACTAGACTCACATGTGAGGATCTCAAACAATTTAATCCCCCACGAAATTGTAACTTAACAATGACATTAAAGAGGTTGCTGCATTACCTGCTAGTCTTGGGCTTAATATGGATGCAAGATGGAAGAAAAGCTATGTAGAAGAAACAAAACTTCAAGCATTGTGAAGATTAGCAATCTCAGTTTGGAGATAAGAGTTAATAAAAGTTCTTTTATTTAAATGATTAGGTGACATATTGTTAAGAACACATGTTGGAAATGTACAATGAAAGCCAGTTGAATCACACATGTTGCTGTATTACCTGCTAGTCCTGGGAGCAGACCTGGCTGCTTGCATTTGTCATACTGTTGGAGTAGGAATCTTGGGATAGTCTCTATTGTCTTGCCATGATTGGCTGCTATGCCTTGCCGCCGCAGAGATGAATAGTACACCCCTCTTGGAAGATTTGCTACTTCTTTAGCAATCATTGCATTAAGGAATTTTTGGTAGCCTGGTGATAAAGTAGATAAAATGCCTAAATATATCTCAAATTCTGCCTAAATGAGCAGACAATTTGGATGAATACAATTACTGTGCCAAAAGGCATAGGTGATTATGTCTCTCTACAACTTCTTGTCCCTGGTGTTCTTTGTCACTTCTGTTGTTGACTTTTTGCTATGCCATAATGTTAGACTATTCATTATATTATTTTCTATGTTATCCTCTATAAAGCTCTTATATTTTTTTTTCTGTGGTCACAATACACTCAATATTACCTTCCCTTAGAACTGGAGTCGGGAACCTTTCCATGACAAAGAGCCAAATATTTAATTTTGTCTCCATTTTAACAAATTGAAGAGCCGCATGAAAAAAACAATTTACATGGTATCCCTCATTCAATAATATATATATTATATATAATTAAAATAATAAACACAATTTTTCAAGAGTCACAAGAGATGGCTCAAAGAGCCGCATGCGGCTCGCGAGCCGCGGGTTCCCGACCCCTGCCTTAGAACAAGGACGGGCATAAGATAAATCCTGATTTACTTGTAGATCACAGAGGATGATTTGGTGGATCTCTAGGAGACAGTGGGGGGAAAGAGAAAGAATTTTAAAGCTAGAGAAACTTTAGACTGGCCCTCTTCCACCAGCAGCTCAAAGTGTTGTATTCGTAGGATTAAAGGTACTTTTTACAAGTTCCCAATATGAAAACTCACGGCTTAGCTTTAAAAAATACCATTTAATGATGAACTGCATGAGATAGGAAAGTAATCTTTTCTTTGAAGTGAAGTTAACATTTGGTAAAATATGGTTTACTTTCAACCACTTAAAATTATAGGCCTATACAGGCTTTACTAATTTCAGATGCACTGAACCCTGAATACAGACATGACTTTATCCAGGAAAATCTTCAGAGTGCTTAGTGTTTCTAACGTAGATCCCCACAGCTCCTGCCTGTGCCTTAGAACATATTGTGAGAAATTGGACTGCTCCTTCTTGATCCATGTAATGATCTTCTTCACCATACAGGCCTGGAACAAGATATTGCTCAGTTGTTGTGCTTACTCTTACTTTACATTTTTACTTCCACATATGCCATTAAGCATCCTGAGGAGAAGCAGTAGTTTATCCTCATGTGAAAAGACCTGCACTGACCCTCATCCAATGGTATTTCATCACGACTTCTTAATGCTGCCTGTCCATCTTCCTCTTGGATTTCCCCTTGACTTTAAATAAGATCTTTTGATGTTAAAGGTTTGTGCAGGCAGCAGATGTGGTTGATTCTGATGAGTCTATACTATCTACGTCTCTCTATATAGCTGATGTATGGTGTTACTCCCTCCAACCTCCTCTTGTAGTGACATCAGCAGACTGTACAAGGCATCTTATCTCACATTTTATGACCTTCCTCTCCTGTTCATTAGGCAAGGGCCATGTCTGACACTTACAGCAAAGATCTGATATAAATATGTTATTTATCATAAGTTACTTTGTCTCCCTGGATATGTGTAACTGACTGAGTAGTGAAATTAGTTGATAAGCCATTTCAACAGCCTTTCTCACATATTATTTTATGTTTATGTGTCCCTTCTACCATCCTCTGTGAGCATGTATTTGAGGTAACTGAACTCTCTGACTTGCTTGATCAAGGTATTATTGACTTCAGTGTTGAGTGTGCTTGGATTCTTGTGAAAATATACACCCGTGAAATGTCATGTGCTTTTACAGAAGAATACCATGGACAGCAAAAAAAGAGTACAGAAGATGTCCCGACTGAAGCCAGTGTGCAAAGGAAACTTATTACTCTCATTAGAAGGAAGAAATCCATTTTTAGGCATGCTATGAGAAGAAAGCTGGACAATAATGTGACAGCAGGAAACAGAGACAGAGTATGACAAAAAGAGAAGATACTAAACAGTTTGACACGGAATGGGAAAAAGTTAACAACAGAACTGATGAACAGCACTGAAGACAGGAAGCTGTGGACAGACATGATCAATTATGCCACCAGGCATGGTGCTTGAAGAAGAAGACATGTCCCTGTTGCACTTCTGTGTTTCCTTGATTTTTATTAAACCACATATTGTTCTTATTGTGGATGAAAGGCTCTAACACTGTCCAAACATTGTCCTTGTGTTCCATAATCTTCCAAAAAATATACCAAGTTTGTTCCTCTATACTCTATCAAATGCTTTCTTATAATGTACACAACTATACAGAATGTTTCACATTCAGCGGTCTTTTCACTGCTCTTCACCTGAGTGAACCAGGCATCAAAACATTCTCTTTTTTCTCTGAAAACAAATCATGTATGGTGCAGTGGTTGTACAGATGAAGTCGTAAAGATTTGAAGTTGCTAGTAGAAAGAAGATATTACATAATTTACCCTCCCTATTGATCTCTTACCTGCAATCTTTTCTGAATCCGTCATTTCTTCTAAAAGCAACATGTAGCAATAGCCAGGAACTTGGGGAAACATTTGATCTACATCTATGCTCAAGGGTTCAGTACCGCCTCCAGCCTCTGCTTGTTGCTGAGTAGCTGCCATCTCAGCCTGGTAGTAGAGATCTTCTGTGACCTGTCATTTTAAACGGTATAGGTTCAGATCACCCGTGTGTTACCAGGGCCCAAAAGGGGAGCAAAGAATAGTAACACTGTTCCCTGCCATGCATGTCGTAGAAAGCGACTAAGGAGGGTTGGGCATGGGGCTGGTTACCCCATCCTGTAAAAAATTTAAACCACAAAAAACTTCAACAAACATGGACAAGTCAATTAAGGAACATAAAACACAGCCATCCAAGACAGGGGAAGGTCCTCTCGCAGGGAGGCGTATGATGCAACACAGAGAAAACCGAAAGGAGTCTGTGTTACTGACTAACCTTCTTTCTTCTAGGAGAACTTCCAGATTTGGCTCCTGGAATGTTCGGACATTAAACGAACAAGGGAAAGTGGCACAAGTAGCAGCAGAAATGAGGGAATATAAAATCGAGGTTCTGGGACTGTGTGAAACAAAGTGGAAGGGGGTAGACAGGAAGAAACTCATCACAGGTGAATTGGTGCTGTCCTCAGGACATGAAGACGAAAGTTCACACCACAGTGAAGGGGTAGCTCTTATGTTATCTAAAGAAGCACAGAAAGCACTCATTGAATGGGAAGCCATTGGACCCAGAATAATAACAGCTACTTTTAAAACAGCTAAAAAGAAAATAAATATAAATGTCATCCAATGTTATGCACCAACTAATGACAAAGAAGAGTCTGTGAAAGAAGCATTTTATACTAGACTACAGGAAATTATGGAAAAAGTAAAAAGAAGAGACACCACAATTTTGATGGGTGACATGAATGCAAAGATAGGTACAGTCAACACCGGCTTTGAAGAAGTCATGGGAAAACATGGGCTAGGAATAATGAATGAAAATGGGAAACTATTCTCAAACTTCTGTGCTTCAAATCAACTGGCTATAGGAGGAAGCATGTTTCCACATAAGAGAATACACAAGGCAACATGGATATCACCAGACCATAGAACAGAAAATCAGATTGATCATATATGCATAAACAAGAAGTTTAGATCATCATTGCATGATGTAAAGGTATAGAGGAGCAGATGTGGCATCAGACCACCACCTTCTGATAGCCAAAGTAAGAATGAAACTCAAGAGATATGCAACAATGAAAATTATAGACAACAATTTAATGTAGGACATCTAAGAAACAAGAGACAAATTTGCGGTCTCAATATCCAACAAATTCCAAGTGCTCCAACAGCTGGAAGATGTAGAGAATACAGAAGACTATTGGCAGCAAATCAAAACTGTATGGAATGAGACATGTGAAGAAATACTGGGGAAAAGGGAACGACAACAAAAAGCATGGATAACAACAGAAACTATCAATAAGATAAAAGACAGAAAAAACAAGAAAGCAGATTTGAACACAAGCAAAACCAGAAGTTCCAAAGCCAAGGCTCAAGAAGTGTACACAGAAGCAAACAAAGAAGTAAAAAGAAGTATCAAAAGAGACAAGAGGAAGTATATTGAGGAGTTGGCAAGAGAGGCAGAAGATGCTGCAGCCAAAGGAAATATGAGAGAACTGTATAACAGCACAAAGAAGCTAACAGGGAAATACAAGCAAACAAGTTGCCTCATAAAAGACAAGAATGGAAAACTGCTCAGCAATATACAAGAGCAAATGAAGAGGTGGACAGAATATTTTGAGGACCTTCTCAATAGACCAGCTCCACAAAACCCCCCGGACATCCAGCCAGCAGAAGAAGAGCTACAAATTAACGGTGAAAGACCAATGAAGGAAGAAATAAAGTAAGCCATAAAGCTTCTAAGAGATGGAATAGCGTCTGGACCTGATGGCATTCTAGCAGAGGCCATCAAAGCAGATATCAACACGGCTACAGAGATGTTATATAAATTACTTGGTAAAGTCTGGGAAAAGGAAGAGATACCAGCAGAATGGAAGGAGGGATATCTGGTTAAGTTGCCTAAGAAGGGAAATTTACAAGAGTGCACAAATTATAGAGCAATAATGTTACTATCAGTGCCAGGAAAAGTATTAAACAGGATTATCCTTGAGAGATTTAAAGAGTCCATAGACAAGAAACTGAGAGATGAACAAGCAGGTTTTCGACAAAACAGATCCTGTACAGACCAGATAGCCACTTTGAGAATAATAGTTGAACAAAGTCTGGAATGGAATTCACCACTATACATCGGATTTGTGGACTACGAAATGGCATTTGACAATGTAGTCAGAAAATAACTTTGGAAATTGATGAGGCATTATGGAGTTCCCCTGAAGATCATTAATTTAATAAAGAAAACATATGAAGACATGACATGCAGAGTTCTTCATGAAGGACAGCTTACAGAACCGTTTGGGATAAGAACAGGAGTGTGACAGGGATGCCTCTTGTCTCCATTTCTTTTCTTACTAGCAATAGACTGGGTTATGAGAACATCGACAACACACAACAGAAATGGAATCCAGTGGACTCTGACTAAGCAGTTGGATGATCTGGATTTTGCTGATGACTTGGCTCTTCTGTCCCATAACACTAATCAGATGTAGGACAAACTGAAAACACTCGATGAGAGGTCACAGCAATCGGGTCTGAAAATACACAAGGAAAAGACAAAAATAATGAGAATAAATGCAGGTAATGATAACAGGGTTGAACTTGAAGAAACACCAATACAAGATGTAGAATCGTACACATATCTTGGCAGCAATATAGACAAAGTTGGAGGGACAGACAGTGATATCAAAATAAGAATACAAAAAGCAAGAGGAGCTTTCATTGCATTGGGAAATATATGGAGATCAAGAGAAATCGGATCCAACATGAAAATAAGAATCTTCAACTCAAATGTGAAGCCAGTCCTATTATATGGCTCTGAGACATGGAGAACAACAAAGACAACAACCAAAAAGCTACAGACTTTCATAAATGGGTGCTTGCGTAGAATAGAGGGATTAAAATGGTATGACAAGGTTACCAACGTGGAACTGAGGACAAGAACTAGGCAAGTGCCAGTGGAACAAGAGATGAGAAGAAGACGATGGCGATGGATAGGACACACACTGAGGAAACCTGTTGATAGCATTACAAGGCAGTCCTTGTTCTGGAACCCCCAGGGCAAGAGAGGCAGAGGTAGACCAAGAAGCACATGGAGAAGAGAGCTGGAAACAGAGGTGAAAATGATGAGGAGAACGTGGAAAGAACTTGAGATGATGGCATGTGACAGGAGGACTTGGCAGGTGTTTGATGAAGGCCTATGCTCCTTTGGGAGTGGAGGGTTATGAATGAATGAATGAATAGGTTCAGATGTTTTCCTTTTGAGTCAATAAACATCACCCATAACAATCCACAGTGGTATAGTGATTATTAATAATACTGACCATTGCCTCTTGTGTAATATTGTTGGTGTTATTCATGTTTTATGTGCCTTAAGGCATGATGTGGGTTGATAAAGAGGATTATCATTTATCAACAGATATGCCAACCATTGACACCATCATTATAATTATCTCCACTATCAGCAGTATTATCACACCATTATCTCCAATATCATCACCATCATAATCTATACTATGTAGATAGTTGTTCCATGTGGTGGCACTGTACTCCATCAGTACCTGGGGCAGTGCTCACACTGGTCTTCAAAACACTTACAATGTCCTCCATAGATATGAGGTCGACATATATCTCACCTTGAATATTACGGATGGGTTGGTTTGTACTCTTCCTGTTCCTCCTTTGGAGCAAGGTCTAGAACCCCTGAAGGATTCTTTTCATGCTCACCTGTGTCATAAAAGCCTTCCACACTTTATCCTTGGCCTCTCTTGCTAAGCTCTCAGGTCTACTGATGGTTCTCAGGGTGGTTGGGCAAAAGGTGCTCCAGCTGTCTCTTGTCTGGCACTCCAATACAGAGTATTTTTGGAGCTGTTACGTTCTTAAAGGCTAGTAGGATACTTGAAGGTCTGTTTAGGTTTCCTGTGTCTGGTGGTCCTACCCTTTGCAGTGAGGATGACACAGGGTAGGTGATCACTGTTCTGTGTCCCTAATACATCCCAACAAGCAGAGGTGGTGACAACATTAGAGATGAATGCCAGATCTATGACACCATCAGTATCCCATGGTTTATTTGCCAATTTTGTTAGGCAGTCATCATTCAAGATGGTAAGGTTTGTGTTAAGTAAAGCCCAGCTTAAAGCTAAACCCTGTCTATTGTCAGTGATGTTTCCCCACTCCTTAGAACTAGCATTGAAATCACCAGCAATTAAACACCTTTCAAAAGATTTCTCTCACAATTCCACTAGGAAATCCAAATTACCATCTTATTTTATTTTATTTAAATTACTTTATTTTAATGTCTGTGCATGATCTTCTCGAATTCTGGGTTCATGTGAATAATTTTTATTTCTTCTGCTTTTTATTCGTTCTTACTGAGTTACTTCTAACACTCTTTTTACAGTTTTCAAACCTTTACAGGTTATTTATTTATTTTGTAAACGTTTTCCATGTCTCTCTTTACCATAGGATATAAATTATAATGCCCTGGGCAGTTCCGGGGGGGGGGGGGGGGGTCTGAGAAGACAAAGAAAGAATAGGACTACAGCTTCCTCAGGCATGTCATAAGAGGCAACTAATATGAGGTTGTGTATGGGGTGGCAACCTCATCATATAAAACATTGCCACAGAAACAACAACTGCACAAGCACATGGAAGCTTTGGTACAGGCTTCCTGCAAGGGGACCTGCTGCAGTGGTGGCTCCATGTTCTATAAGGAGCAAAAAGGTAAATGATGACGATGATGATAAATTCTAGTGCACACTTTCAAGTTTTAGCTTCACTTCCATTTGTGGAGTAATACATACCTGTCAACCTGTACGAATTTTTCGTACAATGTACGGATTTTTGATACTTTTAGCAGTGTACGGCCGTACAGACTCATTGTACGGATTTTTCTTCCCCCTCCCCCCCAAAAAAAATATTTTTTTTTTTTAATTCTAAAAATATTTTCCAACCCAAGTTTTTTAAAATTTTAAATCAGAAAATATTTTCTAGCCCAGGTTTTTTTTTTAACCAATTTTTTTAAAATTTTTAATTCTGGAAATCTTGGCGTTCGTTTTTAAACTGAGGTCTCTCCCAGCAACCAATCAAATCCTTTTATACCCAACAATTCGGCAAACACTTTGAATTCAGCCTCATACGCTTTCGGTTTTCAGCATGACATGACGTATTTTTAAAGTTACCTGTTATCAACGACGACGCTTGCTTGCCACCACACTTCGACGCCATTTTGTTTAAAAAAGCTAAGTACTTATAACTTGGTTAAATATTGCTGTTGTTTTGCTTTGTTGCAATTTAATCGCTGCCTTAATCTTTCCAGTTAGGCCTACATCTTGCCCTTCAATATATCTCCGATAAATTGTCATAATATTCTGTGTAGGCCTACATAACTAGAAAAAAAAAAAGTTTGTTTGCGTTGAGCAGGCCTACTTTATGCCAGCGCTCAAGATTCGCTGCTTTATTTTTTAATAAAGTGACAATCTGTTCTCACTGGTCCAGGCTACCAACTCTTAAATAATAATTTTGTACATTTTTGGTGGTACGTTTTTTCTCCCTTGATTTGATATCTTGCCCTTTAATAGCCTATATTTCCGATAAATTGTCATAATATTCTGTGTAGGCCCTACATAACTAGAAAAAAGTTTGTTTGCGTTGAGTAGGCCTACTATATGCCAGCGCTCGAGATTCGCTGCTTTATTTTTTAATAAAGTGGCAATCTGTTATCACTGGCCTAGGCTACCAACTCTTAAATAATAATTTTGTAAATTTTTGGTGGTACGTTTTTTTTCTTCCTAGATTTGATATTCTGTTCATAATTTTGTTTATTTTGTTGTTGTTGTTGTTGTTGCTGTTAGCCGTTTGCTTTGTTCGTTGTATTTTTTAATCATTCTCTTCGTCTACAAAGATTATTAGTTGAAATATTTCATCCACTGAATGATGGCTCAGCCTAATTCAAAGAAACAAAAGCTGACTGCAAAAGATCATTTTCAATGATGAAAAAAATTCACACAGACTGCAGGAGGTCCATGAATGCGGACACACTCACTTCTATTTTACAGTGTAAGATTAACATTGATACATGCTGTGCAGACTTTAAGCCCACAAACGCAATTCTGCAAAGTGCTAAAAGTGCATGTGTTGATTATAATACAAAACACTGTACATCAAAAGAATAGTGTACCTCATGATCACTAAGTTTTTTATATGTAAAGAACAGCATGAGACTATTAGCATGTTTTATATCACAATAACTCAAATGCTAATAGATTTGTATATGTCATTTCTCATTTTAAAACTGTATTGCGTATAATTTTTAAATACATTTTTTGCGTAAGGATTTTTGGGTGTTTGTAAGGATTTTTTTTATCCGGCGTACAGATTGTTGTCTCAGGAGGTTGACAGGTATGGACTAATAACTCGTCTGATTAAGCAGCTTTTTATTTATGTTTACTAGTAATGTTGCTTCTACATACAATAGTTTATTTATGTTTACTAGTAATGTTGCTTCTACATACACTAGTTTATTTATGTTTACTAGTAATGTTGCTTCTACATACACTAGTTCTCAGAGGTCTCTGAGGAGAGAAATAAAGAATAGAACCACTGCTCCCACCAGCCATGTTATAAAAGGCACAATCTGGTGTATTGGGCTAGAAACCTGTTTATTAGAATAAACTGCTAGAGAAACAATGAATGCAAGACTGCATGATGTGCTTCAGTGCAGTCCTCCTGTACTGGGACCAAATACAGTGCCAGAAGATCCCATACTACTTAAGGAGTTTACAAAAAAAAACATTACTGCTGGCCAAATACAAACTGCCCTTAATTGCCTTTAATGACCATGTGTATGTAGAAGTAAGAAGATGCAATGGTCTATTCTCAGTTATATGTTTGAGGTCTGAGATCTAGTTTAGGAAATGTGCTAAGACTGGATCTGAATGACACTAGTATGTGGAAATTGCACTTGCAGCTTTAAAAAAAAATTTGCTCTGCTTATGTTTTTATATAAAATGACACCAATTACTCACAAAAAGAATCATAATTGCATTTACAAACACATCTGACCTTTCTTGGCAAATGGCTGACGCAAAAGTGCCCAGGACTAAATTTAGCCAGAGCTGAAAAAGCAGCAGCACTGACCAATACGTTAGAGCTGGCCGAGTAGAGCCATAAGCTGCAGACTGCTTCCTCTGTAAAAGCCTGAAAAGAATAAACATGTCAATGATGTAGCGAGAGGAAAGATATAATGATGGTGATATTATCCTGGACAAATAGATGTATCAGATGATACCACGATAGTGCCAGATAAGAGACTGGTCTTACAAGAAATACCCCATTCTCTGAAAAGATAATGGTGTAGTGACATCAAAGGTTTAGTCAAGCTGTATAGGTTCCTAGATGAGATGGTAATGTGCTATCTAGATTCCTATGGGCTCCTCTCCAGACTAACCTTAGACAATAACTCTGCTAGGGGTAATTAATTACACAACAAGAACTTTAAACCAAACTTAAATAATTCACTGAAGACTCTGGGTACAATTTAGAATTTATTTATGTACAAAATCTTTTCTTCTTTGTTCTTTGTTAATTTTTCAAATAAAATTCAATTGAATAAAACATAAAATTAAGGGTCACTTTCAAATATTTATATATGTATAACACATTTACAGTTAATTTCTTAAACTAATATAGTTCAATTTCACTGTTTTCTTGCTTCCTGATGGAATCTGTCTCTACTTTTGTGCTTTCTTGAATAGATGAATCTAAATGTTGCTTTATGATTCATATGACTGTCAAATGTCTTCTATATACACCACAGTTTTTCACCATTATATAGTCTATTCATAGGTGGGTTAATCTGGTGTTGTTTGAAAATTGAAGAGTAGCCCAACACTGAGCTACTTATCTGAAACAAAGTCCTTCCTAGGCCTTGTACAGCAGTATGATTGAATGGAACCCCACCACTGCGGGTCCTCCACTCGTCAAGATGACACAGTTAATACTGGCAAAAGCACTGACAAACTTGAGCATCTAGTTGCTGACTTGGTCACTAGAGATTGTTTATGACACTCAGGCAGGATATAACCTGAAACAATATATACAACCTATGTAGTATCGCTCATTGTCTCCTTAGCCAGACAGGAGGTAATATGAGACAGTTCAGACAAGCTGTGGTAACTCACAAGAGACATAGTAAGTCATGAATAACACAATTCGTTCAAGTACTAGCACAATAGTTTGATAATTCACTTGTTACAGTTTTGTCCATGATTTGTTTCAATAAAATCATATAGGCCTTATGGTAATCATTGTGTCATATATCAAATAATACAGAAAATCAATCTGTTATAGTCATTCCTTCCTCCAGTTTGGATAGTCCTTTCCAGCAAGCATAATATCTTTAAAACGCTTTCCACAACCAACTTGCTCAATCCATTCGTTCTACTTAATTATTACACAATGAAACTAAACCAACACACTTCGGGTTTTCCTCCAGAAATAGCACAATGATTCTACACATGCTAATATTTCTTTAACACACATTGATAATATATTTACATATATATATATTTAATTAACATCTCGCTTACCCTCAATCACAGACAGGCTTTTAATGGTTACACAGTCTGCTCACACTTCTGCAGATGGCAACGGAGTTGATATAACTGCTTGTGCTCTGTGTCTGTAGTTTGAAATAGGCAGCGAGTGTGTCTGTGTCATGCATTCTCTCCCCTTTTATAATGGCCTTGCGGATGTACGAGGTGACAACTGGACCAAGGTACGTTTGCATGCATCCAAAATCGTGTAGGCAAGGCAAGATGTGCTAAGATAGTAAATCCAAAAGAATTCTGGAATCCTTATTTCTGTACCGATTTCTTCCATTTTAGGCTTATTTTACTCCTATGAATGAGCTCTATCACTATGGATATCCACTTTATCCTACAGTTTATCCGACTATTCACTGGAGCAGCCAAAATAGGGAAAAACACAACATACATGGTTCATGTTCCACTGTCTTCTATTCATAATAACTTCGGCTCTATAACACATCCTGTGAATCTATTGCTATCTGCCTAAAGCTAATGATCCCTATTATCGAATTGCGTCCTTCTTTATCTAGGAATTCCATGATTAGTTGCACACTGCCTTCCGAAATATCCTTAACATCTACACTTTTTGTTTCCTCCATGTCTAGCGATCTTCCGACACTATTTATACCAAGCTGGCTTTTCATTGTGAGATACATCCACAGGGTTTGTACGGTGATAATATTTGAATGAGGCCAAGATATGAGTCAGACTTCATTACAAATGATCAGTCCTCAAAGAAGCTAAAGTAACAAACATAGCATCAACTAAAATAGTCCAAGCTCAGGTTTCAAGTTATAATTATCACAATGAAGGTGCAAATATAAACATATAACAGTGTTGAGGATTACTGCATGGTTTGTAATCATTGTGGTTTTACTGTGATATGGATGGTTGCCCCATGCAGCACCTCCCTTGATTAGACTTCAAAACATACGCGTAAATAACTAGCTGATGTGTGTAGGCTAGCAACGAAAACAGTCGATGTGTGGCATTCATGCCTAACGGCTGATGTGTGGCCTATGTGCCAATAATAGTGTTTAACTATGTGGTAGATCCACTTATTCTAGAAGTATAACCATCATATGTTCAGGTGTTAGCCAAAATAATGTGTGTTTAAAGACCTATGAGTCTAAATAGATATTAAAGTGTTAATATTCAAACATGGTATCACACGCGAAGAATTTTAGAGATGACGCGATTATAGGCGTAACTGCATTGTGTGAAACAATGATAATGGTAACTGTTCTGGCATATAAGGCCAAATGTAGATTAATGTTCAGACAGTGGTTCTGAAATGAACAGATATTAAATAATTAATATATATATATATATGCCTGACGTGCATAAACGATTCTATAAATCAGTATTTAATTGATATATTATGAATACAGCCGACGGAGATGCTTTTGACGGTTAGAATGACCGTTATAGGTCAAGTAGATGATATGTGAAATTACTGTGAAGTGTATCATATCCTTTGATGGGAATCAATTGCTACTTACGTGATCATATTGTGATGTATGTTAAAGATGAATAAAAGATGTAGTCGTCAACTATGATGTTGAAGAGATTAGAAGACAAACTTACAGGTTTGCGATACAGTGTAATATCGATAGTCAAAGCCAGAAATCTTCCACTAAGCAGAAGTATTCCACTAAGCAGAAACATTTTATATAATTGATACAATATACCCACAAATATGGGGGAAACGCCCGTAACAAACAGATCATATTTGTTTATACTACTAGCTGAGGCACAGGGTGGATAAGGACCATTGGAAATAAAAAGCATGAGCACCAAACTGGGACTATAAAAAGTTAATATCTCTAATTAAAATTGTAAATTATTAAAGATTGTAAGTCATGAGTTATGCTGGGTACTGACACAGTAAGAGCCATAAGAGGTAAGTGACAAAAAAATTATAACTGCAGCAGAATATTGGTGGTAAAGAATAGTCAGAACTTGCAGAATTTAACACATCTATATTTGGTGGTAAAGAATAGTCAGAACTTGCAGAATTTAACACATCTATGATGGTCCACAAAGTAAACAATAAAAGCAGTGCTTTTATATCATAACAGAACAAATTCCTTTTTAATGCTTCAATGTACCAGTATTTGACAGCCATTGTTATGTTGAGTATTATTCATGTGGTATGTGCATCAGTTCTTACAACCAGAACTAACTAAGTCATGCTTCTTAAAAGATTGAACAGCTGATGCTGAGAGGCAAAATAATATCTTCCTTCACAATTGTGTATGCATGCTTTCATGCAAACACCATCATAGCTGGAGTTGGGTTGGCCACATTCTCAGAAGAGACCCTGATGCCATCACAAGAATAGCTATGCTATGGACCCCTGAAGGAAAGCAAAAGAGAGGCCAACCAAAAACAACTTGGTAGAGAACTGTGGAGGCTGAGATGCAAAGAATGAACCAGAGCTGGGGCACTGCACGAAGGATGGCCGCTGACCGAGCAAAGTGGAAGCAGTCTGTTGCTGCCCTACAAGATGCCAACAGGCATGATGGCCACTGACTACTTTGACAGTCAGTGTCTTAGGATGAAAGAAGAAGAAGCTTACATGCAAGAATGCTTATGGAGTACATGCAAAAACACGCATGTGTGCACACACACACATGCATATGTGCACACACATTTGCATGCACACATGTGCACAGACAAATAGGCCCCATGTAGTTCCCGGGGGTCTCTGGGTCTCCGAAGAGACAAAGAAAGAATAGGACTACTGTAAACTTAGGAATGTCGTACAAAGTGACTAACAAGAAGCTGTGCATGAGGCTAACAACCTCATGATGTATGCTTGGTGCAGGTTTCTTGCAGGAGATCCAACTGCAGTAGTGGCTGCATACTCCATAAGGTGTGAAAAGGAAAATCATGATGATGATGCGGTATTAATATTCAGTTATTTACAGAAATTCTATGTTTTTATAGCATCTAGTGATGTCAGATGAAGCGAATAAAACTTATCAGACTTATCTAAAGATAGTGGTGCTCTTAAAAGAAAGCAAATTAATTTGACTTCAGCTACTAAAGTGGATAGAATCTGGTATTTCATTTTCAGATGTAGGTGACCTCTGTAGCTTCAATGGTTCTGAATAACATATCTATCAACTCTGAAGGAATGTTATAAAGTTTTTTTTTCCTGCAGTTTACAATGTTTATATGTACTTTACAGTTGCATATGATTCTTCAGGTTATTTCACAACTTTCACTTACTTGAAAAACACTTTATAATTAGGCCATTATTTTGTCAAGAAGCCAAGGGGCAGAAACAATTAAAATTACCCATTGTGTCACTCCTGTAGAGTTTCTTACATCTCATGCTCAATTTAAACAGCATAAGACTAAAGCAAACCTGTTTATCCTCTCTCTCTCTCTGCAAGAACTAACACTGAAAACACAAGAAGAATAATGCTTGACGGGACAAAGGAAAGGTAAGAAAAGGGAAAATGGAAAAAGATAATGCATGGATTTATGGAGAAGCAGGAACAAACCTCACATGACCTTGTGATAAAACCAAAAAAGGAAAAAAGGACAGAGAAGGTCTGATTAAACATGGTAAAGACACACTAAATGGGTATAAACAGTGAAAACAACCTGGAATAAAATCGCCTGACTTGCACAAGACAGGTCCAAATGGGGAAAATGTGTCACTCCTGCTCTAAAAGAAGTTCAGAGTAATAATAACAAACTGTGACCTGTGGTTTACAAGGTGGGTTTTTCATTTCTATTAATGAATGATGCTTCCATGAGACAGCTATCACTGTCATCAGTCACCATTACATCAGACACAACTCTCTAAATAAGGCAATACAGAATGACATAATTAAATAATGTACTTGCGTATCTACTGTGAGAATAGTGCCAATTCAATTGCTGGTGTTATCTGATTAAAATGTCCTTGTTAAGCCACTTCCACACTCGTTTTTCACTCAACTACCGCCCTCACTTTCCCAAAGTAATAATGTGGGTCTTAAGGTAACTACTATTCGCAAGAAAGGTAACAATTCCCAGGAGTTGTCTAGAACTGAGGTTGAATGTAGTTGGAAGGGCAGATAATAATACTCTAAGACCTGAAGGGCCAAATAACATGATGTATACACAGGATTCTCAAAGTGGCAGCTATGGGTACCACTGCATCTGGCTAGCTTATGTGCCCATACTAACTGGACAAACAATTCCCACCAAGCATATCAATATCTAGTGTTCATTGGTTTATTTGCTAAGTTAAAAAAAAGACCTATGGTAATTTGGATGTTTGCTACTCTTTTCTTAATAATGGAATATGTACCTATGCATACAAAGATTGAGAACCCATAGTTTACATGAGTGCCTAAATTAAAGAAGGCTTCCACTGGGATTGACAGTCCATTTAATCAGCATTTCTGTAACTACTGAACTGGGCACAGTGGATGGCAGTAGTTAGTCTTGCGTAAGTTCATGAACTTTTTTTTCAGAATACTTTATATTAGCACTCTCCAAGTTGTTCACTCCATGTTCCACAAAAATATTTATAGAATGTGTGATTCCTATATATACACACATTGGGATTATGCCGGTGCTATAGAGTTTGCACTGTGCTGAGATCCTCCTTGTGTGATCTAAGGGAGGAGATTGGAGCACTGATGGAGTTGTCCGTATGCAATGAAGATAGTCCTTAAAACCAAAACCAAACCAATCACTCCTTGTTAGTGAGCATGGGTGTCTCTGATGAGACAAAGAAATAATACCAGGTCAAGCCTCTTGTAAGAGGAAATAAAGGTTGAACTGTGGCTACCACACTATGTATAACAAATTGCTACACAAACCACTGTGTAACAGCACAAAAGTGCTTTGGTATAGGCTTCCTGCATGGTGACTACTGCAGTGATGGCCCCATACTCCACAAGAAGCAAAATAAAAGGATGGCAGGATATGTCTCCCAGGTCACATGGTTTGTCTCCCAGGTCACATAGTATGTCTCCCAGGACACACGGTTTGTCTCCCAGGTCACATGGTTTGTCATAAAATGACATTAAAATAACACACCCAATTGTCCCCAAAACATGAGAGCTAACAATTATCTCAATCATACATCACGATGGTCATGTAAAAATGAGTATGGTCATGAGTAAAATGAAATGTTCAATTTAATAGATAAATAGGTGTATTTAATAAATACATCTATTAAATGATTTCCACACTCTGTTAATTCTGTCACTCTCATGCAACAACTGCCATAATTTGCTCTAGCCTCAAAATTTCGCTCAATTATCATTCACACTTCCTTTTTTTACAGGATGAATCTGTACATTCACAGATGGAGAAATTTGTAACAAATGAGTTTCCATTATAAATTTTAATTGTGAAGTTATATTTTTAATACCGCTGGCGCGTCTTTCAATTTTGGAAATAGTGGAATGTACAAATTCTCCTCCTTGCTCTCCATGCATGCCCATTCCAAAGCCATGAGTTCTGATCCAGTCTGTGCAATGTTTTTCTAATATGTGCTGTTTAGGAAATGTCTTACTGGGGAATAGCTTTCTGAACAAAGACATATAAGTCTCTATTAAAGCTGTTATTGATTCTTTACTAATTGGTTTACTGTGTGATATTTTGTTGTGTACTTTCTCAAATGCTTCTTTCAGTGAGTTGAATTGTTCTTGGGCAATAAAAGCTATGTTAGTTATTGTTGAGGATTGTTTCGGGGTTTGCAAGCATGTGAATGTCCGCGGCATTCGCATGATTGCACCACGAACCACCTCAGCTGAATGAGTACTGGAAAATCGCGCATATCGATGTATGACGCGTCAAGCCTAGTAACCGCAGTCTATGTGTGGCCGTAGTGCCGTCCAGCAGTGTTTCAAAGTGTGGCAGAGCCACTTATGGATTGTGTATAAAATGTGTGGCATGGCCACTGATTAAGGATATGTATATTAAATGGTATACCCATTGTGAATTATAAATAGCGCAAATCCGTATAGATCATGCTGGGAAAGCAATCAAGTCAAATGTATAGGACCAGAGAGTCCAAAGTATAATCGCGAATATCGGAGGATACGTTCGCAAGTGAAGTTATATATATGGCAGTTAAAGCCTGGCTAGGAAAGCCAAAGTATTGAATAAGTAGTCATAGACGGAATATATGGATATTAAATAAGGATATCACGAGTATTAATAAGTGATAATAATTCCAAGAGACGGATTGGAAAGAGTTGGTTGCAGACTCTAAAACGCTATAGAATTAACGGTTAACTCAGACGTGCAATGTCTGTAGGATGAACATTGAGTAGATCCTAGAACTATGTTTAATGCCAAGTATTAATTGTGTGCAAACGTTCTGTATTCATTTGGGAAAAAGGACATGTATTAAATATTAAGTTGTCAATGGAACTTGTCTTAATTGCCTGAATTATTCAAGTTCAATCATGTGCTGTGACTGTTGATGTAACCCTTGCAAGGTCAGTCCAGACTATCACATTTATCTACAAGATTAATCATAAAACTAATACACACTGCTGGAGAAATAATATGAAGTAATGAACGACACTGAATTAAATAATAATAATTGAATCACACAATAACGGCTCTAAATCTGCAATTGAACTATAAGCCGAAATGGTAGAGATGAATATAATACCTAAAGAATTATTGAAGAGCAACCCAATAACTCACGTCCAACGGGGCTGTATCTGGTAGGGATAACTAACATATAATATCAGAAGACAGTCCACCCGTAACATCTGGTGTCAGTCCCGTAACAGTTATATCTTGTCTGTAATTTTCAGTGTTTGTGTAATGATTGCTCTTGTAAGATCTTTATAAACTTTTTGTGTGAGATATCTGTGGCAGTGATTCCCTATGAATGCTCTGCTGTGATAAGCCTGTGGTATGATTTTGTGTTTGGCTAGTACCTTGTCCAAGTGTGAGCAAACTGGACCAGACCTAGCACACAGATCTTGAAACTGAAGTTTGGCCAGCGCATCTTGTGCATTTTCAAGTTTAACTTTAAAACTATCTGTCTCCTCCTTATCCTCACAAAGTTCAATACCTGCCTGAAAAAATTCAATTTTAGCTTCTAATTCTTCTGCCTGTTTCCAGTTCCAACCAAATCTCTTCAAGTTCTTAATAGTACTAATGTTTGCATGTATCTCTTGCGGATTCTCAAATATCTTTGCGTCTATTGTATTGGCTACCTGTTCTAGAAGTCTGTGGTGTTTCAAAACAATGCCTAATAAAATATGAAGGTAAGGAGGAGCTACATTTTCAATTTCAATCTCTAACATTGGTTTGTGTAAACAATTATGGTAACGTGCCACTTGCCTTTTATTCCCTTTCCCATATTTTATATATCTATTGTAATCTCTTATCAACATTGCCAAACTTCTTGGTTTGCAAGTTGTATGCTCTCTGGATGTCTTTATTTCCTTGTTTTGCTGGAGACACCACAGACATGGGTATATTCCTTGAGCTCCAGACAAACCAAACATTTTCATCAAAAAGTCATAATCCCCGAATAAGAAAACAACTTTTTTACCATTCCACTCTAAATCTTTTAGGGACTCTATCTGAGCTTTCATGCCATTCATAAATATTTCTAAATTATCACATGTATCTCTGACTCTAGCCATTGATAAAAGGATGGTATTAGATTTAGAATTTGGTTTCTCTAAATTTACTACCTGCATTGTAACTTTGAATGAAAGAATATATACAAACAGTTACTTAGAATTCTTTGGCAGCCCGTCATGTGCACAGGATTGTCTACCAAAGAATACTAATGGAACAGTCTTTATCTCACACACAATAAAAAAAAGACATTCATATTATAAATACAAGATTAACAAGACTTGAAAGATAGATCAAAGTATTGTGGAAGTAATCTATCTATAGCTTTACATGTTTTCTGACGCTTATATACGCAGCTAAATATCATTATAAATGAATGAAAATGCAAAAACAGATGGTGCTTTACAAAAAGTTATTTTTTTACAACCTTATTTAAGATTTGCGAGTATTAGGAATGCATTTACAGTGATATAAATGTTATAAAATCTGGTGACAATATGCTTGTTCTTGTAATGCCAAACTCACAAAACTGACTACCACACATTCTCAAGATATGAAACCAAAAAAAAAAGTATGTGGAAATAATCTTTAGCTTCCCTTCAAGAAGTCTTTATAATTATAAACTCAAACGAATGGGTCGATTTTTAGATATTAAATTAATAAAAAGATTACTTATTTTATGAATTTCCTCAAATGATGACACTGTTTTCAAAAGTCTGTAACTCCGTCAAAAATAATTTCAAACAAATAAAAATGCAATCAAAAATAGAACACAGAACAAAGTTATAGTACACAAAAGAATTTTAGCGCTGTGTTTATCCAGAACGAGTGTGTAATGATTTATATTTTACTGATTTTACACACACATCAGCTGATTTTCCCCGCCAAAACCCTCAGTAGTTTTTTACGGTGCATATGAAAATTTTATACCCGGTGTCAGAATTCCGGTCACCAAAACTAAAAGATCGCTCGGGTATAAGGCACAAACAGCCATGCTCACTGTTCTCAGAACTAATTTTACTACTTCGTTATTATTATTATTACAAAGAGAAAAATTTAACTAAACTATTATTATCCTGTTATATGAAATGGAATGGGGAAGTTTCTAGGGCAGTTTAGAATTAGTTCAATAAATATTTGATGTAATTTTCAAAATAATAAAATCACGTTATCATTTAAATTTAAAAAAAAAGAAAAAGTTCATAATTTGCTACTAAAATATAAACTGGCGCTAGCGTAATTTATTCTCTACTGAACATCAAAAATGAAAAAAGCCGTTTTAGCCTAATTGGCAGTTTTAAATATCCCCATATGACTAGTTTCAACCGTCAATACGACAAATAGTGATCGTAAATTATTTAATAAAATAGCTCACTGGATGATCAAAATAATAATATTTCCACCAAAGGAAAATCAGAATGATTTTAAAGAAAGGAAATTAAAACTTAGAAGAGAAGTAACTTCAAAAAAACGTTTCCAGGGGCTCTGATCGGGTTAAGATAAAAATCTGCCTTGCTTTCGTGATTTTTTTTTTCCCAGTTTCATATTTCTTTTTATATTATTATTAAAATATGCATTTCTTACGCAGATTCTACAAGTTTTAGTGAAATCAAGTAATATGTAGAGTTATCCATTTTTTTTGCTTATAAGCAGCTGTAAATTAAAAAAATTATGCTCAATGCGACGTAATCGTTAAATAATCAGTAACGTGCTGGCTGCCGTCAGCATTAGCAAAAAATGAAACATGAACGACACATCATGCGGACCTTCGCAAATCCTGCATCAATTGAAAAATAGGCAGCTTGATTTTATTGGTTGATTTTTTTATTCACGTGGCCTAACATCTAGCCGAATCTCACGATGCAAATATCGGCTTTGGTGTAGCACAAGACAATTGATTTATATAGGCTATATTTAATAATTAGGCAAAAAAAAACTGTACAGAAATTATGTATGGGGCGTACACATCTGAAAACGCAAAAACCTTGTACAGATTATGGGTAAACCATAGCGTGTGGCATGTATGGCTTAGAGGGAATTGTGGACATTCTTGTGGATGTTGTCTGTGATGAGACAATTTTATATATATAAAGAAGAGTGTAGGGAAAAGGATCCCACCTTGTAGGATTCCCTGCTCCATCTTTTTGCTAAACTGTCCATGCACCTGCACTCTTGCTGTTCTGTCTGTTAGATAGTGACTGATCCAGTCTAAGCCTATCTTTTCAAACTTTATCAAATGCTTTCTCCATGTCTACCCAAACTGCTAATGTGTGCTTTCCTTCTTGGAAAGCATTTTCGATTTCCTGTGCAATATAGGTGACTTGGTCCTCTGTATACCTGTGTTGCCTGAAGCCTGCTTGCTGGTGCAGTATATTACTTATCTAATTCAGGTCGTTTCACTGCAGACACTTCTCGTCACTAATCAGGTGTTGATTTCCAAGATCTTTATTTCCCTGGACAGGTATCCTAATGCTACTATTCAGCGAATTGCAGAGGTGGTCCTTTAATCACCTACACTGCAGTCTGTTTTGCCTCAGATCAGAAGCTTTTGTTGTGACTCTCTTTAGACAACATAGTCCATGAGGCTGTGGTCATGTCAATCAAAGAGGTACGCCATGCAATCAATAAAATACATTGGTAGACTACAGACATCATTTACACATTTTTCTGAATTCTGTCTTGATTACTTCCCTTTGGTCCTAAGTTATATCAAAATTGGTTTCCCGTTAGTGATATTACATTAACGAAATTTAAAACTGAACGAAAGAAACTAACGAAGCAAAGATGTCATGGAAGAAGAAGAAAAGAAAGACGACCTCTTTGGCATCCAGCATTTAAAAGCTAAGCCCTGAAAAGGACTGTAAGCTCTTACAGCTAGTATTACACAGTCCTGACAAGGACTTCTAGCTGCATCATGCTGTTCAGGATTGTTCAGGTTATATTCAGTTGGAACCAAAACACAGCTATTAACATAGGGTTAAGAGTACCAAGATTAATATATCAGCAGATAATTCAAAGTCAATAATAACATTAATATTTAAATATTACAGCAATTTACATAACACCAAAATACTTGTAACTCAATGATTAATACAAGTTTAACATACCCTTTAGACACAGCATCATGGATTTGAGCTTATCACTTATGCAAACCTGCTCACAAGCAGGTCAGCTTTGCTGTCTTTCAGCTATGGGCTATGACTATGTAGCTTTGACAAGCGTATATCAGTCTGCTGGACGTCTTTTCAGCTATGAGTGAAATTTTGAGAGTCCAGAATTGAATCTGAGTGGGCTTATATACCCAACCTAGATCTAACCTTTTCCTTCTCGGAGGTCTGTGCCTCAGTTCACTTTTCTCCTTGTAACTTTTGGAGGAATTTCAAGGCTGTTATGCTAATTTTCTGATACAATTCTGATTTCCTCATTGTTGATATGGTCTTTGTGTATATATGTTATGTCTCCATAGTTACTGTGTTTCCCACTAGAGTTACTTGCCCGTATGCTAACTACTTCCTCTTTCTACTTGTAAACATGGCTGATTAAAAAGTGTCGTTTGTATCCAGTGTGTTCAGGCTTCAGGATTATGCTTCATAATGTGAGAATGTTTGACAGCCAGCCACGTCTCATTACATTTAACAATATTTACTACACACAACAATAAATATCAACATGGTGGCAGCGGTGTTTATTTCTACAGAATTCGAACTAAGCTGAATGTCTTGTAACACGTGTGCTGACGTCATAGACTGGTAGGTTATTGCTTGCATACCATTGTTAGACATTTCGTCATGGCAGAACGGCCCATGTTTCGGTTACCACCCTGCCTAGACATAAATAACGTCGAACCAGACACATTTCGTAAATGGAGACGACAGTTAGAACTGTATATGGATGCAGCAGAGGTGGCCTCTAAACCTGATCCTGTTCGGGCGGCCATCATCCTACACTGTGCTGGACCTCAAGCTGTTGAAGTTTTTGATCAACTTGCAGAGGAAGGAGACCACTCTAATCCTAATAAAATTCTCGATTTGCTCCAGAACCATTGTAGCTCACGAAGCAATGAAGTATTACATACGTTCAGATTCTGGAACACACCTCTTCAAGAGCCCTTTAATTACTTTTTGACTGAGCTGAGAACTAAGGCAGATTTGTGCAACTTTAACGACAAGGATCGTATGATAAGAGACAAAATTGTCTTTACTGTTAACAAAAGGTTACAAGAGAAGCTCTTGAGAGAAGCTGACCTCGATCTAAAGAAAGCCATTCACATATGCAGAGTCTTTGAGCAAACTGTGCTGGACCTCAAGCTGTTGAAGTTTTTGATCAACTTGCAGAGGAAGGAGACCACTCTAATCCTACTAAAATTCTCGATTTGCTCCAGAACCATTGTAGCTCACGAAGCAATGAAGTATTACATACGTTCAGATTCTGGAACACACCTCTTCAAGAGCCCTTTAATTCCTTTTTGACTGAGCTGAGAACTAAGGCAGATTTGTGCAACTTTAACGACAAGGATCGTATGATAAGAGACAAAATTGTCTTTACTGTTAACAAAAGGTTACAAGAGAAGCTCTTGAGAGAAGCTGACCTCGATCTAAAGAAAGCCATTCACATATGCAGAGTCTTTGAGCAAACTGGAAAAGACATAAGTGAGATGAATAATACAGTACAACCTTCTGAAGCAAGGGTTGAAAAGGTACAGAAAAAATCACTCAACCATAAACCTCCCAAGAGAGACACTGGGCATGCTCTGGTAAAGCCTATCAAAGCAACACTGACAGTGGGTACTTTGAACCTAGAAAGGAGTGTCATTACTGTGGACAGAAACATCCATTGATTAAGAAAAAGTGTCCTGCATGGGGGAAATTTTGCTCAAACTGTGGGGGAAGAAACCATTTCAAAGTTAAATGCAAGAAAGTTCACACTGTTCACACAGAGTCAGTGGAAGATTCTGAAGTTTTCCTTGCTTGTGTGAAGTCTAGCAAAGCGTGTACATCTGCACAACTCATTGTCAATGGAAAAATTTCAGCTAGACACAGCAGCTGATGTGAATACAATCTGTCAACGCTTTGTGATGCAAGAACAATTGTTACCCACTAAACAGAGGCTTGTTATGTGGAATGGTACTAAGATGACTCCACTGGGAGAAGTTCTATTAACTGCTGAGAATCCTAAGACTGCGACAAAACACAATATAAGGTTTACTGTTGTGAAAAATAGATTCACATGTTTGCTGGGCAACAACACACTGCAGGATCTACAGTTTGTGACAGTCAACACAAACAAATTTATTGCTAAGGTGGCTACTGACAGTTTAGATAATGATCATAACTCTGATAACCATCTAGGTGTCCTGGGTGAAGCTGTGTTGCATATTGATCCTAATATTCGTCCAAAGGCACTGCCATGCAGAAAAATACCATTTTAACTTAAGAGCAAGGTAAAATCAGAGCTTCAAAATCTAATGAACAGAGGCATATTAATACCAGTAGAGGAACCGACTGAATGGGTTAACCAAATGGCTGTTGTTGAAAAGTCTGATGGTTCTTTAAGAATATGCATTGATCCTAGACCCCTGAATGAGGCTTTGCAGAGAGAGCATTACAGATTACCAACTTTGGATGATGTATTGCCTGAACTCAATAATGCCAAGATTTTCACAAAGCTGGATATCAAGGAAGCATTCTGGCATATCAAACTTGGTGAGAAGTCTAGTAAACTTACAACAATGATTACACCTTTTGGTAGGTTCAGATGGTCTAGATTACCATTTGGTTTGAATGTAAGCAGTGAAATTTTCCAGAGGCATCTAGCACAAGCTCTTGAAGGTCTTCATGGTTGCATCAATGTTGCTGATGACATAGTTATTGCAGGTTGTGGATCAAACAGACAGCAAGCAATTAAGGACCATGATCTGAAGCTTAAAGCACTGAAACATAGGTGTAAAGAGAAAGGCATTAAACTGAATGAAGCTAAAGCTCAAGAGAAGAAAGAAGAAATTACCTTCATGGGTCACCTTATTACTGCTCGAGGTGTTGAACCAGACAAGAAAAAGGTTGAGACAATACTAAACATGCCCGTTCCTAAGGACTGTCATGAGGTTCGCAGATTTTGCAGCATGATATCTAGCAAAGTTTCTCAACAATCTTTCAGAAGTTCTTCATCCAATAAGAGAACTTACCCGTAAGGATACTCCCTTTATCTGGTCTGCTGAATGTGAACAAGCCTTCAAGAGAGTCAAGAAACTGATTACTTCTACTCCAGTACTCGCATACTATGATCCTGATGAATCTTTGTGTATTCAAGTTGATAGTAGCAGCTATGGACTTTGGGCTGTCCTCCTACAAAATGGTCATCCAATAGAGTTTGCTTCAAGAGCTCTAACTGAAACTGAACAACACTGGGCTCAAATTGAGAAGGAACTCTTAGCTGTTGTTTCAATGGCAGGTCAACAGTGCGAACCACAACACACGACACCAGAAGTCCCCCATGGGCAGTTCAGCCCACCAATGATGCAATCACTTCTGTTGTATTTCTATCAAGCAGTATAGGCCGAATCCAACAAGACCCTTAGGACCTTAATACTGTGTCCAGTAAATGATAGTAGACTAGAACAGTGAGAACAGGATAGTGGGTAGGTTTGGTATTGTACAAACATTTATTACAAATAAGGGAGGGAAACCTGAGGCCTGTAAACAGTAAATTAATATGAAACAAATATAAAGGTATGTTATCAGGCACTCGCAGGAAATAAAGAAGTAGAACACCAGACAACAGAAAAACAACAGACATGAGTGGCCCACCCAGGACCTGAACACCGGACCCTCCGTGCGACAACCCCGCCCAGCCATGCAAGCAAATCACACCATCCGCTCCGCCATCTACGCACCATCAAAAAACGATGTTTCAATGGCAGGTCAACAGTGCGAATCACAACACACGACACCAGAAGTCCCCCATGGGCAGTTCAGCCCACCAATGACGCAATCACTTCTGTTGTATTTCTATCAAGCAGTATAGGCCGAATCCAACAAGACCCTTAGGACCTTAATACTGTGTCCAGTAAATGATAGTAGACTAGAACAGTGAGAACAGGATAGTGGGTAGGTTTGGTATTGTACAAACATTTATTACAAATAATTTGTAATAAATGTTTGTACAATACCAAACCTACCCACTATCCTGTTCTCACTGTTCTAGTCTACTATCATTTACTGGACACAGTATTAAGGTCCTAAGGGTCTTGTTGGATTCGGCCTATACTGCTTGATAGAAATACAACAGAAGTGATTGCGTCATTGGTGGGCTGAACTGCCCATGGGGGACTTCTGGTGTCGTGTGTTGTGGTTCGCACTATTGACCTGCCATTGAAACATCGTTTTTTGATGGTGCGTAGATGGCAGAGCGGATGGTGTGATTCGCTTGCATGGCTGGGCGGGGTTGTCGCACGGAGGGTCCGGTGTTCAGGTCCTGGGTGGGCCACTCATGTCTGTTGTTTTTCTGTTGTCTGGTGTTCTACTTCTTTATTTCCTGCGAGTGCCTGATAACATACCTTTATATTTGTTTCATATTAATTTACTGTTTACAGGCCTCAGGTTCCCTCCCTTATTTGTAATAAATGTTTGTACAATACCAAACCTACCCACTATCCTGTTCTCACTGTTCTAGTCTACTATCATTTACTGGACACAGTATTAAGGTCCTAAGGGTCTTGTTGGATTTGGCCTATACTGCTTGATAGAAATACAACAGAAGTGATTGCGTCATTGGTGGGCTGAACTGCCCATGGGGGACTTCTGGTGTCGTGTGTTGTGGTTCGCACTGTTGACCTGCCATTGAAACATCGTTTTTTGATGGTGCGTAGATGGCGGAGCGGATGGTGTGATTCGCTTGCATGGCTGGGCGGGGTTGTCGCACGGAGGGTCCGGTGTTCAGGTCCTGGGTGGGCCACTCATGTCTGTTGTTTTTCTGTTGTCTGGTGTTCTACTTCTTTATTTCCTGCGAGTGCCTGATAACATACCTTTATATTTGTTTCATATTAATTTACTGTTTACAGGCCTCAGGTTTCCCTCCCTTATTTGTAATAATTGTTTGTACAATACCAAACCTACCCACTATCCTGTTCTCACTGTTCTAGTCTACTATCATTTACTGGACACAGTATTAAGGTCCTAAGGGTCTTGTTGGATTCGGCCTATACTGCTTGATAGAAATACAACAGAAGTGATTGCGTCATTGGTGGGCTGAACTGCCCATGGGGGACTTCTGGTGTCGTGTGTTGTGGTTCGCACTGTTGACCTGCCATTGAAACATCGTTTTTTGATGGTGCGTAGATGGCGTAGCGGATGGTGTGATTCGCTTGCATGGCTGGGCGGGGTTGTCGCACGGAGGGTCCGGTGTTCAGGTCCTGGGTGGGCCACTCATGTCTGTTGTTTTTCTGTTGTCTGGTGTTCTACTTCTTTATTTCCTGCGAATTCCTGATAACATACCTTTATATTTGTTTCATATTAATTAGCTGTTGTATATGGTTTGGAACGCTTTGACCAGTACACTTATGGAAGGAAAGTTACAGTCATCAACGACCATAAACCTTTGGCAGCCATCGTTAAAAAACCTCTGAGTCAAATTCCCCGAAGACTGCAGAATTTATTGATGCGCAGCCATCGATATGACTTTGAATTCCAATGGGTACAAGGTTCCGATCTTCTTATAGCCGACACACTGTCCAGAGTTTGTATTCATAATGTCACACTGGATTCCTTAGCTGATAGAGAGAGCAACGCAGGAGCTGAAGCACCTGTAAGATTACCTGAAATACCAGATGTGATGATGGAAAAGATTAAAGCTGAAACTCTCAAAGACAGCGTGCTTCAGAGGTTGAAGTCGACCATTTTGCATGGGTGGCCTAAAAAAAAGTCTGATGTACCAGCTGAGCTTATGCCTTATTTTGATATTCGTGACACTCTGACAACAGAACAAGGTATAATACTTAAAGGAGAGCGTATTCTTATCCCAAAAGCACTGAGGCCTGAAATCAAGCAAAAGCTACACGCTGCTCATCTTGCATTTGACAGCATGATGCGCCGGGCCAGAAGTTGTCTGTTTTGGATTGGCATGATGGCTGAGATTCGACAGATAGCTGACAGTTGTCCAGAATGTCAAGAAACGAAGGCAAGGAATACTAAAGAACCTTTAAACCAACACTCAAGAGGTTTATCACCCTGGGAGAAAGTTGGCACTGACATCTTTATTATAGAAGGCTGATATTATTTAGTTCTGATTGACTACTTTTCCAACTTCATTGAAGTAGACTTTTTACCTACAATGACAGCACAGTTAGTCATCAGGAAATTGAAGTCTCATTTTGCTCGTTATGGTGTTCCTAAAGTTATTGTGTCTGACCAAGGTACTCAGTTTACGTCTGCATAGTTCAGATCATTTACTGCTAGATGGGGAATACTTCATGTTAAATCAGCACCAGGTCACCATAAAGCCAATGGATTAGCTGAATCTGCTGTGAAACTCATTAAGGGTATGATGAGAAAGACTGTTCAAAACAATACAGATGCATATGAGGCACTACTTGAACTTCGTAATATGCCAAGACAAGGGTTTGATCAAAGTCCAGCAGAAATACTTTTCAACATGAAACTGCGTACACTGATACCTTCTGCAGTGAAACCCGTTGCATCTCACAGCAGAGTTATTGAAAGTAGAGGCAAGAGAGACAGATCAGTGAAGATGTATTATGATAAAACTGCTCATGATCTGCCCAAGTTGTCTCACCAGCCAGTCTACTATCAAGACCCTGAACAACCAAACTGGCAACCTGGAAGGATTGATAAGAGGCTCTCTGAAAGATCTTATTTAGTTGAAGGGGAGAATGGAGGTCAATATGTCAGAAACAGAATTCATCTTAGACCTAAAACAACACCTTTCACACCTGATCCCATGGACCTGGAAATTGATTTCTGCTCTCCAGTTCTACCCGAGCAACAGGTTGTTTTGCCAGACATGGAGAACACTAGTGAAGTGAACAGTTCCAATCCTCCAGAAGATAATCCTTCAACTCCAGCTACTTCTAGTCCTGGGAAAGCTGGCAAAGAACAGAAACATTCTCTCCTACCATCTAGCCCTAAGAGACCTCAAAGAGATCGCAAGAAACCCTCTTGGATGAATGACTTTGTTCACTCATAAAAAAGGGGGGATGTTGATATGGTCTTTGTGTATATATGTTATGTCTCCATAGTTACTGTGTTTCCCACTAGAGTTACTTGCCCTTATGCTAACTACTTCCTCTTTCTACTTCTAAACATGGCTGATTAAAAAGTGTCGTTTGTATCCAGTGTGTTCAGGCTTCGGGATTATGCTTCATAATGTGAGAATGTTTGACAGCCAGCCACATCTCATTACATTTAACAATATTTACTACACACAACAGTAAATATCAACACTCATCAATTACCAAAGATAATTTTACCACTGCCATAATTACATGTCTCTGTAGCTGTTCAAAACCCAAAAAGAATTTTTCTGTTCAAAGCATTAAACATAAAGTTATAGCAGAATTACTGGTGTGCGATTCATAATTTATCATAAAGACACTAGTTTATGTGGCAATTACAGAGTGTCTTGCCCATGTCATTACACTGACCTTTCAGATTCCACCTTATCTAAGATTTCAGTGCCTGTTATCTTCTGTGTTTACCTTTTTCTACCCCAGGAGCCATACGAAGCACCATGCTGTTGTATATTATTCTCCCATGGATGCCTAATATACCCAATTGGTTACAGTCAGATTTCTTCAAGTGTACACTTTACTCCATGCAAAACAAACTTAATATTTCTATTTAAGACTTAAAGCACTTCAAAATAATAGTCAGTGAATTTGCAATTATTACATATATTATGAGATATTTTCTCATACACATATGTATTTACAGCTAGTTTTAACATATTTTCTTGGAAAAAAAAACTTTGCATCCATTTTGGTGCCTGGTTAAAACTTAATAGTTCCTGGGGCAGAAAGACTTCAGCTCTTCCAGAATTTTCCAATGCTTATCATTTGCAAGTATGCTATCTGTTTTCCAATTCAGCTCATCTTTTAAATTTATAGATTTTTCTAAAACATAAATGTCATATTAAATTAAATGTATATCTTTCGCTTCAAGAGGATTTAGCTGTATAATTCTTACTTGTGAATGATGTCTTAGGCCAAAAATGTAAAAAGGCCCCTGTGTATATTGTCTACTTCCACATTCATAGTAACATTCATTATTCCTGTATAATTTGTGCACTTTAGCTATTCCCTCTTCTTTAGCTATCGGACACTATATACTTCCTTCTGGTGTAGTGGTATTACTTCTAACTCAGACTTTACCATGTAATCTGTATAATGCCTCTGTAAAGATGTCAGTGTCTGCTCTGGTGGTTTCTGCTGGACTGCCACCTTTAAGAAGCTTTATGGCTTTCATTATTTTTTTCCTTTTTTTTTCATTTTTCCAGTTTACCTGTAACACCTTTCCTGTTAGCTGGATGTCTAGGGGATCTTGTGAAGCTGGTATATTCAAAAGTTCTTAAAAATATTCCATCCATCTCTTCATGTGTACTATTATGTTTGGTAAGCGACTTTCCATCCTTGTCCTTGATAAGGCCAACTGATTGCCTGTATTTCCCTGCCATAAGATCTTTCCTCCCTGTTGCCTTGTGGGTTAGACTTCTCAGTCAAAGGCTAGCAGAGATTCCCATGTACAAACTGATGTAAGGTAATGGGACATCACCGTTGTATTGTCCCTTGAACAGTCATTAAATAAAGCAACTTCCATAGAAAAGAGATGGATGTTATTGGGGTTTCAAGAGGAACAAGTGAGTAGGGCTGGGAACATCATGTGCTTCAGATGATACCCTACCATCAATAAGCTTATCATCATAGTCAATTGCCATCTCCTCATCGAAGGTTGGCTGCAATGTATCCCCAACATCTTCTGTCTCTTTCCTGTCCATCTCTTGATGTTATCTTCCAACTTATATCGCTGTCTTGCTCTTGTATGTTTGGCTTCAACTCTTCCTTCTATAATGGTCTTCAGTAAGTATCTTTTTTACATGACCACAATTTTTTAGCTGTCTAATTTTGATCTCCTTCATTAATTCTGTTTTCATTCCTAGGTTTTCTACGACCTCTTTATTTGTTTTTTTCTCTTTCCATGAGACAAGCCTCATCCTTCTATACATCCACATCTCAAAGGCCTCAAATCTTTCTTCCAATTGCTTATTCATTGTCCACATTTCTACATCACACAATAATGAAGAATATATATAGCATTTGACCATTCTCAGTTTAAATTTTTGAGTTAACTGTTTAGATGTCAATATCAGTCTCATGTTACTGAATGCTGCTTTAGCCATTCCTATTCTCTTCTTGATTTCTGTTTTGTACCTACTTTCTTACATTATTATATGACCAAGATGAGAAACTTGACTTGTTCCAGGATTTTCCTATTTATTCTTATTTTTAACTATGGCTTATCATGCTTTGCAAATTATCATAGATTTCATTTTCTAAGTGTTAATGTCCAATCCATATTTATGACTTATGCTGTTTACTTGCTTCACTAGTTCTTTTAAGTCCTGTTCATTTTTAGCTAACAAAACTGTATCAATTGCACATCTAAGGTTGTTTATTGACCTTCCACTGATATTCAGTCCTGGAATTTCCTGTATGTGTCTGAAAATGTTTCTGTGTAGATATTAAAAAGGCCATCGGACAGCGCAAAACCTTGTCTTACACCTCTTTTTTATGTTTCTATGTGGTGAACAAATCCTGCCAGATCTTACTGTCACAGTCTGTTCCCAATAAAGGTTTAAAGCTTTCAACAAGCTTCTTTAAGTAAAATGTCCTGAAAGAAGGCAGTGCAAATAGTAAGCTTATTATTCGTATTAGAAGAAAGTAATCCACTTTTTTGGGCATGTTATGAGAGGAGGAAAGCTGGAATATACTGTGATGACAGGAAAGACTGAAGGAAACAAAAAGGACTAAGATACCGGACAGTACTGGGCACATAACACTGTGGAGAGACAAGATCATTTAAGCCAGCTGACATGGAACTTGATGGACTACCACAAAGTCCACTAAACATCCTTGCGACAATCAGTCAACTACAGCATAACTCTATGAATCAATGATGGAAAAGGTGCACAGATGAATGTCCTCAGACTTATATTTACCTCATTACATTGCACTAATAACAAATTTCATATTATTACTTTGAGTAGGTAAGAGTATAGAGATAAAGATGGCATTCTTAGAAAATGTATATTACATAATACGGAATGAAGGTCAAAGAAAGACTTTACTATTAAAGAAATCACAATAAACATAACATGCTAAATGCAATAATATACACTATATACCCTAGTTACAAACTGTTTAGTGTTAAATGGGTATTATTCTTCCATAAATTAAAAAAAAAAAAAAAATCCACCTCATTACACTGCACTACTCCTCATCTCTCCAGGTATCCAGTTGTATCTTCAGTCCTTCATATCTGCAAGGGTGTCTCTTCTCTATGTGTAAGTTCACTTCCAATTATGTTTCCTTATCTGCTGTTTGGTAGACTCTTGTTAGACTTCATGTCAATCCCTGACAAATTATGCATGAAGTCAGTTTTTTTAACATGCTGATCCAAATCCACTTCCTGACATCCTGCTAGGTTGGTGATTGTTTGGTTCCATCTCAGTACAAGAAAAATTATGCTGGAAGTGAGTTTTGTATGTCCATCCCAATTTTATTTCTTTATCTGTTGTTTCTACTCTCTCCTGTCACTCAGTTACCAGGATCCTCATCAAGCATCTAGTTACAGGTTGTGCCCTACATACTTTAAATAAAATCAGTGGTATTGCCTTGTATCCTGTTATCAAAAACAATAATAATGAAAGCTCGCTGTAAGCAAGACTAACTTTGGTAAAAAGGAGGAGAAAATGGTTACCTCATATTCATCAGTTTCAACAGTCACGTCTGGAACCAGAGACAGCAGAAGACATATACGTTTGATGACCAAGGGACGTGTCTCATGCTTCAGTTTATCACCAAGCACTGACCACACTGATCTTAGATCAATGACCTCTGCCTGACAGAGTGAGCACAGACCTTCAAGAGCCAGCACAGCGGCAGCTGTGTCTCTCTCACTGTCAGCAACATTTAATATTTCAGACAGAGGAGCCAAGAGGTCAGCACCATGATGTTCTGGCCTAAAGAAAGTGATATTTTGTACATTTAAATGTCTTTAACTCAAAATCAGCAGGTTCTATAGATGATGAATAATGATCAATTATCCCTTGTTCATTCCTTAATGTGAAGCCCTGGACCACAACTGCAGTTGGCTCCCTTCAGGAAGCCTGCATTATAGTGCTTATGTTCTCTTGCAATGGTGGTTTCTGTAGTAATTTATTTTACATGATGAGTTTGCCAACCTCCTCATACACAATGTCATATAAAACATCATTTATGACACACTGCTGGGATCAGGATTCTTTGAACTTCAACATCAGCAAGCTCTAAAGATATTACTTTTATTCTTAACTGATTTTGTTCAAATTTAGGAAGGTATAGAGATGAAACTTTATATTTTTGATTGTATCCTTAATGCCATATAATAATTCAAATAAAATGAGGTCATGCAGCATAAAGTAACACTTCACTGAAAGTAACAGAACTGACACTTACTGGTGACAAAGTCTGTCAAGTTCTCATGACTGCACAAATGAAGCACTTAATCATTTACTTAAAATGTCATATTAAAACAACATTATAGTAATACACCTTCAGAAGTGATATTTCATGGAAGGCATCCATGCTATTTTGTTAAGTTTATACTTTTATTTCATCAGTTGCTTCATATCATGACTAGATAAGAGAAGTGCTACCTGTTAACTTTAAATATAACGGCAAAACAAATGGCCATAGACATGAATCAGATGTCAGTGGAAGCATTAGTGTTATTTATTGGCTGCTATCTCATTAGTTACTCAATTTTGATCAGCTGTTTGCTGTTGTTAGTTTTCCTCATTCTTCTGTTCTTCATGATCTTCCTCACTTTTACTGTCCTTTGTTATCCTTGCTCTTCTGCTATTCTTGGTTTTCCTCACCCTTCTGCTAAAAATGACTTTCTTTCCTGTTCTGTTCGTGGTCTTTCTGACTTCTGTTGTTTTTGGTTTTCAACATCCTTCTGCTGTTCCTGGTTTTCATGATTATTCAGCTGTTCTTGGCAGTTCTCGTCACTATTTTGCAGTCTCTCTTCTGTTGCTCTTGGAAACTGTGTGTACTATTTTATATATATATATATATATATATATATATATATATATATATATATATATATATATATATATATATATATATATATATATATATATATATATATATATATATATATATATATATATATATATATATATATATGCCATTTTCATCTTTAGTTATGTATGTATTCTTGACTGCTATCATATCTTCCACAGGTAAAATAAATACTGAATCTTACAATTGTTCACAGATGTAGAGTTAAATAAAAACAAAACTGACTTGCGCTTGCATATCTCCAGGATAGCGGCAGCCTTAGCAAGTAAGACATCATCTGTCATCGAGTTATCCTTGAAAAGAACATCACGCTTGTGTGGATCACTCACAGCCTGCAGGAGTTGAGGAAAACATCGGTCCTGCTGCTGCCATAGCAACACCAACAGCCGAATGGAGATGGCCTTCAGGTCGTCAGACTTTCCCAGGGCTTGGATGATTTTTAACACAAGTGACACACAGAACTAAAACAAAGGATTCAGCATAAGATTTATGAAACACCTGATATTCTAGCAGAAAGGTGAGAGTAAGAGGTCTTGGAAAGGTTCTCACTGATATAATTTATACTGAGAAAAATGTGTTTTGAACAGACATGTTTCTTACACAACTTATGAGAAACTATATGTCCTTCTGACATAGCCACAGCCTACATGTAACTACTCCAATTTATGTTTAGTGCCATGATGCAAGAAGTGAAGTAAAACTGAAATGATAATCTAACTTCCCTCACAGTATGATACTGTCATATACCTGCCAACAGAACCGAAGTATTGAACATATTAACATACATAATGGGTACTTTAAGGTCATGTACAACAATGTCAGCAATAATGCATCATCATCATTTTCTTTCCACTTCTTGTGGAGCATGGAGCCACCACTGAAGCTAGCCTCCTTGCAGGAAACCTGCATCAAACAGTCACTTGCTCTTACAGTGGCAGTTTCTGTGGTAATTTGATACCAGTCCCATGCTTGACCTCACATTAGTCACCTAGTACAACATGCCTGAGGGTGCAGTAGTCATATTCTTTCTTGATCTCTTCACAGACGCCCAGGAACTAGACTGGGCAAACAATATTTAAGATGTTCATAAATGTCAAATTACAGCCATGAAGACAATATTTTTATAATGTTCCTCTCAGTAAAATAAGACAAAGAACTAATTGTTTTATGGTTTTTAAAAAAAACTAAAATATCAGGTATGCACCAAAACATCATATAAGAACAAACTCCAAACTTTTAAAATTCATGTTTAGTGAAATGCCATAAAAATTAAGAAACAAGAAAACAGGGAGAAGAAACAAATTACCAGAGCTACAAAATAAATTAAAAAAAAAAAACCAACCTTATGAGTAGCCAAACATGGTATGGATTCCAATAGAACCAGTCTGCACTCAGGATTTTTGATGTGACCCAAAGTATAAAGTGTCAAAGGCAAAAAATCAGGGGCCTATGAAATCCAGTTAAAAATATGTTAAGTAAATTCAAAGATAAAAGTGTTTTTTGTTATCTTTTTTCTTCACAATTTTACATAACACATGTAATGTGTGTGAGTGTGGTGTGTGAAAGACAGGGAGAAAGAGATAGGGAGCAAGAGGGATGGAGAGAGAGGGAGGGAGAGAAAGATAGCAAGGAGAAAGAGAAATTGTAAACATGTATGTGTGCAAGTTATTATGAGACAGACATTAAAAATATTTTTTTTTTTAAAGATAGCAATAGAAGGCAGAATAAACAAATGAACTTTATATTAACCAGTTTGAGAACTTTGTTCTCCCTTCTTTGTGTGAACTTGCATACTGTGTGTATTTTGTGTTTCTATGGCTCATTCTTGCTTTAAATGGTTGCTATTCAACACACAACTTTTCTGCCTGAATTGTGCTGACATCTCTCATGGTCTGGTCCTTTTCCTTTGACCTAGTTTGACTTTGGAGATGCTTTCTTGGGCAGTCAAGCCCTACTATCATGACACAGTGAATGATACAATTATATGTTGATATGATAAAGACATTGCCTTTCACTGTCAGTTGTGCTTCACAAAAATACTCAGATAAAGGATAACATCAGCTTCCAAAAACTGTCTGAAACAAATACCTGGAGAACAAACAGCTGATAGCATGTGCTCCAGTGGTTGTTTCCCTCACTATGGAAACAACAAATTCAGACCATTTGTACAGAAATTAGCTGATGCTTCATTGCATTATACCAGATCCTCTCCCTAATGTTAGTCCCATTTAATTCACAGCACACAGCAATCTTCTGTCTTTGTCCTATATTAAATTCAGCCTTATTCATGATTCCACATTACCTTTTAGTATGACCATACAGGAAAAAGAAGAAAGGGAAGATTTAGGCACAACAGAAACTTCCATTTGAGCTTGTGCTACAACCATACAGAGAAAAGGGGAAAGGGAATGGCCAGGGAAAATAAACTTCCACATGGCCTTGTGCTACAGCCATACAGGAAAAGAGTTGCATGATACTTTCATTTGGTCTCAGTCAAATTTTAACTAAAAGGTGAAAAATACCTGGCCATAAGCTGGCATAAATCATTTCAACACTTCCTGCGGACCACGTGTTTCATTCATAACCCTCCACTCCCAAAGGAGCATAGGCCTTCAACAAACAGTGACACATGCCAAGTCCTCCTGTCACGTGCCATCATCTCAAGTTCTTTCCACGTTCTCCTCTTCTCATTATTTTCACCTCTGTTTCCAGCTCTCTTCTCCATGTGCTTCTTGGTCTACCTCTGCCTCTCTTTCCCTGGGGGTTCCAGAACAAGGACTGCCTTGTAATGCTATCAACAGGTTTCCTCAGTGTGTGTCCTATCCATCGCCATCATCTTCTTCTCATCTCTTGTTCCACTGGCACTTGTCTAGTTCTTGTCCTCAGTTCCATGTTGGTAACCTTGTCATGCCATTTTAATCCCTCTATTCTATGCAAGCACCCATTTATGAAAGTCTGTAGCTTTTTGGTTGTTGTCTTTGTTGTTCTCTATGTCTCAGAGCCATACAATAGGACTGACTTCACATTTGAGTTGAAGTTTCTTATTTTTGTGTTGGATCTGATTTCTCTTGATCTCCATATATTTCCCAATGCAATGAAAGCTCCTCTTGCTTTTTGTATTCTTAGTTTGATATCACTGTTTGTCCCTCCAACTGTGTCTATATTGCTGCCAAGATATGTGTATGATTCTACATCTTGTATTGATGTTTCTTCAAGTTCAACCCTGTTATCATTACTTGCATTTATTCTCATTATTTTTGTCTTTTCCCTGTGTATTTTCAGACCCAATTGCTGTGACCTCTCATCGAGTGTTTTCAATTTGTCCTGCATCTGATTACAGTTATAGGACAGAAGAGCCAAGTCATCAGCAAAATCCAGATCATCCAACTGCTTAGTCAGAGTCCACTGGATTCCATTTCTGTTGTGTCACGTGTTTCATACTGGTAGTGAAAGACATATTATGTTGCTAATTTTGGCATGTGTGAGTGTGTCTCTCTAGTGCCTGTTTTTAAAATGTTATTTGTAGAAGAAAAAAAACCACATGAATTTTGTGACATGGGTAAAAACAAAAAAAAACAGCCTTGGACAGAAAGAGTTAAAATCAAGTGCCACTCCTCCCTTTAATGGTGCATTTTGGAGAAGTCCATTTCTTTGAGATGACCATCATATGTCTTTTTCCTTATAGGCCATATATGTATTTTTTTTAACTTCCTGTCGCTAAAGTGTCAATCATTTTCTGTAACTTATTTTCACTTTTTTGCTGTTAAAATATCATCAAAATATCTCAAGCCTGTTGACAGGCATACATGAATTTAGAGATCACTTGCTTATATGCAAGGACAAAGTTATATGTTTACCAGCCAGCATTTCATTAATCACCTGTTTTTGATCAATATGCGCAATCTTCACAATGACATTTACAGCTGCCTTTGTGACTGGTGCTGAGCTGGAAGTGACAAGGATGGCAGAAGCCAGGTTGGCAAGCTGACTGGAGCAGGCCTCTTGCTGGTGTAGTGTTGCATTGACATTGTCCAGCCAAGACTTGAGGGCATGTTCTGGATTTTGATGCTTGACATGAACAGTTTTGCTTGTCTTTGCCAAAGTTTGACATAGATCCGTGATCAGCATAGATTTATAGCCAATGGAACTGATATGGTCTGGAAGTGATGTAATCTGGAAACATAATATTTAAAATACAAAAATGTTTCAAAAAGTTTTTTTGTTTGTTAAAATAAAAACACAAAAAAGATAATAGAATGAATGTAGTTGTTAATGCAGCAATTATCTAAACTTTGATAATTTATGTTACTACATTTTTGTCTTTAGAATTTTAACCTCCCCATCAACCTCAGTGGAGTTATTAAAGTGATTAAAATATAAAAAAAGGAATGTTGTGACAGCACTCTATTTCTTTAAAACCTATTCTTCTCTGGAATGTCTCTTTAATGAAAACATACAATTTTTAGTGTAAGAATCAATTTCTTCTGTCAGGTTCATATCCAAACACTCAACACAGGTACAGTGGACTATACATTCTAGCAGCCCATCCATAACTTGGGCCACCCAGGACATGAGAATAGAAAAAGATTGAAATGCTTGTGAAAATAAAAATGTCTGACAGAACTGTAAGACAGGAGACAGCAAAAGAGGTGTAACTGACAAATGGCTTGCAAACATGGGTTACAGGCCTAAACTCCGCTGTAAACTGCAAGGTATAGGGCTGTGATTTGTAACTTACTTTAGTAATTTAACTTTTATAAGTTACGTTAATGGTCAGACAGAGTTGTGGTAAATGAAATACACCCACAAACAAAAGATTTTTTTGTATTCACCTACAGAAAAAAGCCATTTTGGTTGCCAAGGTTGGAAAAAAAATGTTAAAGAGCAATAACAATGGTAAAAAATTACAAAGGACAATTTTTTTCCCGTGGAGCAAAAATAACAATTCTGCATGAATTGGGTAGTTTGTCATTATCAATGACTCAACCTACCGAGTACCTCCACTACATAGGTTCCTACATGTTAGCCATTATCTGTAAAGCAGACCTACTGAGTATCTCTACTACATAGGTTACTACATGCTAGCCATAATCTGTAAAGCCGACCTACTGAGTATCTCTACTGGATAGGTTACTACATGTTAGCCACTTTCTGTAAAGCTGATTAACTGAGTATCTCCACTACATAGGTTGCTACATGTTAGCCATTATCAGTAAAGCCTACCTACTGAGTATCTCCACTACATAGGTTACTACAATAACAGTAATGTGCATGTTGCGGCAGTTCTCAATCAAACACAAGTCGACCTGAGTACATTTCCAGCAATTTTTTTTTTTTTAATTATATATTTTACATTTACAGAAAAAAATCACTTAAATTTTGTTAAATTTATAAAGTTAAGAAAGTTATCAAACCGTCAGTTGTTAGCCAGTTGTAGAAGTTATAGAGAAGGCATAAGTGAGAATAGTATAAAAAAAAGCCATACAATCTTATAAGTTGGAGAACAAAAAACTTGAGGCGGGTAAAGGAAGACTCGATGTATGTAGGGCTCTGATCGTGATTCCTTGAAATGTCAGAACCCTAGTGAAGAATCCTCATAAATTTGTAAAAACAAAAAATCCATTTTAACAATAAGTTCTTTTTAATGCCTCCAAGATGGCACATCATGTGGAACTTCGATGGACAGGATGAGGGAAAAAAAATGCTTGTGCTATGGGCCAATAACCATGAATCAACACAATACTCCCATAGCACAGATGTTAATTATGGGGGGAAAAAATCTGGAGTATCTTCTGACACAGAGATGGTACAAGATTTTCCAGTGACTCTCAAACACAATGTGGATGAGGCTGAATGTCTTCAAATCTTATGTTTAATGCTGATGTGACTGGATTGTACTGGAAAAAAATTCCCCCATGAATGTAACATTTAACAAGTGTTTTCTCAATTTTTTGGCAAAAAAAAAAAAAAGCAGAAAAATAATTTTCAGATGTGACTTATGTAGGTCATGAACACATCTCACTGACCGTTCTTTAGTTCTTTACAGGCATGTGCCTTTTTTAAAAATGGCTCTTTCATTCAAAGTAACTCCAAGAAAACCATTGCTTCATTGTAGAATGTAGTACACAATCTTGTTCACATATTTGGCATTGTATGCCAAATCTCTTATGAGACAAAGAAAGAATAGGATACTGCTCCCCCAAGCATATCGTAGAAGGTGATTAATATGAGGTTGTGGCAACCTCATCACGTAAAGCAAAGTGCAACAGAAACCACCATTACAACAGTATGTGAATACCTTATGCAGGCTTCCTGCAAGGAGGCCAGCTGCCGTGGTGGCTACATACTTCATATGGTGGAAAAAAGGGGAAATGAATGAATTGTAGGCCTATCACTTACTAACAATCATATTAGCAAAGTTATTGATTAATTTTGACAGATGACGTTGTCTTTTGCAATACAAACTCTCTACATGCATTTCCAGTACAAAGTCATTTAATATTTTACAATTCAAATCTCCACAATGAATTATAGCTGTATAAGAGAACTAATTACTGTCATTTTTGGGTCTATTTTAAATACATACATCATAATCTAGGACATTTAAAGTTTATAACATGTTATCTCTGTGTACCTGGTCTTCTCTTTCAGCTGATCCTGAGGTCAGTTTGCTCTGAATGTCCACAAACAGCCTTCCAGCTGCATCCCTTACAATAAGATTGTGACTGCTGAGGCTGGAGGAGAGATCACTTCTTGGTACAGCAAGTATTTGCAGCAGGGGTTTGATCAGTGAAGCCAGACACAGGGTATTTGGTGAAGTCGACAAGCTAGTGATCACAACGTCGGCTGTCAACACATTATTTATAAGAAATTTGTCAGTACCACTGCTCTTGTTAGCAGTGATGGTGGAGTATTACAGGAAAATTCTTATAATATATAATTTACTTTTTACATTACGTTATATGCGAGTCATCGAAACAGCATGAAATCCATGAAAAGAAAAATAGATAGCTTGACATGAAGTACTGTAATAAAACATAAGATGACATAAAAAGAAATGTCTTTGTCATATGTCTATGCCAGCACTATTTTGGTCACACCTGTTTATCACGCTTTACCCCAGTCATCCACTTGTTTCTATTCACGGTGTTCAGGTTTCTTTCTAAAGTCCATAACAGAAATTCATGACAATGTACTTATGACAGAACCATGGTTGTATTTATACATTCCGGAATGATAAAAAAATGTGTTGTGTCCTGTGCTGTGAACAAAGCATGCTTATGAATGCCATGAAATATTATGTATATAAGGAAATCAAATAAAGTGAAGATGTGCCTCTGATTTAACAATCAAGGCAACATCATCAGCAAATGCCAGCTCTGAAATACATACCTGTCTCATCTTCAAGTACCCCACTGAATACTTTCTTGTCCTCTCCTTACATGCTTTGATGACATCATCCATGAGGAGTATGAAAAGATTAGGTGACAGTATCACCCTGTCTTACACCAGTGGTTGTCCTGAACTCTTATGACTTATGGTTTGCCGTCCTCACATAAGTTCTGCAAGTCTTGCAAAAGCTTTGTATAGCATCGATGAGAGGTGCTGGAATGTTCTTCCTTGCCAAGCAGTCCCAAAGTTTGCTCCAGTGAACCTTGTCAAACACTTCCAGATCAAAGAAGCAAAGATGCATCTCACCTTTATACTCAAGAGCCTTTTAACTCAGCTGCCTGAGTGTGGAGATAAGGTCTTGAGTACCTAGGTTTCTGCCATCAATGGTACATATACCTTGTAGCGGTTTGGCAGCTTGCGTACCCTGACAACCCCCAGAGCTATGCCAGCCGGAGTTTTACTCCTGATAGGTTCAACCAAGCTGGACAGGTCAGTGCGGGTAGGGGTCAGACAAAAGCTGGTACCCTGGTCCTCCAGGTTGGGAGTTTTAGCACAGGGCTGACACCCTTGCTATATAATATCTGAACAGTTACGGAAACAGCAACTAAATGGAAAAACTTTGATGCGGGATGGACATCCGGAGTCTCAGGCTCGTGTGACTGTCAGTGGTGAAAGCCAAAAGGAAGCTACTGGCATGAAAACGGATGACCCGACCACAAAACAAGAAACTAGAATTGGATTCTGGAATGTCAGAACCATGTATGAGGCAAGAAAACTGAGGCAGATCACAGCAGAGATGAGGAACTACAGATTACATATACTGGGAATAAGTGAGAGCAGATGGACCGGGACAGGTAGAATAAATACAGCTACAGGAGAAACAGTACTTTACTCTGGTAGAGAGGATGGTCAGCACAATGAAGGTGTAGCCATTATCCTGCAGAAAGGAATAGAAAGGTCATTACTGGAATGGAAACCCATCAACAACAGACTGATAAGAACTAGACAGAGGGAGATTCACCAACACCACAATAATACAAAGCTATGCACCAACAAATGACAGCAATGAAGAGGCCAAGGACAACTTCTATCAACAGCTACAAAAGGAAATCGAAACTACACCTAGGTACGACCTTATTATAGTAATAGGAGACCTCAATGCGAAAGTTAGTACACACAATACTTATATTGAAAGAGTAATGGGGAAATGCGGCAGTGGAACAGTAAACGAGAATGGGGATAAACTAACCAGCTTCTGCACCATTAACAACCTGGTCATTGGAGGAACACCTTTTCCAGACAAAGAAGTGCACAAGTTAACGTGAGAATCATCAAAAGGACAGGACAGAAACCAGATAGACCACATTATGATCAATGGTAGATGGAGGCATGCATTACAAGATGCGAAAGTAAGAAGAATTGCAGATGTGGGAAGTGATCATCACCTTGTAGTAGCAAGACTGAAGGTGAAACTCAGAGCTGCTGGACCAATTGCAAACAAACAGAAACGATATAACATCATGGAACTCAAGTGCCCCCTCACTAGAAAAGCTTTTGTGGTTGATGTAAAGAGACAATATCAAATTGCCAAAAGCCAGGAAAGTACAGTGACTGATGATGTTGACCAGAAATTCAACATCATTTCAGCAATATACAAGGAAAGCAGCGAATCATGCTTGCTATTCCAGGAAAGAAAGAGACAAGATTGGATAGAACCAGAAACGTTAAACACCACAGCGAAGAGAAAAGAAATGAAAAGAAAGAAAACAGAAGCAAAGTCTCCCAGGTTAAAGGAAATATATAGCGAACAGTACAGTCAACTGGACAAAGAAGTAAAACGTCAAACCTGTGCCAACAAAAGGAAATTTCTGGATGACCTTGCAGGGCAGGAAGAAGAGGCAGAACTGAGAAATGAACAAAGCACAGCTTATAAAAACAACTAAAACTATCAGCAGAAAATGAGGTGCAAACAATATAACGTTAGTAAGAGACAAGCAAGGAAATCTCATCACCACAGCACAGGGGCATGAAACAAGATGGGCAGAGCAGTTCAGAGAAACACTGAATAAGGAACAACCAGTGAATGTTCCTGAGGCTGAAAGTGACCTAGACGTAAATACAGACATTCCACGGAGAGATCAACACAGTTATCAAAGGGTTAGAGAATGGAAAAGCGCCTGGTCACGACAATTTAAATGCTGTGTCATTCAAGGCAGACCCTGAACTAGCAGCAGAACTATTAGAACCACTATTTGCACAAGTCTGGGTTTAAGGCAACTGATTGACAGAGTGGTTAGAGCGCCGGTCTCTCCCGCAAAGGTGCCAGATTTGAACAACGGTACCAACACGCTCCAGTCTACTTAGCTGTAAAGCTGTAAATGGGTACCTAACGTTGAGTTAGGGAAGGAAAAGGCAGCGAGGAAGGGAAGTGGTCACCCACCTCTCGATATGGACCCAGTATGACGAAGTCTCTAACACTTCACTCCCTACGACAGGATCTGCTATGGGACTACCTTTACCTTTTATAAGGTGGACGAGGCGTTGTTCAAAGAAATTGACTGTTGGCATCCGAGGTACAGGATCCGATAGCTGTGACCTGGATGCCAGTAGCACCGTGGTGGTCAGGGCCATTGAAACGGATGGCTACAGGTGTGGGTCAGGTCCGAGAGATGTTGTAGAGGAGTCTACAAAACTGGTCCTCGTCGTGTACTCATTTGGCCAATCCAAGTCATTCCACAACTTTTGCTTATGATTTCATAAATGACGCTGCGCGACTCGCGTGTAAAGCCATTGGTGATGGTGAACGTGGCTTTAGGAAATAATACTGTGCGTTTGGATGACATATTGGCACATCTTGCATCGTATCCGGTTACATGAATGAGTGCCAAAGTGGCCACTGCTGACGGTTTTATGACGACTATGGACCAGAAGGTCCCTCCAATCTTTATCACTGTCACTCTTTGTTTGGAATTGTCTGCCCTTTAGTCTGATTGGTCTGTCTGGTTTCTTTCTATTCCTTGTCTACGCTCACTGTTCTGTCATTTTTGCTCTAATAGCTTAGATACTCTCTTTGATTCTGTCCATCTTCATAGAGCCAAGCTAGGCCCACCTCCCTGCACGTGCAAAGCGGCATTTTGCCAATAAGTCTTTTATGTAGCAATTCTGGGGGAGATGAAAAATCTTAGTTTCTTTGAATACGGAGTACCCCGGAACACGGGAAAACTTTCTCTGCCTTTTATCTTTGCCGTCCTTCGGTTTTCATCCAGAACTCTAGTCGCTCATAGAACGGGCGAGTGTGCTAACATTACGCCAATTTCCCCCGTCTCGGGACCCAGCCGAAGACGCTCTCTCTCTCGTATGTCTTACCTTTGTTTGTTTATCTCGAGTGGACAGTGAAACGCTGGCCTAACTTCTGGCAACTTTTCTTACTATTTAAGGGCAGGTCTCTATCACCCTTCACCAGTTGTCTCTCAAGAGGATCTTTTGCTACCTACTTACGTGCTATTTAGTGAGAGGTTATAGCCGTGTAGTGTGGATATTTTATCCTCGTTTGGTAAGCACACCTCCGTTTTTATTATAAGTTAATTTATTGGGGTTCTAGCTTAAACAATATAGAGTCAAGGCCCGTGTTACTTTTATATTATCTTTATATAGTTTTCTAAGTAAAGTAAATTTTGGGGGACTGTGTAATTCTGATTTTATTAAGCACTATACCAATTTTAACTGCGCTTAAGAAGTACGGCCAAGACAGAATATATATATATATATATATATATATATATATATATATATATATATATATATATATATATATATATATATATATATATATATATATTAGCAGACAGAAGAGAGAGAGAGAGGCATGTGCATATCATTTGTTTTCGCGATGTATTTGCATTTGCGAATAAGTGTATAAATTAATTCTGTACAGAGTTTTTGTTATTATTTTTTGATACTAGTGCGTATCAGCGCACGTTAATTTTATAACGCTCCCCAGTGTAGTCCATATTAGATAAATTATCTCAGTGCCACTTTTATTTATCAATTCGTGTTTGTATGGCTAACCGTCGGTTGCCTAAAATATTGGTGTGTGTGTGTGTGTAGAAGTGAGGTCAGTAGACCCGTCCACGTAGACAGCGCAGAAGTAACGCATGGACGCGTTTGCCTGTGCGAATGTTTAGGCTAATCAGCGCAGGTGTGTTGTGGTTTTGTAATGAACAAGTGAAGGGGTGGTGCAGTGCGATTGAGTGGAAGGATGTAATTTGTTGGTAAACAGTAGATGTTTGGTGGTTAACGAGATTTTTGACATGTTTGTAATTCTTTTCGGAGTGGTCAACAGCCTGGACCTGTGCTCTGTACCCCAATTTGGAGCACCTTACATTGTCAACATCTCTCCTGCAATTTTTGCCACCACAAATTGGAGTAAAAATATCGTCCGTGCAACTGGTAGTTGCCTCTGCCCTCAAAACCTCGGGCAATATCATCAGGCCCATGGAGGTCCTGACACCGTGGAGTACATTCTTCCAGCCTTCAGCAGGATATAAACCTCCAGCCAAACAAGCTGCCACCTTTGCCATGCCGGCTTGTGGGCAACACTATCATACCCATTGACAGCCTGTAACCTGGAGTAATTGGAGTATCCTTCAGAACAAACCTTCACCCGTGCCTTGGAAAGTCAAGTCATCTGTACCCAACCAATAGAGGCGCATCCCTTGGGAGCCCTCAGCTGTATTCGTTGTAATCTTTGCCAACAGTGGTCTCTAACGGCCGCTAATCGGATTTATTCGTAGTGCTTAGATATTTGCACTAGCATTTTCTCCTTCACCCGTGCTTTGGAAAGTGGGTATGTGCTTGGATTATTTTAACAATGGTTTCCACGGGGAGTTTATCTCTACCTCATTTGGATATATAAAAATTCACAGAAACTGTGTTATGGTTTCCTTGTGCGGATTACTTACATGCCAGGATTATTGTGCTCAAGACTGGAGAGGCTGTTTTCATCACTGAAGACTGGGGGCCCCCTGTTAGCTAGATAAACTTGGTAGCGAGGAAGTATCTTTGTGTTGGTGTGGGTGTGAGACGGAGACATCTGCTAGAGTGAGTGAACGAAGTGGTGTGTTATTTTTGTTGTTGCTGTGGTTGTGAAGCGCTTCACCTTCTACCGTGAGGTGTAGAGGTTTGGAAGAGAGAGCGCCAGACTATCCTATCAGCTGTCTTCCTCCTGGCCTGGTTCCATTCTAGTCCTCGGTCCTTCAAAGATTGTCTAATGCTGTCCTCCCAGTGGACTCTGGGTCGTCCTGTGGTGTCTGGATCCCTGGCTCTTTGTTTCCCATGCTTGTCGTGGTATCCGATCTTCTCCCATTCTGCAGACATGGCCAAACCATCTTAGTTGGGACTGTTCTACTTGGGTCTGCAGGGGGTGGGATTTTAAGCCTTGACGTATCGTCTGGTTGCGGACCATGTCTCTTCTTGTTACTTCAACCACCTTCCTCAGATACCTCATTTCCATCTGGCTTTTGTGCATAAAGAGTATATTCCAGGCTCAATTGTTTATACCAGTGACATAGTAGTAAATCTGATGTTAAGAACTGAACAACTGATCCGTCAGCATGAGCATAGCTTTGCAACCATAAAAAACATTGCAACTTTACTTTTGGATATGGCATTACATGAAACAGCTGAATGCAGACTGAGCAACTGCCATGATATTAAACAAAAGCTGTTAGCAAAGTATATCAGTGTCAGGATTCACATTTACTGCAGAAATAAAAACAAAGGTCTTAAACAGAATGCTGGAGCATCAATGAGCAGTAAAAGCCATTGCATGAAATCTCTGGCCCAAAATATGTAATTTCATTTTGTTAAAACTATCTGCAAATTGTCGCATTTCTTAATGAAAACAAAACATGGTGTGATCATCTGGATGTAGTAAAACTGTCACTGTCTACAACAGTCATTCACCAGTTCCCACATTTCAAACTAGGTAAATAGTTCAATTCAAAGGGAGTATGTTTTGCTAAGTGTAGCAATTCTAACGGAATATATGTTGCTAAATAGTAGAATTCTAATGGAATATAAAATTCTACGGAGTGTGTGGTAAAAATTCACTCTACTGATTCTCTTCAACAAACTGGTAAGTAAACTAGTTTTCTTCTGTTTGTTTTGTTAGTTGTTTTTTTACATTTATTTTTCAATACAAAGAATAGTACAAATATAGGGACCCCAAGATGCAGCAATAGTGAATGCAGTCAGCGACCCATAGCTGTACTGCTTGCATCAGGACCAGCGAACCAGAGCTGGTCAAGACCGCACTCCACCTCCACGTGCTGGTCCTGGAAACAGTCTGCAGCAGTGCAGTCTGGCTGAGCGAGTGCGGATCGCAATGGGAAGGCAAACCCGGTCCCTAAAAAATGCCGTGCTGAAGTCGGATGTGTCGACCGAAAGGTGCAGATATCACAGCTTAGGCGTAAACAGACACAACGCAACCACCGTCCTTTTCAGGGCGAACGAAGAAGAAGAAGAAGTACAAATATGTGCTACTGTATTTGGATCTAATTTTATTTCAAATTATTAGTTAACCTAAACGAAAATGCAAATTGGATATTGTTACAACCTCCGTTCTATGGGTTGTTAATGAGGCTAGCAAGATACTATTAGCTGTCACGGCTGACAAGGGTGTTGTCAGCTAAGGTCGGGCTTACAGTCTCTGGCCGACTTATATTTTGTAACGCGAAAACAAAGTGTGGGCCGTAAGGATAGGCCAATGGTAAAAGGCAATGTCAATGCAGCAACGACAGGGTCATAACGTTGACCAACGAGTAAGTCAAGCAGGCTGGACTCGTTGTTGAAGATAAATCTTTGACGAGACAATTTATTGGATGAAAAGACGTTAACATCATGGTTTTCATTGTAGACAAATACATCATAGTTTCATTGCAGAAAATACATCATGGTTTCATTGCAGAAGATACATCATGAACGATATGTCCTTGATTGACCATACCGCTTACAATAATGATAAGGTCAAACGACTTGACCAAATTGCCTTGGTCGATTGTTGAAGAATATATATATTATGTAGACATCTAATCTCACTCTTGATGTCAGAGGGACGCACTTGCCATTGATCATGACAGATACAATGGAAATTCTGCCTTGACAAATAGGGCTCTGGGTCTTGAGGCAAGCGACCTTGAAACGTGCCGTTAACTGGCAATAATTATTAATGTAAACGAATTCCTGGAACAATCCCTCAGGAATAAAACTCTTGAGTACTTCAATATAAGTATGGGTCTTCTCTTTACATTAGAGAAAGAACACCAGAAAATATGCGTCCATTAACGACGACCGAAATAGTACAATGCCTCAAGGGTATGATTTCACAAATCGACGCAACAAAAGTGCGTCATCTGCATTCAACGACGATGCAGAAAAGTACGCATAACTATACAAAGTACATCTATATCAGATGCGCTCACATCAAAATTAGACTGGCATGTGAAAGTCTCACACACTTAACTCCCATGCGTAAAAAGGACTTAACGATAAACATCGCCCCCCCCCCCCTCCCACCCCTTCCTCCGGAAAAAAGCGGAGCTTTTTTGTTTTTAAAATATACCGGAGAAGTCAATCAAAGTCCATTTTACAATAATCAATCAAACAAAATTTATGTTAAGTCAATATATAGAGCTAGTAAGTGGGATGAAGTGTGGAAAAGGAAAACAAATTCCAAACTCAAACAAAAGAAATGACACATAATGTACCAAAAATGTACCAAATACAAATTAAGAAGTAGCAAATGAAATGAGATAATGAAATAATAGTAGCGAAGAATGAAAAGAAATGGTGACTAATGGTGACAGCAATCAAAGAAGATGCGAAAAGAAAAATCAATGAACAAAATTAAATTGAGTAATGTAAGTATGTATGCATATAAATGTAAGAGTGGATAACAATTAAATAAAATCAATGCGCAAAATAACACACTCGAATGAAACAACACAGTCAAAAGAGGGTGTAGGAAGAATCAGCTACACAGCTTAAGCAAGTATGGTAATATGGCCACAGGAATTATATCTATGTGCCAAAAATATCAAGCGCTAATGATGCGCGATCAAATAATAATTGAGGGGAGATGCAATAGTGTATCGAAAATACTAAACTAATTAAGTTAAAATTACTGTTATAAGTGTCCCACATTGTTCACGGAATATTAAAATGTTAGTAATTAATCTACAATTAAATTTATTAAAAGTGTCATGAAATCACAAAGTCGGCAAGGAAGATTGTCATAGAATCGCACAAATAGTGACGGAAATATATGGGTATCTTTGAAAGTCAAATGTTATGAAATTATTCACACGTTAAATAAGTTCAGTATAAGTCATTATTGTTTTCGAATGAAATCGATTTAAACTAACACAATAGTCAATGTTGAACCAACCAAGGTACTTATAGTTATTAAATTGAGAATCACCAAAAAAAAAAAAAAAATGTGATGTTGTTAAGTATGTTTAAAATATAGTACACAAATGGTTCGAATATTGTAATTTCATATACAATAGCGAGCTCATGGCTGGAAAACGTAGAGTATCACGTGGCGTCAGTGTTTGTAAGCAACCATTTTTCAGTGATGACTGCGTAGCGCAGAAGAGCCACAATCTGAGAGGTGCAGCGGCCCGGAAGAATCTTGTGGGCATCTGGATAAAATGTTGTATACTGCGGTGTCAGAATCCCTGATGGCTCGAGTGGCGAAATCAAAATTACGGACGTTGATAGGAACTCGTGCAGGAATGAAATTCGTGAAGTATGCACTCGTAAGTCCAACAATCGTCCGCGGTACTGACGAAATGACCAAATAGGTTTCAAGCAGAAAGCGTAATGACCAGACAATGGTTAACAACGTGATGTCTATTGTAGACTTGAGACGTGCAGTTTCAATCAATTGGCGATAGAAGTAATGCACTTGCACAGCTCTGATTCCCATCGCAAACACGTTCCTGCGAATAAGGAAACGAAAAGTTATATTTGGCAAACGTATGATATTTGTAAAGCAAGATATTAAATTTATTTTACCGCATGTGGTCTGGTACATCTTGGACCACTGTGTCATGTTTGGTGACCCTTTCTTTAAAAAAACGAGAAAAGGTAGTATTGAAAGTAGCCAAAAGGTAAATGATACGAGTAACAACATAGGGTGACAAGATTTTCCGAATAAAATAATAGTATAAGAAGAAAGTCGCGCAAATGGCTATGCGTAGCATAAAATACAAGCACAAGAAAAAATGAGAAACAACATGAGTGTGCGCAATGACGCATAAGGAAGATATAAATATACAAGTGACAACGACGTCAAAAGGAAAATCGAGAAGAAAGGAACTGTGATTGACGATCTGAGATGACGTGTGAGACAAAGGAAAATCAGTAGACACAGGCATAGATCTAATAGGATGAACTGATGTCATAGCTTGAGTACTTGGCAATGAAAAAGGCATGAAAAATATAATAAAGATGCAAAACCAGACATGTGTGAATCTGGACTCGCGTCGAATTTCAAAAGTAGAAAAGTGAGGGCGACAAAAAGAAGATGACCAGGGAAAGATTGAGCTAACCGGCCCAGAGATAAAAGTAAATAGTCCCACCAGAAATACAAATGCACGGAGAACTAAGTCCGAACATTTGGTAAAGAACTCGCAAGTCATTGCAGGAAAGAAGTTGCAACCACCGTGATTGAGTTTAGATTCAGTTGTGGCGACAAATTTAGTGTGTGTGTGTGTGTGTGTGTGTGTGTGTGTGTGTCAGACACAACAGAGGAATCTTCCTCAATAATAGTACTTAACGGAGAAATATAATTTGAGCAACGACGACCTGAAGCATGTCGTAATGGGCTCAAAGAAGCACTAAAATTGGTGTAATGAATAATAGTATCATTATCACTGCAAGCTCCCACGACATTAGCAGAACGTATCATGTTAGCAGAATGTACATGGGGATTAGCTTTTGGCATTGTCATTAAGGTAGCGGCAGTAAGGTTATGTTGCCGCTCCCAAGCAGTGATCTGATGTGGAGTACACAACTTTAGACCATGAATAAATCCGACTGTAAGATCAGCTATTGGTGCCTGAAGCATACAGACGTGTATGTTACCTGTAAAAAATGGTGTGGCAATGTGAACGATGGCAGTCGGGAGAGTCTCGACTGTACCACCGAAAGTAATACATTTTACCATTTTACCTGTTGCACATGACGGGTGAACCAAGGATTGCCTAATTCCCACAGTAGAACAACCTGAATCAAAAAGTACTGACACGAGAATATTGTTCACAAGTCCCTTGTGCAAAGTAAGAGAGCCAGTTCCATCATGGGCAGACATGGCAGGAAGAGTCGGCAGGGGATGACCGCAACTCAAAGTTGTAATCGCCTTAGGCTGAAATAACGTTGTGCACTCAGGACAACGAGATGCCTGCTCAAAATCAAGAGAACGTGACGATGCATTATGCACATTATTAACGTAATCCTGATTTAAATTTGTTTGAGGATCATGCTGAGCTGAATTAGCATGGCGATGTGACCTATCGTTTGAAGAGCTATCTCTACATCTGGATCGATTTTGACTATTATCCCTGAAGTGATTATTGTTATTTTCTCTATTGGGACCAATATTTTGATTTGAACCCCAATGTGAATTACTGTGGTAATTATTTTCCCTTTGATCAAAATGTCTGAAGAATTTTGTTGGTTTTGAGAAAAATTAGATCGTGATTGCCAATCACTGGTGAGATTATCTCTTCTAAAATTCCCTGAATTATATCTATTAAAATCCTGTGGCATATTAGATTGCCTCCAGTTTTGCTGTGCTGGAGAATTACCACGGAATGGTTTACCTTTGGAAGAATTGAAATTCTTAGAGTCTCCCTTTCTAAAGTTCCGACCAGCACTATGTGATCGATTGCGGAAATGATTTCCGTGCAGCATAGCAGAGGCAATAGGTAATCTTTCTCTGATCTGATAATGGCTAACAATCATATTTGGATGGGCTGTGACATATTGTCGACAGTATTGCTCCATATCATTTAAATTTGTGGGTTTCCGTTCATGTAGAAAAGAAAGGAATAATGCATTGACTGAAGTCATGACTTTATCGCGAAGTATTAAATCGACTGTGGCTTCAAACGTATGTTCAATCTTTGAGAGCTCAATCCACATATTAAATGTGAGGCGTATATTTGCTACGAACTCAGTGAAATCCTTTCCCGTTTCTGGTAATAAAGATTTGAAATGGAGACGATATCCGTCCTCATCAAGTTGATATTTCCTAAGCAGAGCAGCTCTGACAGCATCGTAGTTATTTTTGTCAGGTTCTTGCAACATATTAACAGTTGTCATTGCTTCACCTGAAAGCAATTCCATCAGACGTACACAGTATTCCGACCTATCAATTTTATGCGCTTCGCATACGGTTTGGAATCTATTTAGATAAAATAGTATATCGTCGGGGGGTGGTTTAAATTGTGGCAACCTGATCTTGAAATACCTAGAATTATCCTTGTGAGAGGAAGCCTGATTATCAGGAGCAGTATGAGAATTATTTCCGTTCATTAACTTGAGTTTTTCAAGTTCTAAAGACATCAACTTTTGCTCATGTAGTCTCCGGTTTTCATTCTCAGTAGCCTCTATCTGAAGTCGTTTTTCTTCAGCTGCCATCTGAAGTTTCTGTTTATCGGCTTCTATGTAAAGTCTCTGTTTATCGGCTTCTATCTGAAGTCTCTTTTCATCTGCTTCCATCTGAAGTCTCTTTTCATCCGCTTCCATCTGAAGTTTCTGTTTATCGGCTTCTATCTTCTGTTTTCAAGTTCCTGAGCTTTTGCATAATCAGCGAGTGCAAATTGTTTCAACTCCTCAGTGTCCATACTGAGTGCTTTCCCTTGCTTGATAAAGTAATCCAAATTCGACATTTTGTCCACTTTTATAAGTGTTTAACTTACTTAGTCAAATAATTTAAAAATAGTTAAGATTTATTCCTTACTCAACATGTGGCAAGTTCCTGTCCACAGAACCTGTATACAAATTATTATCAATGTCAGAAATATATGATATTATATAATTACCTAGTTATTAATTATTCATGCAGTAAAAAAATTACATAGTAAGTCATATAAGTAGAAAATACAAAATAAAGACGATGAGAACGACAGTTACAAAGACAAGATACTAAAGGACAAATGAAAACATTCGCAGAATCAACCAAGTAGAAAAGCAGAAATAAAAACGAATGTTGCAAAGAATGCAGTGACACTGCGAAGAAGAAAACTAGACAAGTAACAGCACAAGGTATAAATAGAAACTTTGTATAGAAATTAACGACAGCAAGATTGAAAAAGACAATCACGAACAAAGTCAATCATGAAACTAAGGCACAGTGAAAGAAAAACAGTACAATAACAATATTGAAACCGGCACATCACTTCTAAACAATTATTGTCACAGACAACCAACGCAGTGGACTAAAAAATCCTTCAGCAAACATATGCTGGAACCTTCCACTGTGGGAAGTCTGCAAACAGTCCCTACAGAACACTTACGTAGGCCAGAGGGTGAATCTGGGATGTTTTCCTACGCAAGTCACCTCCAAACCAGCCCGCATTAAACATGTAACATAGAACATTAATATCAATAGTGGACATATCAAAGAAAAGGTTCATCAAATACATGCAACAGTGGTACAGAGTACAAACAACAGAGACCACTTATCTTTTTAGAAAGAAAAAAATCCCGGCCTTCGCGACACTAACAACGATGGGTCTCGGGTGTTGCATGGATGAGCCTGAAGACAGAACGTGATGCAGTCCACAGTTGATCCTCACTGCAGGTGCTGACGACCGGATCACCAAAGGTCAAGAAGGTCGACCGTTACGTGAACTTCCCAAAGAAATTCTGTGCCGTGGCTGTCGTCTTGAAAAAATCGATTCGATGCAGTTCGTTGCATGACATATTGAAAACTTGACAACTGAGTCTTGAATAATGAAGTTTTCCCCATACTGGCCACCAGCTGTTACAACCTCCGTTCTATGGGTTGTTAATGAGGCTAGCAAGATACTATTAGCTGTCACGGATGACAAGGGTGTTGTCAGCTAAGGTCGGGCTTACAGTCTCTGGCCGACTTATATTTTGTAACGCGAAGACTAAGTGTGGGCCGTAAGGATAGGCCAATGGTAAAAGGCAATGTCAATGTAGCAACGACAGGGTCATACAGTTGACCAACGTGTAAGTCAAGCAGGCTGGACTCGTTGTTGAAGATAAATCTTTGACGAGACAATTTATTGGATGAAAAGACGTTAACATCATGGTTTTCATTGTAGACAAATACATCATAGTTTCATTGCAGAAGATACATCATGAACGATATGTCCTTGATTTACCATACCGATTACAATGATGATAAGGTCAAATGACTTGACCAAATTGCCTTCGTCGATTGTTGAAGAATATACGATATATTATGTAGACATCTAATCTCGCTCCTGATGTCAGAGGGACGCACTAGCCATTGATCATGACAGATACAATGGAAGTCCTGCCTTGACAAATATGGCTCTGGGTCTTGAGGCAAGAGACCTTGAAACGTGCCGTCTTGCAAAATTAGACTGGCATGTGAAAGTCGCACACACTTAACTCCCACGCGTAAAAAGGACTTAACAGATTTGAAATTCGCGATAGGGTCCATTTTCCTGCAATACGGGTGCAGCCGAAAATGGCGGCCAAATTTTAGTTCGCGTAACTCTTATATATAAAGGGGCTCTAGTTATAGTACTTAGATTTTCCGTCTACTACCGGTAGCAGCGGCAGTCATTTTGATCCAGCCATGTGATCCTAATCAGGGAGTTTTCGCTTTTATTTGTAATATTTTCTACTTAGTTCTCATCTACTTTCCTTTCTATTTTTGTTCATCTGTCCCTAACGAAAGGTTTGTGACCGCAACATAGTTTTTTAAATTGTCTTTTGTCCCAGTAAGACGTGTTACGTGTTTGCCCCTCCACTCTGTCTCAGTAAAACGAAACAATATCTCTGAAAACACTAATCAATGCTTCATCCTGAGATGTTAAGGGCCTTCAATTTAAAGGAATGTCTTGTGACGTATTAATGTCGAAAGAAGCAAAATTAAACAGATCAAAACCTGACATCTGATCAGACAACTTCAACAAACAGACCTAATCATGAAACTTCAAACGTGAAAGTTAAAATATATTCTTTCCACATACAACTGAAGATTTAAAATATCTAGCATCCCAACCCCGTCCCCGATCCTGCTCTCTCTCTGTCTCTTCTCACTTTCGTTTATCTGAACACAAATCTAGAACAAAGATAACTGATCCCAGTGACAGTATGTAATACCCACCAGCGTGCAACCCACTATCAAATGACGACTAGCTACCTTGCTGTGTTTCTCAAAACCCATCATTTGCAGCTCTTGATTTCATTCTTATTTAAGAAACCAAAATGTCAGTCACGATTTCCTGTCGCGCAAACATCGAAAAATGCTGGGCGGGAAAGACTTTTTCTCAATTATTTCGTTGAGCTATTTCTGGCCTTTCAAAAATTACTCCGTGTTGATCCCTGTCACATATAATCAGGCGGACATTGCCGTCTGTCTACATATTTTCTCTTCATATCTGTTTCTCCGAAAGTTTCCCATTCTCTAAAGGCGACACTAAATAACAACTTCCCCGTGTATGGTGTGACTACATATTTTGAATGACAGGTTTGTTTATTCCACTTTAGCTGTATGTAATTTCAACAATATAGGCTTCATTAGTTCCAGGTTATATTAGATTGCGGCTATTGGACGACTTCGTGCTTGTATGTGTGTGCACGTCTATCATAAATGATTTTGAAAAAAAAAGGAATACATTGAAGCTCTATAAGTTTTTTTAAAAGTTTGAATATCAGGTACATTTACAAGAATCAGCCAGTACAGCAAATTGGACAGTGTACGTGAGGTGAACAAATATAATGACCGCTTTTCATGTAGATTAAGTAGGGTGAACAAAGTAGCAGCAGTAATTAGTAGATGTAATGGTAATTAGTAGATGCAATGGTTGTAAAAGTATAAGTACTGTTTGCTGCAGTAAAAATAAAAAAATAAGAGAAAGAAAATAAGAAAGAAGACGACGAGTATATGGAGAAGAAAAAGAGAAAGAGCCAACCTATTAAAGCGAATCCTGTTACAGATTGTTAGTGACGTCATTGCTGCCATTTTTTTTTTTTTAAACCAGCGGCACTCGAGCTTTCCAGCTCTTTCGGCTCAATGACATGTCATTGCGAGGCTGGGGGGTCAGTGGACTTTCCTTCCAACCCGGTCAGGAGCTTCGCTCCTTCCCATCCACACGGGATTTATGTGCAGGAGCCGTTCAGGTTATTCAGTCAAATTTCCGGTCGTAAACATTTCTTCAAACGCCGACGGCCGGGTTTGAACCATGAACACCTGGTCGCCAGTACAACGTCGTAGCCATTACACCAGCGCGGCTCCCCATTGCTGCCATTACAACGGCTGTTTATGTTGTTACAGATGTTGGGCTGCCTTTACGACAGTTGCTAAAAGTTACTTTAGCTATCAAGAGTTACCTACTCATGCGCTGTTCCAAATCACGGCATTCACTTTTTTTTTTTTTTTTTTTTAACAATAAGCAACAGGTGCAGAAAAGGTCAACTACCAGCGAGAGAAATGTCTCACCGGGGGACACTGACAGCGGAAAACAATAGCATCAAATGAAGAATTATAGAAGGAAAACAATATTACATAATAACCACAACAGAAGTACAAAGACAAGCAAAATTCGTTCATAATTCTTATTAATGCAGGTCACCGTGACAACGGAAACGACCAGAATGTATAAGAGGTAACGAAGGCAAATCTAGGATATCATGATCAGATGGTTGGAAAAATAGCGTGTATCTGAAGCATTAGGCTGATCTAGGGAGAGAGTTGTGGTTTTTTTTTGGGGGGGCAGGGGGGGGGGGGGGGGGGGGGGGGAAGAGGAGAGAAACCAATCGTCATAACCGTTAGGAATGATAAATGAAGAACTGTAGAATGTTCGCTTAATGAACAAGGTGCAAAGTAGCACCGTTATTTTCAATATTCTGTGACGGTGATAGAATATTCGCTCTCTCTGAATACTAAATGATGAAAAACTGCAGAGAGTATCTTTCTTTTCATGTTTACGTAATGGTGATTAAAAAAAAACACACACACACACAAAACAATTTTTTCTTACATGAAATGTGTGTTCCACCATGAGATGACCGTGTGTATAACACTCGCTCTATATCACAAATATTAAAAATCTTCGAAATAAACACAGTGGATGACAGCAAACAGACGACAGGATGCAATAATGAAGGAAGACAGAGCAATGGGATCTTGCGCAGTCATTAACCATTCATATCTATTTTCATGACCAGCTTGGGCCATACAATGTTTGTCATTTCAAACCTATCTTTATGCGCTTCAGAGGACGTAGATTTTGCTACCTGATTCGAAATGGATAATAAATCTATGCTTTCACGGGGGGAATGATAGCGATGCATATTTCACAAAGTGCAAAATGTAATTAGCTGCTGTTTTTTAGATATCTCATTTTACAAGCGACGACCTTTCTTATCGTTTGGTTAAATGCTAAATCTGGCACTCACATGAAGCACAAAGCGGGGTCATATACTCCCCTGTAGTCATGTCGATCTTTGAAAGACTGAAAACTGGGATGAGTTGATAAAGGTCACTTTAATGTCTTGTTGAGTTCTCTTTTCAATCTGTCTGTACCATTATCCATCTGTGGTGATTTTTTCTACCATATCCATTCAGCTTCTTATAGACCAGAGTTCAGTTAATTAGCTTCAGGGACGTGCATCGACGCTGTTAGAACTTAGGGATGGGGTTGGGGGGGGGGGGGGGAAAACATCCAGTTAGCCTCACCAGGAAAGAGAATTTGGAAACGAGTTTCTAAAAGTTTCTTAAACGATTTTAGAAGAAATATTTTCCTAGATAATGTAATAGACAACCACTGTATGTGGTGGCAGAGGCATGAGGATTTATTTATTTGAAGTTGAAGCGTTTAACGATGTTGTTGAGACGTTATTGATAATTATAAAAATTTAATCCGGCTAAGAATAAACATTAATCAGTGTTACTTGTTTTAAATTATGTCCCTATCCAAGGATATAGTAATTAACTCGCTGTAGAGATGACAAAAGGATTATTTAAAGCGTAAACATGGTTCGTTTCCTTAATCGTCTTAGTGAAAAAACTTCCGAGGTATTTGCATTCTTTACGTCAGTGGTTCTCAAAATGTACTCCACGTACCCCTGGGGGCCCTCGAGACTCTTTCATGGGGTCTGCGAGGTCAAAGCTATTTTCATAATAATCTAAGACGTTATTTGCCTTTGTCCCTCTCATTCTCTCACGTGCGTACAGAAGCAGATATGAGAATCCAGCTGCCTTCTAATAAGCAAAAATGTAAAACAATGCCAGACTTCGCACTAATTTTTGTTTTGGAAAATAGTTATGTTTCACAAAAATATGTTATTTATGTTAACCTATAACAGGCAAAGACAAGGAGTAATCACACCAGAGCAACACCCAGCATAAACAGTGACACTGGCGTTGTCTGCTAACTAATGTTACAGATGACATTAACAAGTTACAAGCAGCTAGAGCAGGGTTTCTCATCCGGGGTTACACAGAACCAAAGGGTTCCGCGAGAGGTCGCAAGGGGTTTCGCGAGAGATCGTGATCTAAAAAAAATTTTCAACTTTGCGCGCTGGGCGATGTTAGCGCTCGCAGTGGTGGCCAGTGGCCAAATAGCCCGTATAGCAGTGCACAGTAGGACAGTGTTTTAACTAGGTTTTTGACGCGAGGCAGGGGAGGCTGTTGATAATTGGGGAGTTCTGTATTGCACGAAGAAGAGGACAGTGGGCGGATGACAACAGCCTATCAACCAAAAATACCGTGTTTCATTAGCATCTCGTAGCATGGTTGTAGAGTCGGCAAACAATTTTCCGACTCCGACTCTAGAAATTTTAGAAGTCCGACTCTGACTACTGTTTTTTAACTAATTATATGGCATAAAATTATGCACTTATGTGGAGTTTTATGTATAAGTATGGTATGTGTGTGAGAGTTCTACTTTAAAACGTTATTTCAAATTGTTTAAGCTGCCCCCTCCCTTGCTTGGATCATCAAACGTGGATCTGCTTTGACTTAAGTCTCGTAAAATTCAGAGTCGGAGTCAGGACAGTTTTTCCGACTCCACTAAAAATGACCGACTCTACGACTCCGAAGCCATATCCCTGGCTTGTAGAGTAGAAGATTGTAATCAGATTTTAGGCCTACTGTGGATAATTGGATAAAGAAAAAATAATCTAGAAGGAAATTTCTAAAAAGGAAACACTGCAGTTCCTTCCACATACACTGCTGACTTGCGTTAGAGTTGATATCCTTTATGAGGGGAAAGCGCACAAAAACAGTAGTCTAATAAAGCAAAATAAACAGATCCACAGAAATAAAAAATCACTGTCTACTCAAAAGAGGGTTGACAATTATTATTGGATTATTATATTCACAAATTACTGATCATGCTAACGTACCGTGAGCTGTACATATAATAATTTCATACAGGGGTTCATTGAGACCTGTAAATTATTTTAAGGGTTCCTTATTTACTTACTTAGTCGTTAATCTTCTACCCTTGGGTGCAGAGGTTTGCCAAAGAGAACGGCACACTACTCTATCGGCTGTCTTCCTCCTGGCCTGGTTCCAATCTAGTCCTCGGTGCTTCAGAGATTGTCTAATGTTCTTCCCATTTCGAACTCTAGGTCGTCCTGGAGGTCTGGATCTATGGCTCTTAGTTTCCTCAATGTGTCGTGGTAGCCGATCTTGCCCTATCCTGGCAGACATGGCCAAACCGTCGCACCATGTGACTGTTCAACTCGGGTCTGCTGAGGTTGGGTTTTTGAGACCTTGACGTATCGTCTGGTTGCCGGACCACGACTCTTCTTGTTACTTTAACCACTTTCCTCAGATACCTCATTTCTGAGGTTTGCAGCTGGCTTTTGTGGGTTGTCATTGCCCATAGCTCGCATCCATAAGTCAAGACTGGAACATAGGTGGAGCGGTATACAACCATCTTCACCTTCTTGTCAATTTCTCTTTTGCTAAGGAATCATCGATTTATGTCCTGAAAAAGTCTATCAGCTGCAGTTCTTCGGGCAACCAACTCTTTTCTGATGCCTCCCATCCAGTCTAAGACAGCTCCAAAATATTTAAAGTGGTTGACCTGCTCCGTATAAGATGGTCAGATGTAATAACAAATGTAGAGCTAAGGAAAAGCTGCGGGAAACAGCCAATACAAATGGAAATTAAGATTAAGAAGGTGGGGATGGATAGGACATACAATCAGAAGAGAACAATCAAGCATAGCCAGAGGTGCCTCTGACTGGAACCCACAAGGGAAAAGAAGAGTGGGGAGGGCAATGAGAACTTGGAGAAGAACTGTGGAGGAGGAGGCTAAGGAAATTGGAATGACGTGGGCACAGCTGAAAATGACAGCCCAGAATAGAAATCGATGGAGAGCAACTGTTTCAGCCTTATGTTCCATGGGGAACGGAAAGGAATGATGATGATGACTTGCTCCAGGACCAGTTGTCCTAGCATAATCTGATGCTTTTTTTTCCTCTAAAGATATCACCATGGTTTTTGTTTTAGAGCTGCTTATGACCATCCCTCTCTTCTCCAGCTCTTCCTTCCAGACTTGAAGGTTGGACTGAAGATGTGCCTCTGATTTAGCAATCAGGGCAACATCATCAGCAAATGCCAGCTCTGACATACAGACTAGTCTCATCTTCCAATACCTCATTGAATACTTTCTTGTCCTCTCCTTACATGCCTTATGACATGTCCATGAGGAGTATGAAAAGATAAGGTGACAGGATATCACCAGTGGTGGTCTTAAACTCTTCTGACGTATGGTTTGCCGTCCTCACATAATTTCTGCAAGACTTGTAGAAGCTCTGTATAGCATGAATCAGAGGTGTTGGAATGTTCTTCCTTGCCTAACAGTCCCAAAGTTTGGGACAGGGGACCTTGTCAAACGCCTTTTCCAGATCTAAGAAACAAAGATGGATCTCGCTCTTATACTCAAGGGCCTTTTCACTCAGCAATCTGAGTGTGAAGATTAGGTCTTGAGTACTTCGGTTTGCTCGGATGCCACACTGGACCTCATCCATTTGTGGCTCAGCTAGGCGTCTGAGTCTCTGCTCCAGGATTCTAGAGTAGATTTTACCAGGGACACTGAGAAGGGATATGCCTCTATGGTTTCCACATTGTCGGTTGTCCCCCTTTTTGAAAATCGGTGTTATGATGGCAATCTCCCAATCCTCGTGTATGGTCTTTTTGCACCAAACTGTCTGTAGGACCCTCAACAGTAATAGGTCGTCTGATGCTCTGTCACGGATTGCTTCCCCTGTTTTACAGTAGTGGTCCAACAATGGCCAATACTCAAGAGTGCCTAAATGGGTCGTCAAAGGTGTTCACCTTCGCACAAGATTACTCTTGGAAGAGATGTAGATAGAAGTGTAGTAGCGCTTCTATCCGAATGGGAGTCTTCACAAGATAATTCAGAAGTCAAGAACCATGCGACATAGCGCTGAGCAATGGTTAACTTATATCTGTCTGTCGCCTTTTGTGAAGGACTTAAGCAATGGTTTTTAGCTCGTTCAAGCCCCCAGCTGAGTTAATTCAGTGAATTCCTCTCATAATGGTATAGCTCTGTTTAGAGGTAAATATATATATATGTGTGTGTGTATGTATGTATGTATGTATATATCTATATATATATGTGTGTATGTGTGTGTGTGTGTGTGTGTCTGCATGCATGCATGCATGCATGCATGCATGCATGCATGCATGTATGTATGTATGTATGTATGTATGTATGTATGTATGTATGTATGTATGTATGTATGTATGTATGTATGTATGTATGTATGTATGTATGTATGTATGTATGTATGTATGTATGTGTTACGTGCAGTCTTTGATATCTTACAATATAATACATTTGTATGCTTGTTATGTTCGCAAATATTTTGTAAACAAAATAGATACTTTTTAGTGCTTGAGGAAAAGTCATTATTGAGTTACTTCCCCTTGAAAGGAGTTTCGATCGAACTCCGCGGATGAATCCAGTTTTACTGCGATTTATTCTTTGTTTGGGTAGAAATAGGTTGTTCTTGCTTCAGTGTATCTATGGCCTGAATTTATGTGTATTGTTTGTCTAAGTAGGACGAGTCTGTCTTATATCTGTATATCTTTACATATCTAAGTCGAACTATATGGTCTTTTGTCGATAGAAAGGTCAAAGGGCTGTTCGGCGGATGTGTCGCTAGAGAGGTGTGATTTGGCTTCGCCCTGATGGGGGCTGTGTTTTTCTATATCGGCTTGTCGCCGGGAAAAGTGATCTCAAGATTGTTGGGGAAAGTGATAGTCGTTTAGACCTATCCTGTATGCTTTACCCCAGTGTTTATTCTTATTGCCAAGGAATGGCAGAATCATATTTCTGATACCAAGGTAACAAAAGATACTCCTTACGAGCTCTCTTACGAAGCCACCGTTTTTCGATAGGCACGATTTGTACGTCTGAGAGAATATATTTAACTAGATGAAAACGACATTCATTCCTAGCAGCACTATATCTTGTATGATGAAGTCAATTGTATCATGATAGAATCTACAGAGCAATGAGAACATTTAATGAATGACTAACTTTAATACAGATTCATTATCTGTATCCAAACGTGAGTGACAGCTCACGAGAGAAGCCATCTTGTATCCAAATATTTTGTCACTTTCAAGAAGAGAAAGGGATACCCCGTATTATCGCTTGATGAGTCCAGAGATCACTGCTACACATGAGAACCCATTACTAGCGGTTCAATATGATTATATGAAAAATATGTGCTGAATATTATTTCAAGGAATCTTCGCTAGACGAGGTTAGGTCTAGAAGCCATCTTGAATATTGTTTATAATCTGACGTGCTTTGTCAGTAAACTCAGATGATTGGTGATGTTCTAGTGAGCTTATATTTATCAACTTTACAGCGGTGGCCACTATACCCATTACAAGAGGTTGTAATCAGAACACACCATAGAGACTTTATCAACTGGTGGACCAGCTTTCTGGGTTTGACCTCGCAGAAGTTAAGAAGTCAACAGACTACCGATACCAGACCGTTTCCTGTGGCTGATACGACACACTTGCAGTATTAGTTTGCTCTTTGTCAACACTTCGTCACGTGACCTGTCAAGTGAATGCAGTATGTAGGTCAGCGTTGTTGACATCTTTACATTAGACATTACAGAGTTTCACAGAACAGTTGGATCAATTCTTGTCAATATTAACAGGAAGACAGTATTATTGAACTAAGAAGTCCTATTTTCATCGATGGATCTTCTTGTTTTCTATATATGAACTTTAATATTTAAGGCCAGAATTTGTAATTCAATAAAGTGGCAGTTTATTTATTTTCATAAGAATAACTTTGCCATTACTGTAAAACTGAGCCTATTTTGCAACACATACTATCATACACATAATTTATATATTTATGTTTACATGTTATTTGTTTGTATAATATATTAGTTTATATGTCAGCGGGTTGTGTTTAGGTTGGGCGGTGTCCTCACAACAGAATATCCCACGTCATAGAGGGTCCATTGTGGGCGTTTTCTTTAGGTGCAATTTCCTTAATTGGAAATTTGCTTGCAACAACTAGTTGCTATTTGTGTTAGCTGTGAAGACTGTAGTTATTGTTATTTTTGTAATATTTCTTTGTTCTTTAGTTTTGTTTTGATTTGTTTGTAATTTGTTGGTCTACCCTTTTCTATCTTTCAGTTCTATTCACAATTTATATTCATATATTGTGACGTCATTTGTGTTGTTATTCCTTGCAGATTCAGTGATTATTTTCATTGATTTCCCTATTTGATTTATGCAAACGTTTTCGTATTGTCAGTCTTATTTGTACTTTATGTATTCTGTTGGTTGACATATGTTTTATATAGGTATATTTCATAAGACACTATTGCCTGTGCACTGCACTTGGATTATGGTAAAAACCAGTACTTGATTATTATTACTGTTATACAAGACCTTATTAAGGCTTGTGACCCACAGATATTGGGATAGTGTGCTGATTAATCAAGTCATTAAGAACTTGTGGTATTATTATTGTTTCAAGTGATTAGTATTTTTGTTAGACATCATGTCTACATTAGAATACTTCATTATACAAGGGAAAGCCCTTGATAAGAGTGGTCAACAATTAGAAGAATGGGCAGTTGCTCAATATGACAAAGCATTAGCTGCAGAAGAGAAAAAAACTGCTGCTGCTGCTGAAGAGAGAAAAGCTGCTGCTGAAGAGAGAAAAGCTGCTGCAGAAGAGAGAAAAGCTCTGGCTGAAGAGAAAAGATTAGAAAAAGAAGCTGATGCTGCTGCTGAACAAAAGAAATTGCAGATGCAGGTGGAGGAAAGGAGATTTGAAGCTGAACAAAAAAAATTAGAAAGAGAAGCTGCTGCTGAACAAAAAAGATTAGACAGGGAAGCTGAACAAAAAAGATTAGAAGCTGAGGAGAAAAAAGCAATAAGAGAACATGAATTTGAGTTAGAGAAATTGAGATTGACAAGTATGAGTAATGTTAATCAGGCATCTAGTGGTAATGGTAAACCTTCTACTTACAAGGTTAAGTTTCCACCGTTCAATCAGTCCAGTGACGATATTACATTCTGGCTGGATAGATTTGAACGTTCTTGTCGTACACATAATGTGGATAAATCACAATACGCTAATCAATTAGCAGAAAACTTGAAAGGTGAATCTCTGACTAGGTTATGCCTTGTAGGAGAAGCAGATAAGGATAATTATGATGTCATTAGGGCGGCTTTGATAAAAAAATACCAGCTAAGTGAGGAAGGCTATCGCCTTTTGTTTAAGACGATGGTGCCTGAGACAGGTGTAGAATTCTCAGAATTCATTGCAAAGGCACGTCTCACAGTTGATCGTTGGATTGAGCTTTCCAAAACAGAAAAAACGTATGAAGGACTTATGGATTTGTTGCTCAGAGATAAGATTATGCCATGTGTTAACAAACCATTCCTTGAATTTATACATGAGCGTAAACCCAAATCTCTAAAGGAAATGGAAGAATATTGTTCCCAATATGTCACTGCACACCCCGACGTGACTTTTGGCAACACTAAGATTAAGGAGAGTATGCCAGTTGCTTCAGCAACACCATACAATCCCAATTATTCACACAGATTTCAGGGACCTCAAAACAGATTTGATAAAAAAGGTAACCATAATAGTTATCAAAACCAAGGTAACCAGTCATTTCAGGGTTCTTCTTCAAAGAACTGGAGACGAGCTGATAGCTCTCGACACAGGGGTGGTCACAATTATAGAGGAAGTAATTATAGAAACTATCCGAGGTATCCGTCTTGGAGTCAACAAGATCGCAATTACAGAGACATAAACCACATTTTCAGGCAAACTCTGCACAACAAGAGTCCCATGAAGCCTATAAACAGAGTAAAGACAATAATGACGCTAATAATATGGCATGTGCCGCTTTTGATTTTGGGAGAGCATCTCAGTGCCCCCAATGCAAAACATTATTTGAGCCAACCACAGTGTCTACTTTAAGCTGCGGCCATCCTCTTCCTGCTCTTCCTGCATCAGTCGCGCATGATGGAAGAGGTTCTCTTGTCTTACATAAGGGTTTAGTAAATAACAATCCAGTCTCCGTGCTATTTGATTCTGGATGCACCACAATTGGTGTTAGGCAGTCACTCGTAGATCCTTCCCGTGCCACTGGACAAGTAGTCAAATGTGTAACATTTGGCGGCACATTAGAGAAATACTCTACTGCTATCATTATGATTGCTACTCCTTTCTTTACAGGAGATGTACACGCATGTCTTCTTCCGAATCCGATCGCTGACCTCATCATCGGTCGCATTCATGGAGTCAAAGAATGCACTCCGCAACAAATTTCCGCGTGGGAAAGGCAAAACATGCAGATTGCTAACGCTGTAGTCACTAGAGCTCAGGCTCTTAATATGCCTCAAACTTCATCTACTGAAGATAATGAAGTGCATAACCAAGATGATCCCTTGGTAATTTCTCGTGACTCGTTTATAAAACAGCAAGAAGATGATCCCACTCTGAAGAAATTCTTCATTCTTGCAACTAAAGGTGATCCGAATAAAGACACAAGTCGTAAATCGTGGATTACAAAGAAGAATGGCGTACTTGTACGTATGGTTCAAGACTCCATTACGTCAAGTCATTCTCAAATCCTGGTTCCCAAGAATTTGAGAGTTAAAATTTTGCAGCACGCTCACGACTCTCAGTGTGCTGGACACATGGGTTTTCCCCGTACTAAGTCAAGAGTCCTTGCGGCTTTCTTTTGGCCATTGGTAAACAAGGACATACGGATTTATTGTCGATCTTGTAAAGTATGTCAGGAAGTTAAATCCAAAGGTCCACGGCATGCTGCACCCATTCAGGCGGCGGACATTCCTATTCGGCCGTTTCAAAAAATGGCCATAGACATTATTGGTCCATTTAAGATCACGTCTGCCAGAGGACATCAGTTTATCTTGACGTGTGTTGATATGTGCACACGTTGGCCAGAGGCTATTCCTCTGAAGAGCATTACTACTGCTGATATTGCAGATGCTCTTTGGCTTATATTCTCTCGTCTGGGGTTCCCCGGAGAGATATTGTCAGACCATGGCACCCAACTAATATCAGATACCATGTCTCAAGTAATGTCTACTCTGCAGATAGATAGATCTTTAAGTAGTATCTATCATCCAATGTCAAATGGGATGGTCGAACGCCTTAATAGAACACTTAAAAACTTACTAGGGAAGATAACTGAGGATCATCCTCTTGTCGTGAAATATTCTAATCCATATATATAAATTATCAGGTAAATATAAAGCCTAATAAATACATCTAATAAAGAAAAGAGCAATGGTAAAATAACAGTGCTGTCACAAAGAATGTACTCGAAATCCCCCTTTGTTTTATGCTTCGTCTGCAAATTGTAACGTTTCCACGTTAAATATAAGCCACTGCATAAATACAAGCGTTTCCACAACACATTAAAACGGGTATTGCATTTCTGAGAAAAACATTGAGAGGCACACTGCGTAATGACCTAAATTAATCCTAACATTAATTATACTGCGTTACCAAAACGAACGAACAGATGGACTCAAATAGAAAGAGAGAGGGAGGGCTGAAAATCAGGAACGCATGCAAAATTAAACACGCGTCTCGCTATTAATGCCACCCCAACAAGCGTAACGCGATACACAATTACTACTATCACGCGTGTAAGGCCACATGCACTAACTTTTTCGGACGGACAGTGATAAAAACACTAACCTTCCCAGAGTTAGGTTTTAAAATCCTGAAAAACGCTTATTAGAAAAGATAACATTAGATGGGTTTACGTTTGAAAACATTACAGTACCCAGACAGCACATCTTCGAAACAGGAGGTAGAAGAAATTGCATATTTTGAACGCAGCCACTTAGCTCTTTTAAATTTGTATATTTGGGTTCCTTAGGGCTTGCTGACAAAGAATATGTAAAACGTTACGCAAATGGTCTAGGAATTAAGAAGTTATAACCAAAATATAATAGTGGGGATGCCTGACAGCAGGAAATCATTTCTGCTCATAAAATTTTTTTATAACGTGTTTGAAAAAACCTTACGTACGGAAATAGCCTACCATGTAAACTCCAAATTGATTGGAGCGCAACAAATATAAGACTAAACACGATTGGTCGGACTATAAATACTATCTTTGGTTGTTAGGGGAGACGTAGGAAGGTAAAATTTTTTCAAACACTTGTCGAAACGTGGCTCCATTGGCCAGACTCGCTGATATAATCACTTAGGAGCGTTAGTTCGAGACCACTAGTTCAAATAAGCTTGATAAAGCAACAGTGCGTTGAAGCCAGCTCATATTTTTGCTAAATAAAAGCCTGGAACATAAGCAGATGGGAATTTGTGCCAGTATTTGTGCCAGAATTCATTGCTAGTCAACGTATCTGTGTTTATTCTATGAATTGTGGTAAGCTTGAAACATTCAGTATCTTTTAATGAAAATTGAATGTGAATTGTTAATTTATGCCTGTATATATGTGTAGTTCAGTAGCAAACATGATGTAAAGCCTATAATGCTCCAGCCTGAACAGAAGGTGTCGGAGGAAAGCAAAACTGCATGGAATGGCCAAACAGTACACTGACACCTAGATTATTGATTAGACAGAAATAATGCTGGAATTGCAGAGGCGTAGTAACCATTAGGGAGGGAAATACTGGTATAAAGTATTTCAGATGAAGCTGACAGTTGGCCTAACGCTCTGAACTCAATGTTTGTGATGTATTGTGCTCAGTGTAAAAAGAGAGTATAAATTAGTTATGAAGTAGAAGGTACATCCTTCTTGTTTTCAGGGACCGTGGTCTTGATGGTATTGAGCAGCACCTGGTCAGAGCTTTGCTGAATCCAGAGTCGGACAGCATACTCCTTGGTCCATTTAGCTATCAGTGAGGTGTCTCCAGAGCCCAGGGGAGAAATCGAGCAGAGGAGTCTTTTCCTGCCGCCATCACGCAAGATAAGCTGATGTGGCCAGCTGAGCTCAAAATTATGTACCCCCATCTTAAAATGACCTTGTAAAAATAACATTAAGAGGGGAATTAAATTGTTTTAATATCAGGAACTGAGAACATCTCCAATACTAGTTCCAATAAAGACAAACTATTGAAGTCATGATGACAAATACCAACAGAGCTTGAACAAAACAAAACCAGTATTACCTCATATTACTACTACACAACTGACACACATAGGATACTTTTAATAATATATGTCATTACAATATTCATATTGATAAATTCTGTACATATAACTTGTAAGTAAAATTGATTGTGATTCCTGGTTCCCTTTATATTTGAATCAGGACACATATTCATTCATAACAGCAATGAATACATATTGTTATTTGAAAAGTTATCAGTGACTCCTTTAAGATATCCTTCAGAGTGTTATATGTATGTGAGTGTCACAGTGTTGTCAAGTGTGGTGGAATAAATTAAATTGTTTATCTGTCTGTTGTTGTTATAACTTACACTTCATCATACACATACCCTAGACATACAACGTAGTCATCACACTATTCCAGAATAATTCTGACTGAGGTATACATATGTGGCAGCAAGTAAGGTTATATATAATACACTACTCTTATTAGATATATATACCTTCACAGCTGATCTCAGTCAGTACACTAAGTCCCCTATACATATTTATAACATCCCACTTCACCACATATATTGGGGGCTCGTCCGGGATTTTGAATCTTTACCTATTACAAATATTGGGGGTAATTCACTTCAGGGAATATAAGAATTAAAAGGTATCCTTGGGTGGAATTAAATAAGGTTGAGCTCACGGTGCCTGTGTTGTCCATTAGATATATATTTAGAGATTGGATTGTTGGTTAGACATTGTATAAATTTACCTGATAGACAATGGCGGACCTGGCCAAATTTCGATCTGCTGCTGTTCAGACTGCAAAAGAGTTAGGATTAGATGGGCAAGTTATGGTTGCCTATGTCACTACGGAATGTGACAAATTTATTGAACGCGAAGAAAGAAGGTTTGAAGCCGAAAGAAAGTTAGAGGCTGAAAGGGAAATTAAGAAGTTACAATTTGAGGCTGAGGCTGAGACTAAGAGGTTGCAGATTGAGGCTGAGGCTAAGAAATTGGAAGCAGAAAGAGAAGACAGAAGATTGACTGCAGAAAGGGAAGCAGAAGAAAAAAGATTGGCTGCAGAAAGGGAAGAGAAGAAATTAGCTGCAGAAAGGGAAGCAGAAGAAAGAAGATTGACTGCAGAAAGGGAAGCAGAAGAAAGAAGATTGACTGCAGAAAGGGAAGAGAAGAAATTAGCTGCAGAAAGGGAAGCAGAAGATAAACGATTACAAAGGGAACATGAGTTACGACTAAGGGAGTTTGAGTTTCAGGGCCATGCTCCTGAAAATGGTGCCAGTCCCTTTGCCTCTGATGCCACTGCTAGCCAAGGAGCCTCCACCTCAGCTATGAATTTTCATTTAGATCATTTTGTTGAGAAAGACGATGATATAGAGAGCTACCTAAATAGGTATGAACTATTAGCTACCACGTATGGGTTAGAGAGAGAGAGAGGTGGAGCTTAAAGTTATCTCAAGGACTTCGTGGGGCAGCTTATGAAGTTTTTGCAAAAATGAGCAGAGGTGATCAGGAAAATTATGACATGCTAAAGCAGGCTTGATAAACTCTGTTTAGTTGTTAACTCATACTGGCTACTAGTTGTTGAATCATGCTTTATTTGCTAAATGATGTGAATGTCCACCAGTGGATAAATGTAGATGTTGGGACTGGTGTAGCAAAGTGTAACGATTGTCAACTCATCAAACCCAGCACAGTTTTGGTCATACAGGTCATCTTGTCCTGGAACGTGATGAGGCTCCGACAAGAATGTGAGTGTAAACAATGAGTGTGTATCTGAATGTCAGTACGCGAATGGTAGAATGATTCGATAGAGTTGACAGGTTGGTAGTACATCACTCATACTCACACTGTTCGAATTCAAGAAGTACTGGAACTACGGTGGTCTTTTTATAACATTTAATGGGACGCACACTTGGACAGTACGTGTATGGTTACAGGAACAAATGTCGACATAGACAGCATAATGTTGATCACAGGAATATCATCTTAAGTTAGCATTCATGCTTGGCAAATATCATAATGGAGCATTCGTAAATAAGCATTCAGCGTTCCATCATGTAAATCATCTGGCTTTACTGACTGGGCACGTCAGACCATAACCAAGATATAGGAAGGCTCCTAAACCTAACCTCGTCTAGCGAATATTCCTTCACGTAAAGTTCAATATATATATATATTTCATAATATAGGAATCCCAGACATGGGTTCTCACATGTAGCAGTGATCTCTTGGTTCATCGAGCGATAGTACAGGCATCCCTTTTTCTCACTCGATAAATACAAAGTATATGAATTTCAACATGGCTGTTCTCTCTCTCGTGAGCTTCACTCACTATAGAATATAGACCAAAATTGGTCATTCATTAAATGTCCTCATTTCTTCATAGGTTCTCTCATAGAGGTAATTGAATAATATCCTACAATCCAGTGCTGATACATAGGAATGTCTTCTTCCTTTGAATGGATATTCTTTTTAAAAGTACCACTGTGCATCTGCTTATCAACAACGATGGCGAAGCCCAAGTTCATAATAAATTGTGGTTTTACCTTTTTATGCGAAATATAACTTTGCCATTCCTTGGCAAAAGAGAATAAACACTGGGGGTAAAGTACATACAACATGTCTAAATGACTA